>JADRCH010000006.1:955143-1030648 GCA_019843965.1 Rhynchomys soricoides | reverse complement strand
AGAGAGAGAGAGAGAGAGAGAGAGAGAGAGAGAGAGAGAGAGAGAGACAGAGAGAGAGACAGAGAGAGACAGAGAGAGAGAGAGAGACAGAGAGAGAGAATCTAGGCCTGACGTGTGATTTTTAAAACCTCAAAGCCCACTCTCTCTAACAAGGCTACATTCAAACAAGGCCACACCTTGTAGTTCTTCAGATCCCTCAAAAATATACCCAAATTAATCTCGAACAGAAAAAAACACTGGTGGAAGTATTACAATACCTGAATTCAAATATACTATCAGTAGTTACATAGGGGGCAGAGGAACAGCTGTGCTGACCCATAAGGAACCTAGTGACCTTCAATCTTTTAAGGTCCCCATTCTAGTTCAAAGCTACGATATTCTTAGCTTCCATGAAACAAGAAATTCCACGCAAAGCTATTTGAAGCAGAGTTGAAGATTTTACTGCAGGCATTTTAATGTAACTTAGGTGAAGGTTAAAGGAAACATAGTGACCGAGACATACACAAATATGAGTATGTGCTTCTCAGAGGGGAATCACAATTGTCTAAGCTTTAGACATGTGTGTATGTATGTATGTATGTATGTATGTATGTATATTTGTTTATTTGTTTGCTCTCTCTCTCTATATATATATAATCAATCTAAGAAACATTTTGAAATTATTTTGATAACTGAGATAAGTGACATTGTTCTGAAAGTGCCTTAGATAGAAATACAATCTGATGAGGTCAAATGAGAATCCATAGGTTTGCATGAAGACTTTCACTAAAGTGTACATCTTGTCCCTCGAAATGGCAGGTCCGCTGAGAGTCAGCAATTTCTAGGTTTATATCTAGGAAGGAAAATGGCCATTAGCAGCTAATAATTGTATTTTAATTCTTGCTTCGTTTCTGGGTAGATGCTTCAGCTAGACAAAGCCCTCATTTGCTTTAATATATCCTTATAGTTTATCTGTCTTTCAATCCTGCCTCTGTACTATGGAACAAAAAAGACCAAGTCAGCTTGACTACTGGCACCAAAACAGAAATATAAGCAGCTGTAACAGAACAGAGGATCTAGAAATAGACCCATACAGCTATGGCTACCTATGTTTTGACAAACATATTCAAAACATACCTGGGGGGGAACATATTCAGCAAAGGTAGCTGACAAAACTGGACATCCATCTGCAGAAGAGTCTCATTATCTAAATCTCTAAAGTAGATCTAAGTCCTGCCAAAATTTGTACCAGTTTCTTTTTTGAAGATTTACTTTTATATATTTACACATATAGCTATCTTTGCTATGAGTGTGTGAGGTGGGGTGGGGGGCAAGAATGGGCAACAAATGGTCTGCAGACAGAGTTACAGGTGTTGTGAGCTGCCTAAGATGAACGCTGGAACCAAACTCAGTTCCTCTAGAAGAGCAGGGAGCATTCTTAATCATCAAGCCACCTCTACAGCCCTGAAATTTGCATCTTAAAGTTGAGTGTTGCTTTAACTTATTGGAGAAGTGTACCTCATGTTCCTGTTATGTAAACGTCAGAGACATGGATCCCAGGCCATTGAGAAGCCATTCCCAGGCCATGAAATTGTTAATTTTACTCAAGAGGATTTATAAATGCCAATGAGAAGTGAAAGGACATAAAGTAACCAGTTAGGTAGAGCAAGCACTGAAATATGTGAGAGAGCAAAATTTTCTATTTTCATTTTCCATAATGACAATTAAGTGTTTTTTTTTAAAATTTATCTTTCTTTCCAAAAGCAATAAATCAAACTTTTATTTTAAAAATCTGTTATATGATTTTTATTTTAGAAATGACTATTTGGTGTTCGGAGTGGCAGTTATGAAATACCGTAGGGGCGAGGGCACATAAAAGCGGTTGAACGATGATTAGGATTTAGAAATGTCTTTTGGAGCAAAGTTCTTTTGGAAGGCCTTGAAAACAGCTGTCTTCCTTTTGGGAGAAAACTGTGGTTGTGGCTCGATGGAGTGGCTCGGGTTCTTTGTGCTCTAACTTGTGGCTGGATTACCTTTCAAAGAGTTTTCAACCCTGTAAAAATGCATGGAGACTATGGGGTAGAAACTTCACAATAACGAACTGAGTTGGATGTATTTCTGCTTGAAAGATACTAACAGGGACTAGTAAATCCAGATGCTTAAATAAGAGATTTGAACTTACAGATATTCTAGGGTATGGAGGAAAGTTCCAGGAAAGACTCTCTTAAACTCGATCTTCTTCAAGGAGAGCTGACTGACTTGAACTTCAGTGGCTTGGAGAGGACGTAACGTTTCAATTCCAGAGCCAATTTTTATCGGGTTACTTTAGCCCCCAGTAGCCACTAATTATACCTCTTAATGTCTTTGTGAGCATTAAGTTAAGTCCTTTTGAATATATAAACTGACCTCTAGTTTCTACCAACCCAAAGGCAAGAATGTGGTCAGAATGCATCTAAAGAATGTAGCTGGGTTTTCCCACTATTCTGCGACCCACCCACCTAATGTTTCCGCAATCTTTTTGAAAAAAGTGTCTTGATTTATGACTTTCTCTGTTCTGTTACTGATGTAGAGGAAATTGTTCTTCTCTCTTGGGGTCCCTTGTCTCATTAATGACAAACTTAAAAAGTAACTTAAACAGAAGCTTGAGGACAAGTTTATTTGAGTCCAAAAGAAAAACACTCCAGGATAGGCAATTGCCCAGAGGAAGAGTACCTAAGAGAAGACACAGAGAAGTCACTGAATCAGACCACTCTGTTGGTCGAAAAGAGGTTTACTGGGAATTAGCTTGCCAGGTCTACCTTTCCAGTAGCAAAGCAAAATGGTGGATAAGCAAGCAGAGTTTTTATGACAGTCGTTAGGGTGGGAACTTAACTGATGCAAGCTGGTTGAATTGGCCCAGAACTAGAAGCCTCTGCCTGTGGTAGGTGAGCTTTTGGGGCAGACCTGAGGAAGACCTGGTGTACTGGAATCCATCTTATAAGATTAGGAACATTGAATTTAGGCTTATGTTTACCTAATAAACATACTTCTGTTTAGGTTATCAGAGTCCTTCTGCTTAGAACATTGTCACCAGCACTGCCATTTTGGGAGGAAGCACTTTGAACCTGATAGAAAATGGACAGGAGAAGAACAAATACAGCCATGCCATTAAAACTAGTCAGACGTGTGGTAACCAGCAGCCACATGGCAGGAAGAGCTTTTAAGAAAGTAATGGAGGCCATGGTATCAGTAAAAACTTACTTCATTCTGGGCAATATCTGAAAGAAAGAGACAGGGAGAAAAATGTTGCTACTTTCTAAATTAAGACTCAGAATATTGGACAGGCCCAGCTGTCTATTATGGCTGTTCAGCTAGCAGGGAGATGCTAGGGCGTAGGAATTCTTAGAAGGAAAAATACAGCATCAAATTAAAGAAAATTCATTCGGCCTGTTTCTTTAGCATGGCTCAAGGTCAGCCCACCTTCCTAGGGCCGGTCTTTGACCAGCTGATTGAAACAGCCCAACTAGAATATGAATTCTCCGCCCATTCCAGAAACTTTCTGCTCCTGATCAGAAGTTTCTCTCATGGGTCATTGGTATTACTAGTGTTATTTTCACATCACTGTAAAATACCATAAAATGGCTACCATATTGGAACATGGAACGTGGAGTAAACAGACTGTATAACTGGACCACGGTAACTCATATTTGGCTCCAGAATAAAATATCTTTTTTCTCCTTTGAGGTGAGACTTGTGCTTTGGGATGGACAAGAGGCATGTTTACCCTTAGTAGCCAGGTGTGTTTTGAGATTACCAAGCCAAACTGAAAGCTTAATCAGAATAGAATACAGTCTGTTTTCTGGGGCAGAGGAATTAAGTTCAATTTGAACAGAATAGTATGGATAGTTTGAGGGAAAGTTTGTTTACATTGTTTCATTAAAGAAATGCATTTTAAATTGCTTTTACACAGTTTGAAACGAATGAATTATAGATAACAAAGGAAACCAGGTGTCATATAAATAGATATTTAAAACTTATTAAGAACAGAGAACATAAGACAAACGGCTGTTGATAAGGGGGCAGCAGGAAAGGGCAGAAAATGAGGTCTGGGAGAGCTGTGCAAAGCCTGCAAAACTAGCATACGAAAGAACCCAATTGGAAAAGGAAGGTTAGATATTCCCTTAGCTGATGTTAATTCAGTCAAATTTTCTTTCTAGGTTCAGAGGCACATTAGAAGGTGACTTTTTTTTTTTTTAATTTTTACATTCTTACAATAATTTGTGCTCAGTGGATATGGAATATTTAAGGTGCTAATGAGATGTACCATGTATAAAGTTATATGGAGAACAACTACATGTAATCGAGCACATGGAAATAAACTACTGTTATGCAAATGACATGATCTACTAACAAGTTACCTGTACCCCTGCCATAATTGCAGGAGTCTCTGTCCAATTTCTTGTCATAGGACCAAAGAACCTGAAATCTTCTTGGAGTTACCCACTGAATGCCATTATCTACTAATATCAATGTAATTTAGTTGTAGGTTTGTCTGAGTTGTGTAACACCCGGTACAGTAGCTTTAGAAGGTATAATAGGTCGCTTCATTCTAATAAAGGAAACTCACCAGGATGAGTGCTACTTTAAAACAAACTCTAACAGAAATCCCTTACACACAATTCTTTCTGAAGAGGTTCTAATGATGTCCTCAAAAAAGTTCCTACAGCTAAAATATTGAAAAGAAATTCAATAAGTGGGTTTGATAAGTTGGCATGAGGAGACTAGAGAATGATTGTGGTTCGATCATAGAGACATGATAAACAGGGAGTGGTACATGATCGATATTTAATGAGCAATGGGAAGCTATGAGGCAGTTTTGAGTAGGGTGAATGATATGACAGCCTCTTTAGGAAGATGGATGAAGCAATTGTGTTCAGAAAAGATTAGAAAGGGGAGGAAATAAAAACAAGGGCCTATTTAGTACTTTATGTATTCTAGACATGAAATAATAAAGTTTTATGAAGCTATTGGCATTAAGATTGGCATATAATAAGAGCTGAAGTAAGAGACATTGATAAGGAGTAGTGTATAGTGCTCACATCTCCTTTCTATATATGCAGAAAAGCATGTGTCAAATAATGTATTATTTTGAGCAAGAAAGATAAGTAAGGTCTGGGACAATAAGAGAAGGAACAGATATTGTGGAGGAGGTGATACAGTTTTGGATATAACTTTAAGGTGTCAGTTTGTGGCTTTAAGGTAACATGTTCAGTAAGAACTTGAAGTCCAGGGTTCAGTAGAAAAGGCTGGTGCATAACTTCTGTATAATTATCTACACCGACTTGAGAGCTGTTCTAATTTCTTCATTGTTGTGATAGAAGAGCATGACCAAGGCAACATGGAAGAAAGGGTTATTTTGGCTTATGGCCCCAGAGTGTGAGTGTCCCTAATTGCAAGGGCAGCATGGCAATAGTGGCACAGTCACAGTGGCAGGCATGGGGTGACAGTAGTACATATCGAAGCTGAGAGTACATACCAACCCATGAGCACAGAGATGAAAGGGCAAGTCTGAAAAGGTTGAAGCTTTTAATCTCAAAGTCTGCGCTCAGTGAAATGCTTCCCATGGCAAGGCTACACCTTCTAAACCCTCCCAAAGGTGGCATCAATGGGGGAACAATTATTGAAAAACCCAAAGCTATAGAGAACATTTTTCACTCAACCACTATAGTAATGGGCTTCCTTGCATTAGTTAGGTATGTTGAGTTATCAAAAAATAATTAAAGGATA
Organism: Rhynchomys soricoides; assembly: GCA_019843965.1. NCBI lineage: Eukaryota > Metazoa > Chordata > Mammalia > Rodentia > Muridae > Rhynchomys > Rhynchomys soricoides. The sequence continues at coordinate 1,024,903 of JADRCH010000006.1, read as the reverse complement.
TCAAGTCTAAGTATTAGAACCTAAATTTGATTTGTGGAAAATAGGTTTTCTTTTAAAAAATCTAAATAATTATAATTAATTATCATTATATATGTCTATATTTATAATAATATGATAAATATTATTACAAACAGATGCATCAGCAAGGAAAATACTTATTATTTAGGAGTGAGGAATATTAAGTGTATTTTTTTTATTTAAATAAAACCATTATTACCTCCCAATGTATTTGTAAAGTTGGCTTCCTGTTGGTTTTGAAATACTGAAACAGAAAAATATGGTCCTAGAGTTATGTCATAGAAGATAATGCTTAAAAGTATTTCCAGGAAGCCGGGCAGTGGTGGCGCATGCCTTTGATCCCAGCATTTGGGAGGTCGAGGCAGGTGGATTTCTGAGTTTGAGGCCAACCTGGTCTACAGAGTGAGTTCCAGGACAGCCAGGGCTACACAGAGAAACCCTGTCTCGAAAAACCAAAAAAAAAAAAAAAAAAAAAAAAAAGTGTTACCAGGAAATATGACAACATGCTTCTGTCCAGGTTTCTAATGACTTTGAAACTTGAGCCCTCAAAAATAAAATGATAGGAGTCACTGATAGGTTGCCTCCAACTTGTAACTAGAAAGATAACTGGTGGCATATGGGATGACTGGGACACAGGCATTATCTCTGTTAAATTGTGCCTTAATTCTAGATGACTGAGGAACATTAAAGTTTAAAGTTATACATAGTTGTGGCTACAATTCTCTGTATCGTTGACAGTCTTAAACACATGCTAGATCAATACTCAATGAAATATACGTACTTACTATACAGTTACTCAGTTATTCGTAATTCCCCAAGCAAAAATAGAACAGCAACCAAGCAACAAAAAATAAATGGATAAACCACCCAAACGTTTATCCTCTATAAAAACCAGAGGCAGAAGCCATCCTATATTTTATAAAATATATTTATCAGCATCTGGATGTGGTTCCTGTTTTGAAAAGTACAATATTTCTCTACCAAGTCAATAAATTAGAGACTCAGGAACTCACAAAGGTCTGTTAAGTTACTTCTCTTGGAATACTTTACATGCTGTTGAGTATACATTTCAGTTCTACTTAGTCTACTTTTTACTATTATTGTAAGTTTTATTATAAGAAATTTTATATTAGAGTGAATTTTCTTTGTCTCAGAATTACATATACCACATACATTTTATCAAAGTTTTAATCCCAAACTTTTATCTATGTGAGGGATATTAGTGTTTGCATTGTTTTCTTGAAAAAGAAATTGAAGGTAAATGAATGTTACATTCCTGAATTCACCTCATTAGGAAGGAGAAAAGATAAGTTGCAAGTCTTAATGGGACTTCATTATGTTGCTTACTAACAATTACATTTATTAATTTTCTTGCTTTTTGTTTCAAACAAAGCATTAGTTATTACTTTTTTTTCTCTAGCACACTTAGTAAACACAGCTAATCTTTGCTTTGTATTTAATCTTTGTTGTTATCAGAACTTGTTTGCATATCATCCCATTTCTCCCAGGCTTTGGAATTTCCATCTTGTTTGTTACAATTTCTAAATCTTCATCAGTGTTATAGAATATTAGCACATCAACAATCTTGATAGCAAATCTACTTACAGAGTTATTATAATGATCTAAGCAGATACTTCATTATGGTTTAGTTTATTCTATGCTATTCCCCACCTGAGTAAGATTGTAAAGAGATCCTTGTGATCCCCAGGAAGAAACAATGTGTCCATGTTGTATGAATGAGTTTCTCAGCAATTAGCTAAGAGGCAAAATGTCAATCATGCCTTTCTTCTTTATCCCAAACTCAGTCCCCAAAGTGGTTTGAGTAACTTTTTCAATTAATCTGTTTGTTGATTTTTCTTTGTATAGGCAGTTCAATAGTCAAACATTATTTTCCTTTTCATATCTCTTATTAATTAAAAAAAAAAAAAAAAGATTCTTTCTTTTTGAATCCAATACCTAGGTTGTCAGAGACTGCATTCTTTTATTTTCCTGGGCTCATAATTACCATGAGAAACAAAGCTCTCACATGCAAATTATATTCAATCCCTTTGAGTTTTAACAAACACATCAGTATTTTACATCTAAGGAGAAGTTCAGACCCCAGAGACAGCTACAAAGATTTTTTTCTCATGTATTTAGGCAAATGTCATACACACTAAAATTGCTTTATAGTTTGAATTTTGGAAAGTCATGGAATTGTTTTTCTTTTAATTATCATTAGTAGAATTGATATCAATGCTATTTTATAACAGCATATAATTTTCTTTTGAGTAGCCCCCCTCCGCTACCAAATCTGATCAACTCACCATAAGGTACTACATTGATCCAAGCCCAGTGTATGAAAAAGTGTTAAGCTATCAACAGCTCATAAATGTTCTATCAAAGGAGTTTTAAACTTGACCACACTTGTGTTTTAGTTGAGTCTGTAAAACAAAACAGAAACAAAGCAAAATACCCATCGAACATAAAGGTACATAATAGAATGATTAATCCGGGTTCTCCAGCATGTATCGAACTTTGGTTTGCCTGTCAACAGTTCACTGACATTAAGACTGCTGTGTGGCTGTGCCCCATATTAATCCTGCAATTGAGGTTGCAACTTCACAAATGAGCTTTGGCATTGCTAACCCATCATAAATCAGGAGAGTGCCAGAATTAGAAAAGTTTTAGTTATGTTCAGAAGAGTAATGTGAGAGTAGAAGATTAGATCAGCATTTTGTTCATAAAATAGCAACTAAAATTGGTTGGATTTATACTGACTTGAAAAGTAATTTTGACAAATGTTCCTTTCAACTTAGGTAGTTTGATTTAAGTAAAAAATAATCACCAATCTCTTGAATGAAAGGGAATTATGCGGTGATTATGAGTAAAATATGTAAATACATACACAATTTTATATTTTATTTTTTTCAGTGAGCTGGAACCATTTGGAGTGTTGTATTTTGCAATGCTATTATTTTATTTGTTAATTGTCTTTGGTCCATGTTGTTATGAAGGACAAAATTTTCAATGAACTAAAAATATAAAGATGAATCAAAACCATTAAAAATTGACTAACAAAAAGTTTGAAAAGTGAAACATTTATCATAATGGTTTTACAATATGATAAATATACATCTGACACTGCTTTCTGTTCAATTGCTGTGGCACTCAACAAATGCTAAAAAGACAACTCAAATTCTTACGTTTGGGTACCTGATGGATTTTCTGTAGATAAAACATGGGTCCATTCAATATTCATTGTCATGATGCTGAAGTTCATGGCTGTCTGAACAAATGTTTTGTGCTCCAATCTTAGCTCTTGGGATATCTGAGTGACCAAGTCAGTGATATTTTTTGTAGAGCTATTGTTTTTAATTTCTTTTCTTATTCTTATAATAAAATACTCTGGCAGAAACAGCTATAGGAGAAAGGATTTATTTTAGTTCACGTTTTAAGGCCATCATGTCAGGAAATTCAAGATGATACTTGAAATTTGAGTTGTCAAGCTTCTTGACAGAAGATGTTTGAAGCACATGGGCACATATCCTATCCACAGTCATGAAATAGAAGGGAATGATTGCTTATTTGTGATCCTTTTTCCAGTTTTCCTTTTTCGTTGGTGCAGTTCAGGATGTCAGCTAGGACATAGTGCCACACAGAGGGCTACATTTATCCATCTCAATGAACATAATCAAGATAATCCCCAAAGGCCCATTTTCCAGTGATACTAGAGCCAGTCAAACTGACAGTTAACACTAACCATCATGTTAACGCATCCTGGATGGTGCAACACTAACCATCATGTTAACGCATCCTGGATGGTGCAACACTAACCATCATGTTAACGCATCCTGGATGGTGCAACACTAACCATCATGTTAACGCATCCTGGATGGTGCGACACTAACCATCATGTTAACGCATCCTGGATGGTGCGGAGTGTTGTTTCTTTATGCATAATTCCAGACTGTGTTTACCAGTCCATTAGAGGTTTTTTGTTTTGTTTGTTTGTTTTTTAACTTGCCCAGCTTTTAATAATTATCTGGCTGGAATGGAAACTGATCAGACTTTGTTTTCTTGTTTATAACTTAAAACTATAAATGACATGCTTCTTTTACCCCTCTGTATTACAACAGAATTTTCCCCTTATTGAATTTCTGTTCTTAGCACTTGGCAGACTAAATGTTTGCTTAACTTGTAGCATGCCTTAAGTCACAATTCCAAGGAAGCATGGTCTGAAATAGAGTTTAGCATCTATTATGTAGGTCATACTGCTCCATATGAGAGAAAGTCTAAAATATCAGATGTGTAGTAAATGGTGCTGTAGGGACAAACACCTGTCAGAAGACAGGGCAGAGGACAGAATCAAGCAGAGGAAGATAATGCAGTTTCAAAGAAATTCCATACAAGGCCACAAACCTTGAATGACACTCAGAATAGTCCTTCCTGTGAAACAGCCACTGGCTGTGAGATCCTAACAAAGAATATGAACTTGTGTAGGGTGACTCTTTCAATAGAGGTAATTTTGAAGAAGGTTGACAGATGAGAAATCTCAGGATTTAGAGCCTTTGGACTACATCAACCTTTTAGTTTATAGGTTTATTTATTATTAGGTCTTTTTACAACTAATTTTTTTCCAAAGATTGAGAGCTCTGGATTTTATGGACTAGGTCTCAAAGTGATGAGATCCAATGTCAAGATGGAGCGAAGATATAGGGAGCCAAGGAAGACTGAGTGAATGTGTAAGAGTGGATAAGGTACTGAATTGTTTGATGTGGGCACAGCCATATTAAGCTTCCATGCCTCAGATCCGTGTGGATGGTACAACTTTCCCCTTACATATAAGTATGGTTCTGAGGGATGACAAATCCTCCCTCTGGTCCAAGTGTGAATGTTGACCATGCTGTGAGTACAAGTGTGTATGAATAATGAGGAGAAGTGGTAACTGCCTGAGAAAACTCCTACCGTGACTATCTTACCCCTGCGATGTACCTAATAAACACACTGAGATTCGGGTTGTTGAACAGTAGGTGTGCTCCATTAGAGGAGGTGTATCCCAACTGATCCCAGCTTTTTTGTATGTGCATCTGTTCTTTCATGTCTTCACTGCCGCAGTCAGGTTTCCAAAACCAAGGTATGCAGGACCAGGCACCAAGATACCAAGATTTCTGTGGTTGCTGTATTTGGTGTATGACTTCAGCAAATACATTGTAAGTGTTTCTTGCTCAACTTGTCTCTCATAAATAGAGATAAATTGTTTACTCAAACAGCTGATTGGTGTTAGTTCCAAAGCAGACAACCCCGCCCAGTAGCTGCTGTTGTGTATAAAAAACAAACAAACAAACAAAGACCCATTAAACTCAGCATTCCCCAGAATTCTTGTAAAGGAGGTTTTGTTTGTCAGGAGTCAGGATAAGCCATTAATTCCCTGTCCTCCTCTAATCATCAGCTACCTGAGGCAACAGACATCTAGTTCCTGATTAACTCAAACAGCTTGCAACAGATCAAAGCCCCTGAGCTAAATCCCAGGCTGTTCTGGTGTGTATAGCCTCACTCAGTTAGCTGACAAGGCTTTTCCTGCCAGCCACTATTTTCTTCCCACACCCTTGAGAGACAGCCTAGAAATTCTCAGGCCCAAATAAAGTGTCTCTTTACTTACAGAGTGACCCAGCTTGGGGGTTTCACTCTACCTGTGTTTACAATTGTGAGATAATGTATGTGATGAGCAAACATTTATTTGGTAAACACTTTGTGTAAAATCTAAAACATTGCCTAGAAAGTGTTAGGTATTTAGTTTTCCATTTACTCAATGAACAAATTATTCAAAGTTGGGCAGAAGAACACAGAATATATGATTGTATTGACAATGAAAGGTCAGCTCCAGAACTTTGAGATATTCCCTGTGGGATGGGCATTCCTCCCCTCCCCTTCAAGAGCTCCAAGCACAAGGAAGAAACAGGTTAGAAAGCAAGTAGGCTGGGAGGGAGGGGTTGATTAAGCCCCTGCTACCTCATTCCCTAAAGATCAATCAGTTTAAAAGTCACACTGTTCTGCCAATCACATTGTACCTAATGGCAGCTGCTCTAAAATCCTATATAAGGTCCCTGAACGGGCTCCATGAGGTCGTCCTCTCATCTTGGTATGTAGAGCGACCTCAGCATGCTGATGAATCAATAAATTTCTGTTGCATTTTGCATCAATCCCTGACTCTGTGTTTCCATTCAGAGGGTCTTTGGTAAGTTAAGACTCCCCGGAGTCTTACAACAACATATTTGGACATACTGGAAGTCTCAAACAACTTAAAATATTTCACCCTTTTGATACTTGTTAACATTAAAAGGACATTACTGAGGTGCCAATACTAGGGCTATGCAATATTTCATAATCATATCCAGGTAAAGTAAGCCATAATATATCCACAGGGACCAGAGCTAAAAGAGAGGGTTTTTTTGTTTTTTTTTTGTTTTTTTTTTGTTTATTTTTTGGTATGAGTACCAGAGAAAGAGGAAAAGAAAGTAAGCAAGGAAGAAAGGATGGACAGAAGGACGAAAAAGAAGGAAGGGAGAGAGGAGGCAGAAAAGAAGGAAGAGAAAAAGGAAAGAAAGAGAAGAGGCTTGGATTGTGAGGAGATGGGGTATTTCACAGAATTTGGGAGAAAAGACTCACTGTGGCCTTTGATTAATAGCCCTGGAAAAGAGAATAAGAAATGTACCTAAAAATACTACCTTTGATTTAGAAAGGTTGATGGGTGAGAGCAGTAAGTTATTAAAAACCAAGAATAATTTAAGAACTAATTTTACAGATAATTGATAATGAAATGATCTGATAATAGTGCAAATAGAGTACAAAGGGGTAAAGTCTGAAGAAGCTGTAATTAAGAGGATTAAGGAGACCGGCTGAAAAATAATTAACGAAATCAAGATTAATGGTAACAGAGTAGAACAAGAAACTTACTTCCTAGAGGTAAGGCAGTCTTTGGAAAAGGATATTAGATATGGAATTTATCCAAAAATCTATAGTGGTGACTAGAAGACCAACAGTTTTCCCTTACAGTGAACCATCCTTTGTCCTCTCAGGACAGTATACGGTACTTTGATTGAGAAGTCATCCTTTGTTTTGTACAATATCAGAAAAGGTTCTTTATTTGTGTGTTTGTTTGCTTTCTAATTAGAGATTGTTTCCCAATGTTTAATGAAAAGCATGGATTGTACTTCTACCAAACATACATAAAATGTATTTCTCATTCATAAAAGCATAATTTAGACATATGTCTGAATTTTAATGATATAATTAAATTACTTTGATGGAGCAAATGCTGCTTACTGTTCTTTGAATATATCTTCTAAGAGTACTTAAGTAGTTAAAAGACAAGAATAGGTCATGTGTTATATACCATTTGCTGGAAGATTTGTTGTACTAGCCAATGATCTAAGCAAGGACATTTAAATTAGAAATCTTTATGAACGTGTATGGCTAATAAAGAATATATTCATATCGCTCTAAATATCATAGTTTAATCTATTGGTTGGTTATTTTCACAACAATTCTATTGGTTATATTCACAGGTTTTGAGTAAACTATGCATTCAAATAATACAAATTTCCTTATAGACCTTGATATTCTTTAATATTTGTAATTAGAAGTTTTAATGTAATTTAAAGTTCATACAGGAGTATAAGAAATAATACAGAGATATCTTTATATAGTTCATCAGCTCTTCACCAAGAGTGGAATTCTTAATTGCAGTATAACATCGCATCCAGGATATTGGCATTGGTGTAATAAATACAATTAAGTCAGATTTTCCTGCTTTTACTGGACTTGTGAATGTATACGTATTATTTACCTCTATACAACATCACCATAGATGAAGTCTCATATACTGACCACTGTGATAAAGATACTTAAAGCTCTGAGACACTTTCATGTACATTTTTCCTTTTGTTCATACATTATTTTCTAAAGTACTATTCTCAGGTATGTGGTTTTACTTATGAAGTTCAAGATCATCTTGACCAAACTCTAGTCTGTAACAGACAGAAAAGGAGGACTGTTTAATTGCTTTTCAGCATAAAGGAAATTACGATTCTATAACTAGGATACTTAATTTTAGATATTGACCACAAGGAGCTGCCTGCAGTTTAATACATTTGATATATGGTCATTTGAAGCAAAGGAGAATGTGTGTCACAGGGCTCCAGGTTGTATCAGAATATTCAAATGGAACTGTTGTAGTATTAAGCTTAAACACTGTAGAGAATTGAAGGAAATTCTCAATGAGAAACTTTATTTTCTATTTTAGTCATAAAACAGAAGCACCAAACTAAGACTAGACCTGCCACTGGAGAGGAGGCGGTAGCTGTTACACATTAGCAGGTGGAGAGCTACTGGGTAGTTTTATTATTTTTGTTGTCGTTCGTGTTTTGTCTGTGTTCAAGTTTGATTATGGAGTAGTGTTCATTGTATATTGATCTATCATGACAAAAAACCCTTCTGTGATGGTGGGTTTCTACAAAGTTGTTTGCCTTCAACAAGGCAGTATGTGAGGACCAAGATACCTCTGGTTTCAGGGAACATAGACCTTTCCCACCAGGACTACAGTGAGACTCTTTGCTTAGATTTTATTTTCTCTATAAAAATTACTTATTATTATTTATAATTATGTCTATAAGTATGTGTGTCTACATGTAGGCATGTGCATCTGAGTGCATGTGTCCACAAAGACCAGAAGTGTCAAATTCTCTTGAACTTGGAGTGAACTGCCTGATGTGAGTGCAGAGAATCCAACTTGGGCCCTTTGAAAGAGAAGAAACATGGTTTTAACTGCCTAAGCCTTCTCTCTAGCTTCTAGTTATATTTCTTTTAATACCATTGATGATTTTAAATTTTATTTCTTTTTGGTATTTTTATCATTAAATATATTTTTAGGTTTGTCATTCTCAAAATGATTAATACTGCCTTTAAGTTAATGAATATGGGGTGTTAGAATATATTGACTTTTTATCTGTGGCAGGAGACCTCTGCCTGGGTCACTAGGGCTCCATAGCCAAATAACGCCTGGAGAAAGCTAGACTCCCAAGAGTGTGGAAAAGCCCGTGAGTGGGGGTAAGATGAGCACCACTGCTCAGTGGGACCTACCTGGAATCCTTGGGACACAAGGACTGAGGAACAGCCAGGAACAGGAGCCTTCCAGTTTCCATCTGTGGCTGGAAACCTCGCCTGGGTCACCAGGGCTCCATAGCCAAATAGTGCCGGGAGAAAGCTAGACTCCCAGGAGTGTGGACAAGCCTGTCTGCTCAGAGGGACCCACCTGGAATCCCCAGGACACAGGGACTGAGGAGTGGTCTTCTAGTTTCTTTTGGTGGCCAGGGAGCAGATCCTGTGACACAGGGCTTCATACTAAAATAGTACCAGGAGAGAGCTGGTATCCCAGAAGAGCCAACACACCTTCGAGCACAGGCAAGACCACCACCTCTGTTCAAATTCATTGGACCAAGAAGGACCCTTGCAGAGCCATCAGGACACAGGAAACAAGCGACAGCTGGGGACAAGATCCTTCTGGTTTCTGTCTGCACCCCAGAGTTGGCCCTGTACCACAGTTCTCAAAACCCAAATTCCTCACAGAGAGAGTTGATCTTCAAGGAGTATTGACACAGAGGCTTGCAGGAAGGACAAGCCACAGTCAGGGAGAGTAAGACCAGCTAACACCAGAGATAACCAGATGGTGAAAGGCAAAGGAAAGAACATAAGGAACAGAAACCAAAGCTACTTGGTATTATAAGAACCCAGCTCTCCCACCACAGCAAGCCCTGGATACCCCAACACACCAGAAAAGCAAGATTCAGATTTAAAATCACATCTCATGATGATGATAGAAGACTTTAAGAAGGCAATAAATAACTGCCTTAAAGAAATACAAGAGAACACAGATAAATAACTAGAAGCCCTTAAAGAGGAAACACAAAATCCCTTAAAGAATTACAGGAGAACACAATCAAATAGACAAAGGAAATGAACAAAACCATCCAGGAACTAAAAATAGAAATAGAGGCAATAAAGAAATCACAAAGGGAGACAATCCTGGAGTTAGAAAACCTAAGAAAGAGATCAGGAGTCATAGATGCAAGCATCACCAACAGCATACAAGAGTTAGAAAAGAGAATCTCAGGTGTGGAAGATACCATAAAAAACATTGACACAACAGTCAAAGAAAACACAAAATGCAAAAAGTTCCTAACCCAAAACATCCAGGATATCTAGGACACAATGAGAAGACAGAACCTAAGGATAACAGATATAGAGGAGAGTGAAGATTTCCAACTTAAAGGACCAGTAAATATCTTCAACAAATTTATAGAAGAAAACTTCCCTAACCTAAAGAAAGAGATGAACTTAAACATACAAGATGCCTACTGAACTCCAAATAGATTGGACCAGAAAAGAAATTCCTCCAGTCACATTATAGTCAAAACACCAAATGCACAAAACAAGGAAAGAATATTAAAAGCAGTAAGGGAAAAAGGTAAAGTAACATATAAAGGCAGACCTATCAGAATTACACCAGACTTCTCACCAGAGACTATGAAAGCTAGAAGATCCTGGGCAGATCTCATACAGACCCTAGGAGAACACAAATGCCAGCCCAGGCTGCTATACCCAGCAAAACTCTCAATTATCATAGGTGGTGAAACCAAGATATTCTATGACAAAACCAATTTTACACAATATGTTTCCACAAATCCAGTCCTATAAAGGATAAGAGATGGAAAACACCAACTCAAGGAGGGAAACTACATCCTAGAAAAAACAAGAAAGTAATCTTTCAACAAATTCATATGGATTATCCTGAAAGAATCAGGAATCAGCTGGGAAGGAATCTCGATGCAGGCTCATATGGAGGATGAAAGAGACCTTTCCTGGAAAATAAGCAGTACCATTTCACAGCCTGGGCACAAGACTAACTGAGCTGAGCATAAGGATTTGTCATTTTCTGTTTTCTGACAGCAGATGTAACATGTCATAAGGATTTGTCACGTTCTATTTTCTAACAGCAGATGTAACATGTCCAGATCCTTCAGCCTCCTGCCTCTGTGAGTTCCCTGTCATGATGGACTATCACTTGACACTGTGAGCCAAAATAAATCCATCCTCCCTTAAAGTGTTGTTTTTAGAGTATTTTATTACACCAACTGGAAAAGAAACTAAGACACTGTTTTATGTTTGCAATTCTATGGATTAAAATTGTGAATCATTTTATTGTAAGGAGACAGTATTTAGACTTTGTGGTTCAGTGTTAAAACATTAACTTAAAACAAAGCATGCAATAAAATACAAAGTTTATATCCATATATAACATCTGTGTAAAATTGAAGATCATGTGTAATAATCAGCATTGACTCTATAAGGCCTTCAGAAGATGACTTTTAACAAATGCCAGGCTGGCAATGAGAAAATGAACTAGCCAATGGACTTTAGGGTAGCTAATCGAATCATGACCAGTCTTGTTTCTATCACCACTGTGAGCACCTGTGACAGAAAATACATGTGAGTCAGGTTCTTTTCTTAAATATTAATATCTCAATTGTCAATAAGAAAATTCTGGAATGTATAGTACACTTAAGGAAATGTGGGAGCATTTGCTCAGACACTATCTATATGTCATTGCAATCCATATGAGACCTGTGTTTATACTGACAATGAAACTTTGTCTGAAAGTGAAATCTTTCTAATCATATTCTAATTAGCTTTACAAATCTGTATGAACCAATCAGCTGATTGATTTTTTTCAGTTAATTATGTATTTTGATGCAGCAAATATTTGGCATGTTTTCCTCAATGACCCCCCCACTCCTTCTCATTTTAGACGACACACACTAATATTCTGCTACCTGGAGAGCAGTTTAAAGGGTTTCTGTCAGTTAGCTCCCGGGCAGATGATCATTGAGATGTGTAGGCTGTGGGGGCCTAGCCTAATACTTTTGTTGCTTTAACAAAAGGTACAGCATGAAATGAGAAAGCACAGAAAGAAAATAATCTCTTTCTTATCTAGACACCTATTTCCACAGTATTTATTAAATGTCAAGGATTCTTCCTTGCACTGTAGAGTCAGCACGAGTCTAACAAAAAAATGTCCCAGGAGCCTTGCAGGTAGCAGAGATCTCCCCAGGTGAAGAATGAAAACAAAATTTAGAAATGCTCTCTAATTTGTTTCCAAAAATCTATTACCCCATGGGAAATAAAACCTTCCCAATAAAATAATGCAAGTCTGCTGTTTCCTGTCAAAGATGCCCTAAATATCCAATATCAGAGTAAAGGTAATAGAATTGAGGGAAGAAATTATACCCAGAGATCCATGGTTGACATAATGTCTCCAATCTGTGGAAGTTACTTCTGTCTTAATGAACCTGAAGTACCTTTGACAATGTGAATTATTTAAACACATGAAAGCCATTGCATTTATGTTTTTCTCTGTGTAAATAAACTAACATAAAATGTCTAACACAAATAGGTTCAAACTTGTTTTCACTTTCAATAATGTCTTCTCATAAATACTGTATATGAATAAAGAATCTATTATAATTTCTAATGCTCTACAAACATGTCTTTGTAGAATATTAAATTTGAAAGTTGGAGTTGATTAGGAATTAGATTTACATTGAAAATTGGAATTATTTAGTCAGCACATATATTTTGTATTAATACTTTTATAGTGTTCAATTCTTATTATGGTTAATCTTGGTTGTCAACTTGGTTAGATTAGAAAAGAGTAAGGGAAATGCTTAGTGGTATGAGAAGATCTTTCCTGGACATACTGAATAAGAAGTGGCTTCTACATGGATACGAGAGAGTATTTCCTGGAAGGACTATGTAAGTGGAGCTCTCCTACACTCTCCTGTGGTGGGCAGGATCTTCCAGAGGTCCAGATAGGAAGAGGTCTGAAGGACAGGTAGTGTTATCCCTGCCTGCCTTCACCCTTTGCTGGCAAGTACATGTACTCTATTGCTGCTTCTGCTGCAGCCATCCTTCACTGGAACCCAGCTTTTTGTTCCAATGAGCTGGAGTGAAGGCTACTGGGTTTCTAGGAATCCTCCAAGCCTAGAGTACTAGATTGGTACTGATCAGGTGTCTACACTTCTGGACCCAACCATTACAAGTTCTCAATCTCTCCAACATACAGACAGTCATTGTTAGATGATGAGGCCTGTATTGTGTAAGCCAATCTGATACATTTTCCTTGGACTATATATGCATTTTGTCAGTAGCTTTAGAGAACCTTGATAATATAATTTGCTAAGATGGTACTTAGGAGGAGAAAGTAAATTCAATATTTATTTACTGTGTTTTTCTGTATTAACTTGCATTATAATAAAATAGATACATTTGAAATAGCCTTACCTTTTAACATATTTTTCTATCCCTTTTTTTAGAACTCCATGCAGGTAGGACTCCATTTTATATCTATTTATGATTTTTCCAGGTGTTAAAAACTTAGAATTCATGACACTTGAGCAAATACAGTACATAATAAAGAATAGAAACTACAATTTCTTGACCAAGAGTAATCTAGACAGGCAAATCATTAGGATGTGCTTCATGAAGGACAGGTATCTAAACTTCAAATCTGAAAATACTCTGAAGGATATGTGATATATAATGAAATTATGAAGGTTAATTCTGGGCTGATGTGTATTGGGAGGAATAATGTAGCCATTGTCATTGGATTGCTCTGATACATATACAGCAGATTATGAAAGAAAAGGAACAATAAATTCACATTTCTTTGTGTTTTCCATGTGTCTGTTGAATACATTGTAGTTGTTATGGTCATTGTCAGATAACAAATTAAGCCTTATTTGCTTTTCATAGGCACTTTTGTTACCTATACTTTTGGGAAATTTCTTCTCAAAAACCTTTATGGGTATGTGGTTTCTTGAACCAGACTCTTTTCTGAGTTCAGGCTATGGTCTATAAAGTAGGACAGAGACCTTCTACCTCTCAGATACGTCCTCAGACTCTATGGCATCGAAGACACCTTTCATTCTGGTTATGTTTTGAGTTAGGAAGTCTCTAGAGACTGTCAAGCAAAATGTCCTTGTTCCCAGACTTAGAGGCTCCCCAATCAACAGCCATAGCTGTATGTTTCCAGTGCTGAAGAAATATGTGGCCCTTTGGACTAACCTGGACAGAGATCCATAACAGAGGGGAAGCTGCCTCCTCCCCCCGCACCTCCCCCCCAGGTTTAGCTGGTATATTTTTTCTATAAACTGCTGGTAGTCACGCCTCAACCACCATTGCCTGTTTGTATTGTTGCATGTGGGTGCCTCTTTCCTTACAGTACATACAGATCCATCTACTCCACACTGTCTCTTTAAGGACCAATCAAGAATGAAAGCAAGGGCTGGAGAGATGGCTTAGAGGTTAAGAACACTGACTGTTCTATCGAAGGTCCTTAGTTCAAATCCCAGCAACCACATGATGGCTCACAACCATCCATAATGAGATCTGATGCCCTCTTCTAGGGTGTCTGAAGACAGTTACAGTGTACTTACATATAATAAATAAATAAATCTTAAAAAAAAAAAAAAGAATGAAAGCAAATTTCAGACATTCTAGGGCATTTCTCACCCAATCATTTGCTTCCTGCTCTAACTTATTTCTAAATTACAAGGTTTTTGGTTTTAAGTCTCAAGATGATTTTTAAGGCAGCAAATACAGAAGATAAGCTTCTTTTAAAAAACTATTTAATGTGCCTGAATATTTGGTTAAAATAAAATAATCTGCTGAGATACTGCCTGAGTAATTGGAAGTATGAGATATTTCAGATGGGATCACATACATGTATGTGTATATAAAAAGAATACAAACTGGAAAGGATCAAGTTTTCTTAAGACACAAAAATGTTGTTAGTGATATGACAGAGGGAAATTTAAATTAGATGGAATTTAAATTAAATGTAACTTCATAGAATTATATTATGGAGGGAATTACCCATAGATAGTTCCTATCTATCTTCAGCCACAGTTTCATAGCAGTGAAAGGAATCATAAACATTTCTGGGATATGAAACTACAACATTCCCATGGCTTCAATTCCTGGGATAGACTTTTAAATAATGCAGAGGAAAAGAAGGAAGACCTTGCATTGTCTTGGAAGGTGGCAGTTTTAGCTTCCTCTAGTTTTCTAGTTTCCATGATTTCAGCACAGCCTGAAGTGAAAGAATGCACTCCTACATAAATGTTGAGGAACCCCCTATATGGCTCCAGAGCCTGGAAGGAAGGTTTGAATTGCAAAATAAATGAGGTAGAAACAGCAGGAGAATGCTAATCATCAAGAGCCACATGGGATGAGATTTGGTGGTTACAAACACAAATGATAATTAAAAACCTGATACAGACTCCTAAGCTCTGACATCTTGATTTACTTGTAGTCTCTACAATTTATATGCAAATGTGGTAAATATGTGTATAGATGTACATGTCAGACAGATGTAAGGAGTGGAATGGTATGAAGCCAGCTCATCTGAAGACTGAGAATTCACTCAACGTATAGGTAGCATTGCTGTAAAATAAAAGTGTTTAAGATTTATATCCTAAGGCAACAGCTCATTTGATTGCAAATCTTGGCATCCTATTGGTGACAGCTAATTGGCATTCAGTGAATGTCAGTAGCTGAATTACTGACAAATGGATTAGATGTAGCCTTATGTCCTGTGTCTCTTTTTAGGCTACTCTTTAAAATACAGCATGATGATATGAAATCCATATCTCTAATAGAGTGTTGGCTCTTTTACCTCTGAATGGAGGCAGTTGCTTTAGATTTTTATTAAACCAGTCCAATATGTCGCATATTTCCTCTTGGAATTTTTATTATGTTGAAAACTTTCACTTATTTCTAGTCTCATCAATACAAAAAATAAAGTTTTTTTTCTATTAACAAGGATAAAAAGCTTTTCTTTATTATCTTATAATGACTTGGACCATATTAATCTGTTTTTCCTGTGGTCTTATATTTGAAATGCACTATCCTTTAGAGATATGTATCATTTATATGTACATGTCAATCTTAGATTTTGAAATATTCGATTATATTACATGTCCTATAATATTGACTAGACATAAAAAAGTAATGTTTTCATCATTGGTCATTTGTAATTTTTGGAGCATGAGCACATGCTAGTGGGCTTTTGAGTCATACAAGGAACTCATACATTAATAATTTTGACTCATAGATCAGAAACTGTGCTAAGAGAATAACATGGGCAAAATCTGTTTATGTGTATACTCAAATGGATGTATAAATGAGATACACGTATTATATAAATATGAAATAAAATTAAATTTACTTTGGAATATGTTGAAGCTAGTGATGGTACGTTAATCTATTTAGCTTTATATTATGTGTAAGTATAGAAGACTTTTTTCTGATTTTAAAAGCATATGGCTTTTACTGAAAAACAACTGAAAATGTGCAAAATGTAAACTATCATAGTCCATGATCTAAATATTTTGTTACTTAGTTAATATTTATTTTAGTAGCATGCCACATATAGTTTTTTATTATATAGCTTTAAAAGTTTTATTGTATAGTTTTCTAAGCTTTAAATTATGTCTTTAATTAATCTAGGAAATTATTCATGCTAGATGTATGTGAAAATATCTAATTAATGAGGGGCCTCCTTACATATGTGACAGATGCTGTTATCATAGATTATTTTTGCTTGTAAGATAATATCATTTTTAAAGAATTGTTATTCAGCATCCCATTATAGCAGGTCTATGAGAATCAGCAGCTTTTTAGTTATATTTTCAGACACACACCACAGAAGATTCATTGCTATGTTCCTTCCTCTTTGGTCTGACACATATCTCTTTTACTATACAGCATAAATATACACTCTTCACTCCTGAAAACCTAGAGACTTTTGTATGCTGATCTTCCTTCACAGTTGACATTCAGTAAGCAGGATCTGACCAGATCTCCTTGTTTATTAGAAGAGCAATCATTGCTGTTCTTTACAGGTCATGGGTTTATTGCTGAGTGTAACAATGGAGTGTGTCACACCGTTCAGCTTGGTATGTAGCACCTGTGCATAATTTGCAGTACAAGCTGCAGTCACAGCTCTTCTGTGAACCCCTCTGCTATCCCTCCATCTGTTTTTCTTTTTATGTTTGTACCTAGTGTAGTTTGCTATGCCCTTACCACTCAGCTGAAAGCCTAGCACTTCTCAGAAGATGGGACTTTGGTAAATAACGCAATTCTATTGCCTATAATTGTTTCTTTAAATGAAGGCAACATTGAATTGTAGAACTTCTGGAGTGAGAAATCAACTCACTCTCCCAGGCTGCAGCAGCACCCTTGGCACTCCCTGTATTTAAATGAGGTTGCCCCATCAACAATTAGTGTCTTCCTCAGAACTTCTAAATTATTCATTAATGCAAATCCACATTCTAATCACTTTATTCTACAATGAAGTTGAAAGAAGGAAAATTAATGCTATTTATGTCTTTAATGTATAGTCTAGTTCCTTTGGACTTAGTGAGGTTGAATAAGAATGCATGATTTTAGGATAAGCATATAATTTTAACATGAAAGTGACTTGATTATTTCAGTAACAAAGGGAAGATGGGAAGATTTTTGTTGGTTTCCTTTAACTCTCTGAAAGTCATAGAGACATTAATTTCTGTTTGCTGGCAGTAAAATTCTTGCCAATCATTTCATCTCCACCGCTACTTGTGAAATGAACAGTTTCTAGTACATCTTCAGGATTAATCTCTCTCCTTGGAGACAGGATTAGAGCAGAATTAAATAAGGATGCAGGTCTACACTATTAGCTATGCAGTCATTGCTGTCATTTCTAGGTTTGTTTTCCCCCTCTCTAAGATTATACCCCCATCTCACACACTTGAGTTCCTGGCTCCCTTGACTGGGGAAGAAGAGTGTACACAATGGTTCTGTGTCTTTGTGGAGCTTAAAAGAAGGAATTTTTCTAACTTGTTAGTTTACAGATTTAATGCCACATGTGTTTACCCATTTGTTGTGGTTTTCCGGCTTTGTGTCTCTTATATAACTTTGTTTCTCTTTACAAATCCTGTAGAACTGCTAACAGTTTAGGAAGGTGATCATCTTCCCCTTGATCTTCCTGGTCCAAAGGACAAAATAAACAAAATAAAAACAAAACAAAAACAAACTTGTCAGAATTCTTTATAAACCATGTTCCAAGTCTTTGTGGAATGATATGAGTATAGAATCACACTTGCAGAAAGAAAGTCACACTAAAATACACACTATGTTTTGCTCCTATGCTAACCAAAGCTCAAGGATCTAGGGTTGCCTGTATATTCAAACTATCAGTAGGGGGAAGTGAGATAATAATAATAATAATAATAATAATAATAATAATACTCCTCTTCTCCACAACCACAGAGTATTGAAAATTCCACTTCATCTTTAGGGTAACAATGTAGATGATGAGCATAAAAACAATAGGATACTGTATCATCTTTGTGTTCTAACATATTATATTGTCTTTGTAGCTCCTGTGTGTTATTGAAG
The DNA here is from genome assembly GCA_019843965.1 of Rhynchomys soricoides. Taxonomy (NCBI): domain Eukaryota; kingdom Metazoa; phylum Chordata; class Mammalia; order Rodentia; family Muridae; genus Rhynchomys; species Rhynchomys soricoides. Next base: position 1,006,351 of record JADRCH010000006.1, on the reverse strand, counting down.
GACAAGTAACTTATCCATAATCAAAGCATGGCAGTTTAGTTGCCCCAGTATGTAACACACTCTGAAGTGCAAGCAGTCAGACTAAGAAATGCGGCCATCATCCAGAGACTGCCCCACCTGGGGATCCATCCCATATACAGTCACCAAACCAGGGCACTATTGCAGATGTCAGGAAGTGCTTGCTGACAGGAGCCTGATATGCCTCTCTCCTGAGAGGCTCTGTCAGAGCCTGACAAATACAGAGGCAAATGCTTGCAGCCAACCATTGGACTTAGTGTGGGATCCCTGATGGAGGAGTAGGAGAAGGGACTGAAGGAGCTGAGGGGGTTTACAGGCCCATGGAAGGAACAACAGTGTTAATTGGTCAGACCCCCTGAAGCTCCCAGGGACTTGATCACCAACCAAAGAGTACACATGGAGGGACCCATGGCTCTGGCCCCATATGTGCTTTGTTGGACATCAGTGGGGGGAGATGCCAATGGGCTTGAGGGTGTTTGATGCCCCAGTGTAGGGGAATGCCAGGGTGGGAAGACAGGAGTGAGTGGGCGGGTGGGAGTGCACCCTTATAGAGGTGAGGGGAGGGGGATGGGATAGGGGGTTTCTGAAGGGGAGACCTGGAAAGGGGAATACATTTGAAATGTAAATAAAGAAAATATCCAAGAAAAAGAAAAAGAAAAAGAAAGAAAGAAATGTGGCCATGATGGAAGAAACACCAGCTCACAAATCCATCAAAAGTAGAAGAATAAACTCTTTAGCCAGAGGTCAAACAGCAGGCAGATGATGAACCTGTCCTTTTTTTTAAACATAAGTACCAAATCAGAGTGAGTGTGACACTTGGGGTGGATCAGACAATCATTGAGCAAAGCATACAGTATGACTGGCTGAGGCAGTGCTCCCTGAAGGCATCAGAGAGAGTGAGTATGTCAGACAAGTCATGAATTAAACAATCATTAAAAGACCAATTCACAAAATCCACAACCTGAGCAATGATCCAGAATCATGAATCTTATGACAGGCATAGAAGTCAGGTTCAAATGATTGACTAGAGAATTCATGGGAAGTTATTCTAATGTTTAATTTAGCTTCTTATGAGAAAATACACTTTTATGCAGCATGGCAGGGAATATCATATGAAATTGACATTTTACTAGGATTTTAATGATAATTGAAAGTCTCTTTTCAAAAAAAACTTATTTCCATATTCTTATGAAAGGAGTGAGTCTTTGAAGTATATATGTCCAATTTGGATAGTGTAGACTTACTTTCAGCCTTTTCTTTATAGAAATAATGTTAACTTTTTAAGACATGGAAAAAGGAGGAAATTTTAAGTGGTAAATTAGAGTTAAAAATGGGCTTGTGTTAAAAACAAGGGCTTGTGTTGTTGACCATTCAGGCTCTGTAAAATACATTACGCTTCTAATTGTATGGCCTTTGTTACTGAAGGATTGCAGCATAATTGTTAGTGAGCCTTCAGAAGTGCTTCTTGCAGATAATGTTTGAATAATCTATTGCCTGAATTTGAATAATTTATGCATGAAGCAACGTGGAGTTATAATTGCAATCACAGTGTTCAGTTCAGTAGCACCGAGTCATATTTGAAGTTATGTGCCGATTACACTATGTAGCTTAGACTCTGCTTTTTATTTCATTTTTAACAAAGAATTCTGAGGAAAGAAAGATGGCTCAGAGCTTGACAAAAGTTCCCAAGTGAACTTTTAAAAGGTCCCTTTCAAAGATTTTTATTTCATTTTTATTATTTTCTATATTCAAAGTCTAAAATCCAATCTTGCATGCTTCTGTGCCATAGAGATAAAGCAAGGAGCTGAAAGTGCCCCTGGTTGGACAGAAAAGACTTTCTACTTCTCTACCAAAGAAGCAACAGAAGTAGCTGCCCCATCAATCGTTCCCTGAAGCAATAGTCCCAGAGTGTAAACAGTATTTTATACAGACAGCAGTGGAACAGAATGCGTTATGGCTGAAATCTGTGCACTTCACTGTGGAGAATGGATTAAACCCGTGTAACAGGAAATCAAATATGTTATATTTTCTAAATCAGTGAAAGGGTTAAGAGCTTTTAAAAATATATAAAGGCAGTTTCTGACTCAAAGGCAAGGATGTAACTGTTATCATAGCATATTCTAAGCAACTCATACAAATAATCTTAAATATTTTCCCAAACAATTATATTAACTCTACTGAAACACAATTTTAAAAAGATTTTACTAATTTCTTGATAATTGAATGAAATGTTTTAAACATTTTCGCCCCCTCAATTTTCTCTCCTCACTATCTTCTTGAAAATTTTGTGCTACTGTTAAGTTTTAGAGGGCTGATCACTTTTCTTTAATTAAAAATAATCTGGTGTCATTGATTTATTTTGTAACTATAGAAAATCTTTAACAAATTTGATTACAATTAAAGCATTTTAATTACAATATTTTCATGAAAATGATCTATTGGAAACACTAAGGCTTATTGGAAACACTAAGGCTTATTGGTCATAACCGTGAGTCTTCAGAGCATCTTCCCCATATTTGTTTACTCTTACTATGACGTGAGAACATTCCTTTATTATTCACAGTATACTTAAATCCTATCAGTACTAACTAAAGAACAATGAAATATGAAGTGAATTGCAAATGTAGAATTGTATTAATTCTGTGGTACCCTGATCTATAATGACATCTTGAAGAGCTGACTCAGCAGCAGGGGAAAGGGATAAGCTCTCTTTTGCTTTTGTCGCTAACTTTCAACCAAAGTAAGTTAATGTAAAGATACCACAGGCATGTTTCAGCAAAAATCTTTTATTACATCACATGAAGTTATTCAGCCTTTTAAAATGAATTCCTCTTTTCAAACTGTTTGTTCTGTGATTTAAATTATTTCACCGTCATTTGGTCAAATTTCCAGTTGCTAGTTTATATTATCTAAATTTAATTGTGGGTTCCCCATTAGAATATTAAGGATGAGCCACCACATGTAGATTACTGAGAAACCAACAAGGCAACAGCACAACTGAAGATTTGTTTGCACTCACATCTAGTTGAATTTAAGCAGAGCTCTAGTTTTTAGATACCTTCTAGAGAAGTAGAATACTCTGTCCTTACTAATTCTCATTCCTCTTTTGAAATGTGAGCAGAGTAGAACAGGTTTCATGATCATAGTTCAACACTATTGAGAAAATTGTAAAAAATGCATATAATTTGGAGCATAATGCTAATTATCAAATGAAAATGTGTATTAGAAAATCCAAATTCAAACACTGGAATTTATTTTCAGTATTTTTTCTTACTAAAAATAATAGTTCAAGGTGTTTGGAGGGTGGCAATTTATTATTGTCATCTACAACTGCCAAAGGATGCCTACCTTAAGAAAATAGTTCTGTCCATGTAACCTAATGCTGGGAACATTTCTTAGTTAAGAGAAAGGAGGCTGCTCAAATTTATTGTAGAGGATAAGAGCTTCAGCTCTAAAGTCAGACTACTTGTGCCTTCATCCACATTCTTTCACTTAGAAGGCACTGTGGCCTTGGCTAGGTCAATCAGAAGAGTCTTAGTTCCATCTCTAAAATCACCTAGTGTCTGGTACATATAGGAGAAAGAAGGGCTGGCATGGAGAGAGTTTTTTCTGCTCACCCACAATCACAGTAAACTGATTCCCTCCCTGAGTGAGTCAGTAGCTATGTTGTGTGTTGCATCTGTAAATTGTAATCTGAAGATGGACTGTATTAGACCACTTAGGAACGCCTTACAGTACTTGGTGGAGGAAAGTAGACCCACTGCACAAAATATCAGTCACTAAGGAACAGGTTGTTAGTTTAACGTGTTTGAAATTCTGTGTGTTGAGATAATTATGTTTTACTTAAAAGAATTTTTAAATGTGATGTCATGGCTTGAAAGGTTTTTTGTGTTGCATATGTCCTTCATGGATTTTGTGAAGTTCTAACTATATTTTTATCTTAGAATGGTATTACAGGTGGGGATTTTTAGCATCTCTGTTGGGTAATTCTTCCTCTATGGCAATCAAAATGACACCAATTGGAACTGACTTCAAAACACAACCCTAAACTGTAGCTGTTTCTATTGAGTACAATATAGAATTCCATTAAGCAGTCCTATCAATGAAGTTAAAATAACTTTGAAGGTGACATAACATTTAACTAAGAAACTGATTGATTTATATTGGTGAGAATCTCATATCTCTAAACAAAATTTTATATTATATTTCATTTCCTATCAATAGAATATTCCTGTGATTTTAAAAGAAATTGTTAAATCATAGTCTAGTTATGAAAGATAACATACATTTACTTAACTCTATGTTTTGTAACTCAAAGGAAATTTTACATATGTTTGTTTTGTATCAACTAAGATAATACATAGTCAACTGTTATTATAGAATACTGCAAAATAACACAGGTGTTTGAAACATGGCATTGTAAATCAGCCAATTCCTAACTTTAAGTTTGTTTAAGTGATTAGAGTTTTCTTAAAGATTATTTTAATTTTTTAATGTATGTATGCATGTGTGGTATGTGCACATGAGAGCAAGTTGCCACCAAGGTGAGAGGAGGATGCCACCCCACCTGGGGCTTGAGTAACAGGTAGATGTGAGCAACCCAACAAGGTTGCTGGAAACTGCATGGGGCTCTCTTGCCAAAGCGGTGAAAATTCATAACCATTGAACCTCATTTATCCCCAGCCCTTGATTTGTCCTTCAAAAGCTTCAGTTTGTGTATTTGTGAAATAAAGTAACTATATTCTGAGTCTTGCTCTAAGAGTTACATATTATCACTAAAATAATGGCCAATATTTCTTTATTCATTGCAGCAAAACAGAGAAACAACTGATCACTTGCAATTATAAATATTTGTTATTGACCATACAAGCCATGAAAGAATGTTGAAATAATCTTTTTTATAATTAATGATATTTATTGCCGTGGAGGACTGGGTGTGCTGTGAATTATGTGTTGAGGTCAGAGGGCAACGTTAGGAAGTTGGTTCTCTCCTTCCATCTTTATTTAGATTTCTGGTGATTGAACTGAGGTTTCGAGGCTTGTGTGTTGAACAGTTTTATCTGCTGATCAATGGTAACAATCCAAACAATTCATATAATATATTCAGTGTGATGTCTCATGACAAAAAGCATGTAAAATAAAACAGACTCCTCAGAATGGTGTGTGTGTAATGTTTCCATAGTTTCTGACTAGAGGTTCAGAGCTGTACATCAGCAGGATTAGTAGAATCTCACTGGAAAGGTGTTGGATGACAACAGGAGTGAAAGAGCTGCAGAGCCACAGTTCCATTTGAATAACAGCAAGGGATAGTTTGTTCTTTCGGAGCTCTCTCATTCATTTTGAGCTGACACTAGAATAGAGGACAAAGATAACAGAGTAACCAAAAACAAACAAAAAAAATCACATGTGTGTGTGTGTGTGTGTGTGTGTGTGTGTGTGTGTATGTGTAGTGCTGAGAAATAAGCATTAAGCACACACAATAATAATGAACTATCAATGTCATCAATGTCTAGTTTATTGTTTAGGCCCACTCTGAACTGCAGAATCAGCAGTGGCATCAGACAATAACATAAACATGAGCCATACCTGTCAACTTCAGTCCATCTACACAGAAATTGCTTTGTAGAGAAACTTGGGTTAGATACAACTTGGCCTCCTTAAATTCCAACCAGGTTTCTAAGGATGTATCACTCAATATTGATAGTATAGCTAACTCTTAAAAGGTACTCTAGCCTGAAGTATTTGTTCATTACAGCTTTGTATGAGGTAAACTCGGTATCAAACATGAGAACATTTATAAAGCATGAACAATGTGCTGTTGTCATGTGTAGAGGTGCGAAAGAAAGATATATATAGTTGCCCAAAGAGCTTTTGGTACAATTAAAACCACAACTGATGTCAAGGAACTCAAGCCACCAGACCTTGGGACTTGGGTTTGGGCATGGCCTGAATAATAACATAGAAGCTGGGAGATCATTCTTGCTTGGGAGAAGAAAGGTGATATTAGTTTTTGATATATTTCATTTTATACAATCAGACTACCCATGAGGTATTTTCATTTTATACAATCAGACTACCCATGAGGTATTTCAGTGAGATATGCCTGTTCTTGAGTTTTCATCATCTGCTGACCAAAGCAATGCAAGCTTCTGGATTGTGTCTAATACATTATTCATGTTTCATACCTTCAATGGTTCTTCTTTAAACTGTCTTCCCTGCTCATGCATATAAATTTTTCCATTTTCTCTTATATGATAATATTTTAACTTTATTGCTTCTTTTGGTATGTTTGTTTATTACCCTTTATAATGCTTAAACAGCCCAGAGGTCTCATGTTTGGATGTGACTTCCTCCTCAATCTTCTTGAGTGAGACTGACATCCTTTATTGACTGAAATGTCTATTGTTTGGTGTCTTCTCAGAATTGTGATTTAAGAATATACACCTTTTTGTGTCCTTTATGTTAATGTTGGCTCTGACATCTCTTTCATTTTATTTGTTTGTGGAGCCTGTTCTCTTTGTCCATTTGTGATTCTCTAATAAAAATGACAAGACTAAGCAGTTTTAAGACAAAAAACAAACAAGCAAACAAACAAAATACCTCTATCTCTCACAGTTTGGAGACTCTGAATTTCAAGATCAAGGTTCAGGCTGTACCATCATACATGGAAATGGTGACTAATTCCAGAGCTCTTAGTAAAATCATGACTCTAACTTATGAAGATTCTGTCCTCATGAGTTAATTTGTTCTTATAGGGCCTACATTTTAATGTTATCTCATTGGGGGAAGATCTCAACACAGGACTGTGAGGGAGGCAAGGGTATACAGATCACAGTATTTGAAGGTTCTATTAGTAAAACACCCTTCCATAGAGATAGAGATATTCACACAGTGGTGTTTATTGTAGCTTCATTCACTATAGCAAGAAAATGGACCCAACCTTGCTGTCTATCAATAGATGAATGGATAATGAAAATTTGATACATATATAAAGTAGAATAGTATTCAGATCAAAAACAAATAAAATCACAAAAACTTTAGAAAATCAATGGACTGATAATGCATAAGATTATGCAAGGTCACACAATCTCAGAAAGAAAAATCTGCATGCTCACCATCACATGTAGTTACTAGCCTGTGTATATGTGCCTGTGTGTGTGTGTGTGTGTGTGTGTGTGTCTGTGTGTCTGTGTGTATGTGGTGTGTGGTCTATGTCTCTGTTCAAACAAATAATCATGTGTTATAGTATAAGGCATGATGGAGAACAAGAAATAATAAACATTAGGTGATGAAGAAAGTCTAAATAAGGATAATGGACACTGAGTCATAAAAAGAAGATATAAAGCTGATTGTTATTCTCATTTTAATTCTTGCAGGATTTTTTTTTTTTTTTTTGGTTGTAGATCAAGGTACAGCATTATATTTGCTAGTAGAAATGTAAAATTACAATATAAAGTTCAACAACTTCACAATGGCTATTGTAACCCAATATAAGTTAATTTTGGTGTACATACTTTGGATCTGGATAATTTCAGATATTTTTATTTATATGTTCTTTGGGCTTGAGAACAGGCTCCATGGGCGGAAGCTCTGTATACTCATCAAGAAGATTTGTGTTCAATACCCATTATCCACATAGATGCTCTCCATGGTCAGTACCTTCAGTTTCAGGGATTAAATGATGCCTTCTGGACTCTATAGGCAGCGGTACACAAGTGGTGCACGTACATACTTGCAGATAAAACATGCAAACACAAAGTAAAATTATATAAGCCTTTCAAAAGTTAAAATTTACAAATTCTTATAATAAAATATAAACATTAAAAAATAGAAAATAAAAAGAATTTAATTTCTGAAAGTCCTTATCCTCTCTATAAATAGTATAAAATTAACTATTATTATTATTATTCATGTGTATGTGGAGGCAGTGTATACGTGGAGGGTAGAGGACAACTCTGTGGAGTTCGTTCTCTCCTACCTTTATGAGGACCTTAAGTACCAAACTTAAGTTGCTAGGCATGAGATAGTCACTTTACCTTTGAACCACTGTGAAGGCCCCAATAATCATTTATAAATACCCAGAAAAAATTCATAAATGCATACCCACATATATTTATGGATATACTAGGTAGTTGATATAGACATCAGTTTCTCAAAAAAGAATGAAATTATCTCAACTGTAAGTACTTTTTATAATAGCTATAATTCACTTATGATTTTAATGTGTTGTTATTTTTGTCTTAATTACCATTAATTTTATTCTGATGGAATTCTACCTTTTATCTATCTACTTATCTATCTATGTTAAATTTTCTTGACATCTTTGATTGACACTAGAAGCAAAAAAAAATTGCTTTCAATTCATCTATTATATCATGGAATATTAATTTACTGATATAATACTCAGTTTTGATTATTTTAAAAATAGAGAAGTATTTTTAAAAGATGGGTAAATTTTTGATGAGATGAACGCTTTGAGCTTAGAGTTGTAAAGTCAATCACATTATAATTTCATCATAAAAAATTCTTTATTGGAGAGGGCTATTGTTTGGATATGTGTTTCTTATCCAGAGAATCAAATTTGCTTTTTAAGGAATACTGATTAATATTACTAATTTACAATACTAATGTGTATATGTGAATTACAAAATCATATGTCTTAGTTAAGTAATATACTCCCAGGAGTGTGGACAAGCCTGTGAGCGGGGTAAGGCCAGAACCTTTGCTCAGAGGGACCCACCCAGAACCCTCAGGACACAGGGACTGAGGAGTGGTCTTTTGGTTTCCTTCTGTGTCTGGGGAGTTGATCCTGTGACACAGGACTCTATACTCAAATAGTGCCATGAGAGAGCTGGTATCCCAGGAGTGTCAACACACCTTCAAGCACAGACAAGACCACCACTTCTGTTCAAATTCCTGGATCAAGAGGAACCCTCCCAGAGCCATCAGGACACAAGGAACCAAGGAACAGTGGGGAACAGGATCCTTCTGGTTTATGTTTGAACCCCAGAGCTGACCCTTTATCACAGCTCTCCAAACCCAAATTTCTCTCAGAGAGAGCTGGTCTCCAAGGAGTAATGACAGAGAAGTTTGCAGGAGGGACAAGCCACAGTCATAGAGAGCAAGTCCAGCTAACAGCAGAGATAACCAGATGGCATAAGGCAAGAGTAAGAACATAAGGAACAGAAACCAAGGCAACTTGGCATCATCAGAACCCAGTTCTCCCACCACAGCAAGCTCCAGATACCCCAACACACCAGAAAAGCAAGACTCAGATTTAAAATCACATCTCGTGATGATGATAGATTTTATGAAGGAAATAAATACCTTCCTTAAAGACATACAAGAGAACACAGGTAAACAGCTAGAAGCCCTTAAAGAGGAAACACAAAAATCCGTTAAGGAATTACAGGAAAACACAATCAAACAGGAAAAGGAAATGAAAAAACCATCCAGAATCTAAAAAGGGAAATAGAAACAATAAAGAAATCACAAAGGGAGACAACACTGAAGATAGAAAACCTAGAAAAAAGATTAGAGTCATAGATGCAAGCAACACCAACAGAATACAAGAGATAGAAGAGAGAATTTTAGGTGTAGAAGATACCATAGAAAACATTGACACAACAGTCAAAGAAAATGCAAAATGCAAAAAGCTCCTAACCTAAAATATCCAGGAAATCCAGGAAACAATGAGAAGACCAAACCTAAGAATAAGGGGTGTAGAAGAGAGTGAAGATTCCCAACTTAAAGGGCCAGTAAATATCTTCAACAAAATTATAGAAGAAAACTTCCTTAACCTAAAGAAAGCGATGATCATAAACATTCAAGAAGCCTACAGAACTCTAAATAGATAGGACCAGAAAAGAAATTCCTCCAGTCACATTATAGTCAAAACACCAAATACACAAAACAAGGAAAGAATATTAAAAGCAGTAAGGGAAAAAGGTCAAGTAACATATAAAGGCATTCCTATCAGAATTATACCAGAATTCTCACCAGAGACCATGAAAGCTAGAAGATCCTGGGCAGATTTCATACAGACCCTAGGAGAACACAAATGCCAGCCCAGGCTGCTGTACCCAGCTAAACTCTCAATTACCATAGATGGTGAAACCAAAATATTCTATGACAAAACCAAATTTGCACAGTATGTTTCCACAAACCCAGCCCTACAAAGGATAATAGATGGAAAACGCCAGCTCAAGGAGGGAAACTACATCCTAGAAAAAGCAAGAAAGTAATCTTTCAACAAACTCAAGGAAGATAGCCACACAAACATAAAAATAACATCAAAAATAACAGCAAGCAACAATTACTATTCCTTAATATCTGTTAACATCAATGGACTCAATTCCCCAATAAAAAGACATAGGCTAACAGACTAGATGCATAAACAGGACCGAGCATTTTGCTGCATTCAGAAAATGCACCTCAGAGTTAAAGACAAGCACTACTTCAGAATAATGGGCTGGAAAACAATTTTCCAGGCAAATGGTCCCAAGAAACAGGCTGGAGTAGCAATTCTAATATCAGATAGAATCAACTTTCAACCAAAAGTCATCAAAAAAGTTAAGGAAGGAAACTTCATACTCATCATAGGAAAAATCTACCAAGAAGAACTCTCAATTCCAGATGGAGGACTTGGAGAAGGGACTGAAGGAGCTGAGGGAGTTTGCAGCCCCAGGGAGGGAGCAATAGTGGCAACTGGCCTGACCCCTAGATACTCCTGGAGACTGGTTTACCAACCAAATAATACACATGGAGGGACCCATGATGCTGGCCACATATGTGGCAGAGGAGGGTCTTGTTAGACATCAAGGGGAGCACAGGCCCTTAGGCCTGAGGGTGTTAGATCCCCCAGTATAGGAAAATGCCAAGGAGGGATGACAAGAGTGGGTAGGTGAGTGGGTGGGGGAATACCTCCATAGTGGCAGGGGGAAGGGGAATGGAATGGGGAGGTTCCAAAGGGGAGATCTGGAAAGATTTGAAATGTAAAGAAAGTATGAAAAAATAAAAAATAAAATAAAACTTAAAAAAAAAAGAAAATAGATATCTAAGTAGATGGTACTAATAATATAGGTTACATCACCAGTAGAAACCACAAGGTGTTTTGATGATACATTACTCTGCTGTAGGTATTCTAAAATAATATTTATGTAGAAATAATAATTGCTATTAAACATGATAGCAAATTGTATTTTATGTATTAATCAATAAGCCTACACATCACTATTAGAGAAAAAGTATATATAATTATGAAGATAGAAAACAGCATAACATCACTTTCTATTCCTTATAGTTAATTATACACATTTAAAATGTATTGCTCTGGAATTACACACATGTAATATAAAATAAAAAGTCTATAAATAAAAAAATAATTCTGAACATCTATGCTCCAAATGCAAGGGCACCCACATTCATAAAGAAACTTTACTAAAGCTCATAGCATACATTGCAACTCACTCAATAATACTGGCAGACGTCAACACCCCACTTTTATCAATGGAAAGATCTTAGAAACACAAACTAAACAGAGACACAGTGAAACTAACAGATATTATGGACCAAATGGATTTAACAGATATCTATAGAACATTTCATCCTAAAAATATACATTCTTCACAGCTCCTCAAGGTACCTTCTCCAAAATTGACCATATAATTGGTCACAAATCAAACTTCAACAGCTATAAGAGAATTGAAATAATCCCATGCCTCCTATCAGGTAACTATGGAATAAGGCTGGTCTTCAATGACAACAACAGAAAGCCCACATACACATGGAAGCTAAACAATGCTCCACTCAATGATAACTAGATCAAGGATGAAATAAAAAAAGAAATTAAAGACTTCCTAGAATTTAATGAAAATGAAAGTACAACATACACAAACCTATGGGACACAATGAAAGCAGTGTTAATAGGAAAACTCATAGCTCTGAGTGCCTCCAAAGGAACCTGGAGAGAACATACACTAGCAGCCACCTAAAAGCTCTAGAACAAAATGAAGCTAATACACCCAAGAGGAGTAGAAGGCAGGAAATAATGAAACTCAGGGCTGAAATCAACCAAATAGATACAAAAAGAACTATACAAAGAATCAACAAAACCAGGAGCTGGTTCTTTGAGAAAATCAACAAGATAGATAAACCCTTAACCAGACTAACCAGAGGGCACAGAGACAGTATCCAAATTAACAAAATTAGAAATTAAAAGGGAGATATAACAACAGATACTGAGGAAATTAAAAAAAAATCATCAGGTCCTACTACAAAAGCCCATACTCAAGAAAATTGGAAAATCTGGATGAAATGGACAAGTTTCTAGACAGATACCAAATACCAAAGTTAAGTTAGATCAGATAAACCATCTAAACAGTCCCATAACGCCTAAAGAAATAGAAACAGTCATTAAAAGTCTCCCAATCACAAAAGCCCAGTACCAGATGGTTTTAGTGCAGAATTCTATCAGACCTTCAAAGAAGACCTAATACCAATACTCTTCAATCTATTCCACAAAATAGAAACAAAAGGAACACTACCCAATTCATTCTATGAGGCCACAGTTACACAGATACTAAAACCTCACAAACACCCAACAAAGAAAGGAAACTTCAGACCAATTTCCCTAATGAATATTGGTGCAAAAATACCCAATAAAATTCTCATAAACCAAATCCGAGAACACATCAAAATGATCATTCACCACAATCAAGTAAGCTTCATCCCAGGGATGCAGGGATGGTTCAATACCTGGAAATCCATCAACGTAATCCACTAAGTTAACAAACTCAAAAAAAAAAAAGCAAACAAACAAAAAAAACCACATGTCATTTCATTAGATGCTGACAAAACACTTGACAAAATTCAACATTCCTTCATGATAAAAGTCTTGGAGAGATCAGGAACTCAAGACTCATACCTAAGCATAATAAAAGCAATATACAGCAAACCAGTAGCCAATATCAAAGTAAATGGCAAGAAACTTGAAACATTCCCATTAAAACCAGAGACTAGACAAGGCTTCCCTCTCTCTCCCTATCTATGCAATATAGTACTTGAAGTTCTAGCTAGAGCAATTTGACAACAAAAGGAGGTCAAAGGGATACAAATCAGAAAGGCAGAAATTAAAATATCACTATTTGCAGATGATATGATGGTATACTTAAGAGACCCAAAACCTCCACCAGAGAACTGCTACAGCTGATAAACAACTTCAGAAAAGTGGCTGGATATAAAATTCACTCAAACAAATCAGTAGCTTTCCTATATTCGAATGATAAACAGACTAAGAAAGAAATTAGGGAAATTACACCCTTCAAATAGTCACAAACAGTATTAAGTATCTTGGTGTGACTCTAACTAAACAAGTGAAAGATCTGTTTGACAAGTACTTCAAGTGTCTGAAGAAAGAAATCAAAGAAGACCTCAGAAGATGGAGAGATCTCCCATGCTCATGGATTGGCAGGATTAATATAAAAATGGCCATCCTGCTGAAAGCAATCTACAGATTCAATGCAATCTTCATCAAAATTCCAATTCATTTCTTCATAGACTTAAAAAGAGCAATTCTCAAATTCATTTGGAATAACAAAAAACTCCGAATAGCAAAAACTATTCTCAACAACAAAAGAACTTCTGGGGAATTCAGCATCCCTGACCTGAAGCTGTACTACAATGATAAAAACTGCATGGTATTGGTACAGTGACCGGCAGATAGATCAATGCAATAGAATTGAAGACCCAGAAATGAACCCATACACTTACAGTCACTTTATCTTTGACAAGGGAGCTAAAACCATCCAGTGGAAAAAAGACAGCATTTTCAACAAATGGTGCTGGTCCAACTGGTGGTCAGCATGTAGAATGCAAATTGATCCATTCCTATTTTCCTGTACAAAGCTCAAGTCCAAGTGGATCCTCCACATAAAATCAGATACTCTGAATGTAAGTGGGGAAACGTCTTGAGCACAGGGGGAAAGTTCCTGAACAGAACACCAGTGGCTTATGCTCTAAGATCAAGAATCGACAAATGGGACCTCTTGAAATTGCAAAGTTTCTGTAAGGACACAGTCAATAGGACAAAATGACAACCAACAGATTGGGAAAAGATCTTTACCAATCTTGTTTCAGATAGAGGACTAATATCCAATACATCCAAGGAACTCAAGAAGTCATACTCCAGAGAACCAAATAACCTTATCAAAAAATGGGGAAGAGAGCTAAAGAGAGAATTCTCAACTGAAGAAACTCAAAGGGCTGAGAAGCACCTAAAGAAATGTTCAACATCCTTAGTCATCAGGGAATTGCAAATCAAAACAATCCTGCGATTCCAGCTCACATCAGTCAGAATGGCTAAGATCAAAAACTCAGGTGACAACAGATGCTGTTGAGGATGTGGAGAAAGAGGAACACTCCTCCATTGCTGGTGGGATTGCAAGCTGGTACAACCACTCTGGATATCAATTTCTCAGACCCTCAGAATATTGGACATAATACCACCTGAGGATCCAGCTATACCACTCCTGGGCATATATCCAGAAGATTCTCCAATATGTAATAATGACACATGCTCCACTGTGTTCATAGCGGCCATATTTATAATAGGCAGAAACTGGAAACAACCCAGATTTCCCTCAACAGAGGAATGGATACAGAAAATGTGGTCCATTTACACAATGAAATACTACTTAGCTATTAAAAACAATGATTTCATGAAATTCGCAGGCAAATGGATGGAATTTGCAAATATCATCCTGAGTGAGGTAACTCAGTCACAAAAGAATGAACATGATATATACTCACTGTTAAGTAGTTATTAACCCAAAAGTTTGGAATACCCAAGAGTCACTTCACAGCAACCTGTGGACTGAGCATGGCTCCCAGATGTAGGATTTGGTGAAGGGACTGAAGGAGCTGAGGGAGTTTGCAGCCCCATGGAGGAAGCAACAGTGTCAACTGGCCTGACCCCCCTTGGTGCTCCCATAGACTGAACCACCAACCAAGGAATACACATGGAAGGACCCATGGTGCTGGCCACATATGTGGCAGAGGAGGTCCTTGTTGGCCATCAGTGGAAAGAGAGGCCCTTGGGCCTGAGGGTGTTAGATGTCCCAGTATAAGGGAATGCCAGGGAGGGAAGATGGGAGTGGGTATGTGGGTGGAGGAATACCCTCATAGAGGCAGGAGGAGGATGGGTGGGATAGGGAGTTTCCAAAAGGGAGCCTGGAAAGTGGAAAACATTTAAAATGTAAATAAAATATCCAAAAAAAAAAAAAAAAAAGGCACTGACTGCTCTTCCAGAGGTCCTGACTTCAATTCCCAGCAACCACATGGGGGCTCACAGCCATCTGTAATGTAATCCAATATCTTCTTTTAGTGTGTCTGAAGATACTTACGGTGTACTCATATATATAAAATAAATAAATCTTTTAAAAAATTAAAAAAATAAGTCTATGAGATGCATGGTGTAGTCTTAACCTATAATTTATTTTTATTAATAAATATCTACCAGGAAAACAAACTCTGTAACAGTTAACATTAGCAATATTGTCAGGATACAATAAAGAAACAAAGATAAATAAAATATGTTATTCTGCTTTTACTTAGAGAATGTATGTACGTAATAAGCTGATTATAATTTATCTATAATTTGTAATATTATTCAATAATAACCTACATCTCTTTTATTGAACAGTGAAATTCTAAATTTTGATAGAATATTTATTGCAATATCTTCTTTTTAAATATCTGAAAATGTTGCTATATATTTTATTTATAGACCATCTTAAGTCTTAAGGCAAAAAATACTTTAAAATACATTATACATAAATTATATTCATAAATGCCTGAGGCTTCAGTTCCTGAGATTTCACCTTATACCAATCAGAATGGCTAAGATCAAAACTCAAGTAATAGCACATTCTGGCAAGGATGTGGTGCAAGGAGAACACTCCTCCATTGCTGGTGGGATTGCAAACTTGTATAACTACTCTAGAAATCAATCTGGCAGTATCTCAGAAAATTGAAAGCTGTTCTACCTGAAGACCCAGCAATTCCACTCTAGAGCATATACCCAAAAAATATTCAAAATAACCAGAAACTGGAAGCAAACTTGATGTTTCTTAACCAAAGAATGGATACACAAAGCGTGGTTCATTTACATAATGGAATATGATTCAGCTATTAAAAATAAGGACATAATGAATTTCACCAGCAATGGATAGAACTAGAAAATATGATCCTGAGTGAGGTAACACAGAACTATTAGGAAATGCATGGTATGTACTCATTAATAAGTAGATATTAGCCAAAAGGTACAGAATACCCATGATACATCTCACAGACCATAAAAAGTTAATCTAGAAGGAAGGTCCAAGTGAGGATGCTTGAATTCCAATTAGAAACAGGAACAAAATAGTTATGGTAGGCAGAGAGAGGGAGGGGACCTGTGTGGGAGAGAGGATAGTGAGGGAAATTGGTGGCAGGGTTAAGGCATGGGGAGAGACAGGAGAGAGTCACAGAGGGCCAGGGGAATGAATAGAAATAAGCAGTTGCCAAGAGTAGGGGGTTGGGAGGATTCTCTAGGAAATTCCAGAGACCCAGGATGATGAAGTTTTCCAGGAGTCAGTGCAGGTGACCTTAACCAAAATGCCCAACAGTGGGGATATGTAATCTGAAGAGACTACTTCCAGTAGCCAGACAGGACCCCCAGTGGAGGGGTGGGTTTCCTAACCCACCTACAAAAATTTTGAACCAAAATTGGTACTGTTGCAAAGAAATGCAAGGATAAAAATGGTGCAGAGATTGAAGGAATAGCAGATCAGCAGCTGGACAATTTTGAGGTCTATCTCAGGGGCAAGCACCTATCCCTGACACTATTACTGATGCTATGTTGTGCTTGCAGACAGGAGCCCAGCATAACAGCCTTCTCTGAGAGGTTCTACACAGCAGCTGACTGAAACAGAAGCAAATATTCACAGACAAACATTGGAAAGAGTTTGAGATCCCCTATGGAAGACTTGGGGGAGGATTGAATGCCCTCAAAGAGATAGCAACCTCACATGTTGACCGATAGTGTCAACTTACCAGGGTGGAGGGAGCAAGTCTGTGAGGGCGGACAAAAATGAGGGGCAGCATTTGAGATGTGATTAACCAATTAATTAATTAAAAATAAATTATTGAAAATATTGCTATCTATTTTATTTAGTATTCAGAACATCTTAAGTCTTAAGACAAATGGTACTTTAAAAATTATATATAAATGCCTGGGACTTCAGTTCCCAAAATAGAATAGAAAAAAATATTAAATTATTTAAAACCAAAAGTCATCCACAGACTGTTGGGATTCCCAGACTGATTATTTTGTACATATTTTTACTCCTAGCAGACAGATTACCACTGCATCTGCCAATTCAAGTTGAAGAACAACATAGATTCTAACAATATGGCCTTCTGTAGTAGTGAAGGTCATTGGTTAACATTAGGCCTTCTGTAGTAGTGAAGGTCATGGTCATGGTCAACATTTACCCTTTTTGGTTACTGAGTATTGTATTACTGAGGCAGGGTTCAGTTTTCACCAAAATATGTTTTTCCTTACATCTGTCTTCATGAAAATGATGAAGATTATCGTGGAATGAAAGAAACTAATATTTTAATTTAGACAAAATACTAAACCTTTGATTTATGTATCTCATGGTTTGTTTGAGATAAATGAGAAAAGATGTACATTAATATAAATATTAATTTAAAATATATTATTTTGGGAAAATTACATAATTGACCCCCTTTAATTAAGGACAATTCCATATGATTAATTTTGAATTCAGGGCTAGCTAAAGTCAGCAGTAGAAATAGTTTAAGCTTAATTCCAAATAAGAGCAGAAATAAGAACTACAAAGAAATATTATACTAGAAATATTAATTCTTGTAGGAAATCCTGAATAATATTCATGATGGGGATGGGACAGCAGCAAAAGGGACTCAGAATCATCTGTCCTCCCTGTGGACAAATAAGAGGTTAACAAATGCCAAGAAGGTAGGAGAGAGTCTTAGTCATCTGTAAGTTAGTTGTGCTCCTGTAAATAACCCCAAACTCCCACCACAGTATGGAACCTCAATAAACACATTGGTTCACCAAACTAAGTAAGTGGATTCATTCCTTTGGTCTGTCATTGGTACCCTATATGGGATGAATACACATTCTTTGCTTGTCTATCTAGAAAAAATTTATGTAAATCTTGGCATTGCAGCAAGGATGCAACAGAATCAAAGCTTTGTAAGAACACTCATCAGACCTGTTGTTAGAGATGTGAAGTAGAGTGAAGACAAGTCATTTCACTGTGAAAGACCCATGATGGCCATCTGAACATGGCCATCCTTCTCCATGTGTTTTGCATAGCCCTGTTATGGCCAATAAGATATACAACTAAAGATAAACCATCTGTCCATAGAGCAACCATGGTGGCCATATCAACATGCTAGACTTCTCTGTGTGCTTTGGAATACCTACTTGCTGTGATGGCAAAGGCACTGTCACTACTATGGACATGGCAAGCAATAAAACTAATGTGAATGATCATGAAATGGTTATTTTTTTGTGGACAATTCCAGGGTAATTATCATCTTCTACGTGGTATGAAGTGTTATTACTCCTGAATGAATGTAGTCCAGCACTCCAGGTTATAAGAACATACTGTATGTAACAGTCATAAGCAGTCTTTAATGTGGATAATAAGAACTATTGCTGAGTCCCTAAAAGAACTTGCCCATGTAAGGAAGGAATCACAGTAAGAAAAAGACATGAGGATGCTAGTCTCTTCAGGAACCTCTAAATTGTCAGTAAAGGTAGGAAAGAAAGGGAGAATGAGATGGCTTCCATTTCTTAGGGTTAGTGATTAGAAGGGAAAAATGATCCAAATTTGATATGTGCTAAATAGCTTCTCCTGGGATATAAAAGCTTAGACCCACAGGAAGAATTGAACACTAAGAAAAACAGAAAAAAGGTAGAAATGATACACCTCAGTTTTCACTTTAATACAGAATCCATGATTCAACATGCAGATGGTGCCAGTAGGAAACCATGATAATTAGAAAGTGCTTTCTTCTGAATGGCCTGAGTCTGGAAAAGCTTTTACACAAGAAATGAAGGAGGTTCTCAGTCTGGACAGTGAGGCTCAGGGACACAGGGTAGATGGGTTCAATCTGGGATCTGCAAAGTGGAGAAACTGAGTATAACTAACTACCCATCCCTCTTCAGACTAAGGCTTTATAATCTGAGCCAATTTGAAGGATATCAACATCAGATAGAGTGTCTTATATGAGCCATTGGAGACCCTTGGTTACCACTGGTTGATGTTCCTATGAAAATTACTGAAAAGAAGGCTTTAGATGAGGGACAGGCACTTCTAAGAGCATGAGCAGGAGTGGTGTTTGATGCCCAGTTCATTGTATCTGATAGGAACATTTACAGAAGTTTTAGGTAAAAGTGAATTCAATATGGAAACTGGATTCTGGTATGGGATGTTAGTAGCTTTATTGAGCCCTTGATAAACACAAGATTTATACATCTTCATGATTTATACTGTTATATAAATTATGTTAATATGTGATTAAATTAAAATCCTAGTGGCAAATGCAGTTATGTCCTTATGAGTTTTTCCATGAGGCTTCCTCTGAGGCCCCACATATAACACAGAATATTGCTATTAGTAAGACACTATTGCAAAAGACATTGCGTGCTTTCATTGCTACACATGGAAAATCAGGCTGGAACTGAGCTAGAAGTTTCTTCCATGCTGAGTAGCATTTGTAGTGCTGGGAGATGTTACTCAGGCTGCTGGCAGACACTTGTGACCAACAGTCCTGTTTGACGTGTTCCAGCCTGCTGCAGGGACATGTAGGTAGCCAATTTGCCAGGTAAGTTGTGTCACTAGGCGTGTAATAGTGAAACAGTTGTTACATGTCTAGCCAGCTCCTTTCCCACTGAACTTAAGGCCTGGTTCATGGGCTAGAACTTACATCTGGTACTAAAACCCAGGCCAATAGCCCTTTGAAAGTAAGAGCATAGTCTTTAATGAGGAGTCTAATCCTTTTCTTTTGTTGAATTGATTTGATATGCCTGTCATATTGTATTCTAACCATGTATACATATTCTTACAGATCAATGATTCTTTAAGTGTAGAGATTCATAATTGGTCAAAGTACTGAAATAAATGACTATTGAGTTTTCATCTCTAAATTGGCCTTTATACCACCTCATACCCCAAATAAGGCTCAAAGAGCATTTGCACAGCAGATAGTCAGAGGGAATAAAAGGAAGAGGTGAACTGTAGAATGCTGTTTTCTGGGCCTGGCCTGGCCATTGGTGTGTTAAAGTTAGAGCACCTGTGATTACCTACGAGAACTCATTTTGGCCCATGAATATAACCTGTGGAATATACTAGTGAAAAATGAAATGCCAAGCAGGTATTTCCTCCCTGAGGCTGTGTAAATGGTCAACAATTGCTGGGACACTTCATTGCTGATGATCTGTTGTCATGCTAAGCAATCCCAATTAAACTCAAGCTAGATTTAGGTGGGTTTTGTTGTTGTTGGTTTTGGTTTTGTATTTATTTGTTTGCTTTTTGATCTTTTGGTTGTTGTCTAGCATGA
Source organism: Rhynchomys soricoides (assembly GCA_019843965.1). Taxonomy (NCBI): domain Eukaryota; kingdom Metazoa; phylum Chordata; class Mammalia; order Rodentia; family Muridae; genus Rhynchomys; species Rhynchomys soricoides. The sequence goes on along the minus strand of JADRCH010000006.1, from coordinate 985,678 downwards.
ACAAGTACTTGTTCTTATCTCCCAAGGTAGGTTAAAGCAATAAATCTCTGGAGAGTAAAGGTGCGATTGGAGGTCACTCGGTTAAAGAGAATCCAAGCATGAGAATACAATAGAAAACACTACAGAGCAAACGTGAATAGGAGTGGGGGATTCTTTTCATTGTTATCTGAAATGCCTTGTCTTCATGTCTGCTGGGCACAATCCTGATCAGCCTTCAAGGCTCACCTCAAATCACTTAATGCTATTTTCCCTCCTGACTTTCCAAGCAGAAACAACTAATTTATCTTCTGTATTACATTGCCCTTGGAACAAACTATAGTTTTTGTTATTAAGTGTTTTCTCTCTCTCTCTATTTTAAGCTGTCTCTCTTATAAGATGATAGTAACTCTGTCTTATTTATCTTTACATTTTCAGTTCCCAGAAAATATTACAGTAATTAATTATTGTTAAAGAAAACTTGATTGTATTCCTTTCAAGAAAATTAGTAAGTAAAATTTGAAAATACTGTCTTAATTTTGAATATTTAAATTTTTCATGATACTTAAATGTATACGTGCTATTACAAAAGTGGTAGCAGTTATTTAACATAGTTGATAACATAAGGCAGTACTTGGAGCTTGTGCTAGAACTGTGTTCATTGGGATGCAACACTAGAAATTAATATTGTTTTTAACATTGGCTGTCATAAAAATGTTCAACTGGTGAACTTAGACTGATACTTTATGAAAATAAACATTTAAGTGTTTATGTCCTAAACTGAACATTACTCACTCTATCACTGGCATAGATGGACAATTGTACTTTTTTTTTTCTCAGCCACTGAGTCTATCCCAACAGCATGTCCACAAAAATGAGCAGACAGTGCAGCAATGTTGAGGATATGATGCTTTAAAAGAGAGACCATGCCTGAGTATGTATGCTCTATGTTCTCTTATAGGCTTAGTAACTAGATAAGTGGATGTTCTCTTAAAGAACATGATGGATTGGAGGCTCGACTTGCATAGGGAATGGGGACAACCACTGCTTTCCTGGAAATACTAAGAGAAGGAATATGCATCATTGTGTAATGCACAATTCTAGTGCAAAAGGAAAAAATATAGTCCAATTCTGAAACAGAAAGCAGATGTAAATAGTGTTAGGTGATAAATTTAGTTTAATGTAGGTTAAATTTTTTTGTTGTTGTTGTTGTTATTTTTATATGCAGTTTGACATAAACCCATCCCTGTGACTGGGCATTAAGCATCCTCTGTGAACTGTAAGCTACCATGAGCTGTAAACAGCCTCTATCCTAAACTACTAATATAGCTTCCTAACCAACGGAGACTTAGTGAAGCTAACTCAACAATTAGACAGTCAGAGAATGAATGTTTGCCAAGCAAAACTGACCATTCAAGAAAATTCTAACACTAACCCAGTAGGATATATATATATATTTAAAAATACATCCTCATTTTCTGTGGCTATAAATGTATATACCCATGAAGGTGGACAGAATGATCAGAATTATTTTCCATTTGAGTTATTTCTCATTGCTAAAATAATAATAACTTGAGTTAAGATCTGAAAACTGAAACTTTTAATTCTCTCTTATAACAAGTTCATGCATTCAGAGGGAGCAGATCCATTAAGTTTTGTTACTCAACTATGTGATAACTGTGTGCTGTTATAGAATTTATTTACCTCAGACTCAGTAAGTCATCTAAAAGATATAAGATATAATAGATTTGTGATAGTTCTATACAAGGATGCATATTATCCAAATCTAATTCTTGCAGGTAAAGTGGCTTTGCTAACTGGGCTACAGATTTCTTCTCTGTAACTACTCTAAGACTGCAAGGATGAAAAGCCAGGCCTGCCTGCAGCTTGTCAGTGTGGTGAAAAAGTGGGTTCTGCTAATTACCTCAAGATGGCAATCTCCCAAGGCCGACTGTTTTGAAGACTGTAGGTATTTCATTTTCATTCTTTTGTGATGAAGAGGAACGTGATGGGGATGATCAGCTTCGCTTCCCATTATGAACCTTATAATCCGTCTGCTGTAATTTTCTAAGCGTTTTCTTGGAACACAGCCAGACATTTGTAAAACAGATCATCTTCCATCTCATACTGTTCCAGTCTGTGAAACAATAACTAATTTGTGATAATAATGATTGTAGCTTATATAAACATACATAAATACAAAGCATACTAGAAAACAAGCTGTGTTCTTCATTCACTGACAAGTGTACTGAGAGCCAAGACTTGCCAGGATGTATTTAGCATAGGTTAGTCTTAGGCAATGTGTGCTCAAGGCATGAAAATATAATAAGTATGTGGTAGTATACATTCTGTATCAATCACATGCTCAACCAATATTTATTATGCACCTGCCATGCATTGGTATGGCTGTAAGCAGTGAACTACAGAGACAAAGCCAGGTTCCAGAGGAGCTGTGGCTGTATTAGCATATGTTGGCAGAACTTCTCTCCTGAATTTATCATTTACACTTATAAGTTGTTTATTCACTTAAAAACTTATATTTGAAGATATTACAGTCCTTGTTTCCATAGTGACAATAGAGGCTGGTTAATCATGTGGTATCAGCTGACACATCCCAACTTTACCTGTGAACAAATAGTTAGTAAATACACTTTTCCTGAGATAACTTTAAGTGCTGTCTCAAAGCAGCACCCTGTATGATGTGTGATTACTAAACTAGCTAAAAGTCATTTCAGAAGACTGATTACTTAATGTATATTGTGGTTATTCTTTGAAAATATTTAAGTATGTAATGCAATGTTATAATGCTTTGTAACAAAAAATATATGATTTACCCAATGTTGTTTCTTGCTTATGGGCTATCTTCAACTACTTTTTAGCATTTAATTGAGGAACAACTGTGTATACTATATAAGTTGCAGTCATTATCACCAATTAGTTATTGTTTCATAGTTTGGAAGAATATTAAATGGAAGATTAACTTTTAATATAACAGTTGTACATTTCACCAATAACCATGGAAGATTGATCGTTTTTCTCAGTTTAGACAGGGAAAATTCAAGTTCAAAATGGTTGGAGATTTGTCTAATTTACATAACATATTCTGAGAAGGTCTAGAACTGAATCTATTTGTCTATGATTAATCTAACCAATTATTTTACTATCTCTAAAAGTTTTAACATATACTTAAAGAAAATTGCTTGATCAAAGTCAGTGACAATTTTTAAAAGATTTTTCTCAGTACATCATGTTAAGGAGATATATCAAGTATATAATTTAAGGGAAATAATGCTTATGCCATTCAAAACTATAGTAGCACCAGAGGAAATAAGCAGTTTAATTTACATTAAATATTTTTAAAAGTTGTCTAGGCATGGTAGCACAGGACAATGTAATGTAATGGTAATGTCAGAACCAAAGAGACCAGGCAGGAGATTGTGAGTTTGATGACTAGATCATTAGAGTAAGTTCAAGGCTATCTTTAGATATGCAGTTATACCCTGTCTCAAGACATAAAGACACACACACAAAGAGATAGATACACACTATATCTTCCATCTCTCTCTCTCTCTCTCTCTCTCTCTCTCTCTCTCTCCTTAAAGTTGATTATATCTATTATAAAGCACAATCATAATAACACATATTCTGTTTCATTCAAGGAGTAGATTTGACTGTTGTAATTGAAGCAACTGGTCTTTAGATTTTGTTTGTTAGGTAGCAGAAAAATATCATTAAACTCTCTCTTGTATTAGTGCCATAAATGATTCATTTACAGATGAAATTTTATTGAATGCATGTATGCTACATAATGATGCTATAAAGTACATCTTGTACTTTACAACACTATAAGTGGTATTTTAGATTTATTCTTAAAGTAATTACTTAGACATAACTTTAAACTTTCAGAAAACTTTGAAAATAAAACCCACACTTACCTTTTAACAATATCTACTGATTCTTAAATTATTGTTGTCTTTGTTTAAATCTGAAGTGTTTCTGAGTAAATGTTCAGAAATTTTGCTTTTGACTTGTAAATGTATATGGAGATTTATAAACTGACTTACATTGAAGAAAAACACGTGAGTTGTGAGATGGGAATGTAATTAAGCTGTAGAGTGCTTGCCTAGTAAGCACAAAGCCTTGGGTTTGACCTCTAGTACATCATAAAATTGGGTGTGGCTGTACATACCCACAATTCCTTCTTTCAGCAGTCTGGGAGTAGAGTTATAAAAATTAGGAGCTCTAGGTCATTGTCTTAGGGTTTTATTGCTGTGAAGAGCCACCACGACCTCAGCAACTCTTTTAAAGAAAAGCATTTAATTGAGAATTCTACATCTGATCCTCAGATATCCCACACTGGGCATAGCTTTAGCAAAGGAGACCTCAAAGCTTACCCCCATAGTGACACACTTCCTCTAAATAGCCACATGTACTCTAACAATGTTACATCTCCTAATATTGCCACTCCCTATGGACCAAGCAATTAAACACATCAGTCTATGGGGACAATAACTATTTAAACCACCACATCATCGTTGGCTACATGGCAAATTCAAGGCTACCCTGGGCTCTATGGGTCTCTGTCTTAACAAATAGAATAGAATTTGTGATTTATTGCTAAACTTCTACAGCAATAAAAGATATATGGCAGTGTTAGAATGATTAAATGTTGCAGAAACTAATTTTACTTTATTTATTTATTTATTTATTTATTTATTTATTTATTTACATATTAACTTTACATCCAGCACTCTTGCCCCACTCCCGGTACTCCCCCCCCACAATCTTTCCTCTATCCCCTTCTCTTCTGAGTTGCTGGGGCCCTTCTAAGTATCTCCCCACACCCCCACACACCCTGGCACCTCAAGTCTCTGCAAGGCCAGGCTTATCCTCTCCCACTGAGGCTAGGCCTATCCTTTTCCACTGAGGCAAGACAAGGCAGTGCAGCTAGAAGAACACATCCCACATACAGGCAACAGCTTTGGGGATAGCCTCTTGCTCCAGTTGTTCAGGACCCACATGAAGACCAAGTTGAGCATCTGCTACATGTATATGAGTAGGTCTAGGTCCAGCTGGTGTATTTTCTTTGGTTGGTGGTTCAGTCTTTTAGAGTCCCAAAGTTCCAAGTTAGTTGATTCTGTTTGTCTTCCTGTGGAGTTCTTATTCCCTTTGAGCCCACAATTCTTCCTTCTGTTCTTCCACAAGAGTCCTCAACTCCATCCACTGTTTGGCTGTGGGTGTCTGCATCTGGCTGAGTCAGCTGGTGAATCAAACCTCTCAAAGGACAGCCATGTTAGACTCATGTCTGCAAGTGTAACAGAGCAACATTAATAGTGCCAGGGACTGGTGCTTGTCCATGAGATGGGTCTCAACTTGGGTTGGTTATTGGTTGGCCATTCCCACAGTCTTTGCTCCTTCCCCCATGCCTTCATTTCTTGTAGACAGGATAAATTTCGGGTTGAAAGTTTTATGGGTGGTTTGGTGTCCTTATCTTTCCATTGGGGTTCCTGCCTGTCTACAAGAGGTGGTTTCTTCAGGTTCCATATCCCCAGTGCTATGTCACAGGTAAGGATACCTCATTGATTCCTGGATGCCTCCCTTATCTCAGGTCTCTAACTCTTTCTGGAGATGCCCCCCACCTTTCCACCCCTGACACCCCTGTCGGTGTCAGTTACAGATTTTCATTCATTCTCCTGGCCATCTAGTCATCCCTCCTGAACCCCTCCATTCTCCCCATCCATTCTCCCACTTAATTTCCTTTCTTCATCTGCTTCTTATGACTACTTAGGATACCCGTGATATACTCCACAGACCCAAAGAAGCTAAACAAGAATGAAGGCATAAATGAGGATGCTTGAATCTCATGTAGAAGGGTGGATTAGTCATGGTGCTATTTTTCATCTGGAAATTGTAATGTCTTAACTTTGAGAATGTTTAGATAGCCAATTTTGTGTGCACATAATTAAGAGTCAGATAGAGTTTCAGTTACCATGCTAATAGGATATTCTTTAGATCTTTATCTTGAAAAGTTTTATAATTATTGATAAATTCAAATAGTCCTTCTGATCATCATGAATATAACTTTAAATCTCCCATCCATTTCTTCCCAGCTATCTTCTTTTTCTTTTGATGTTTTAGACCTATGGCTTATTGTCCCCAAAAATATTCTTGACAATCTTCTTGACTTTGTCTTCATCAACCTACTTTTGAGATGATGCAATCCAATTATCCATTTCTTAATCCTTACATTCTAGACCAGGTGAAATGATTGTGGCTATTACAATGCCATGTTCTTCAACTTCATCTGGATGTTTCTCAAAGCCAGAAAAACAGGTTGGTGATTTCTTTTCCTCTCACTGTAATCATTAAAAATATATGCCTTCATATATCTGTCCCAAGAAGCCCAGCTCAGATTTTTGGTACTCACTTCATCTTTATTACAACCTTGAATATAGCCTAACACTTTTGTAAAAACCAGTAATTCAACCTTCTCTGAAATTCTGCTGCTGTTTAGATAAAGTCCTAATTTTTATTAAAGTACCATCAGCCCTCCAGCTACAGAGGGTAAAAGATTCTTTTAAACCTTTCTCTGGCTTTTCTCTTTGACTTAAATTGGTTCTAAATTTCCCTGGGTCTTTCATTTTCTTCCTTCAAGGTCTCTGTGATACTAAGCAATAACCAGATTTTCCATAATTCTTATGAGAACAATCTATGATCCAGAGACCACTGATGTGGTATAAGCCACCACATCCCCTCCAACATATGTCATGTGCTAAGGGGAAAGTATGGATGCTCTTACTTCTATGGCATGCCACAGATATTTATGTTATAACATTACCTGGGCTGTGTGCAGAATCCAAGAATGACCCCTTTAGCAATTTGATCTTAGAAGCTGAACCTGAGAGGGCGATTCCATTGTGGTTTTTCAGAAAGGATGTTTTCTTAAAGTGAACAGTAAAGTATAAGATTACAAAAGAGCAACAGTGAAAGAGTAAGCCAGAATAAAATCTACTCCAGGTTTCATTCTTGGTGGCATCACATCACAGATTCACTCCCTAGTTAAGTCCAAAAGTGTGCCCTCAATATTTAATATCAGCCAACTATTGGTCTCATGTTGTCCCAAATGTACAAGCTTCTACATAAAAAACAATTGTTAGCCAGAACTACAGAAAGCAGGGAAACACTGTTAAATGTTGGAGCACTGTCAGGTTTTATGTATAGATTAATCTGAAATTACAATTGTTGGCAGAAAAAAAAATACTGCATAGTCCCCATTGTGTGATTCCATTCATGGAAATAGAGTTTTGATACTGCTTTATGTTTCAAACTTTGTGGTGTTCTAGAATCAGATGTAAGCTTTAGAAGGAACATATTTAAGAAATGTTAAATAGTTGGGTAATGCCTACCAATATAATTAAATATTTGCACACAGGGAGGATGATAGGGGCTATGGTGTCATGAGCTGAGGGAGATCATTTTGTCCGATGACTCCATGCGAACTGTGAGAGTCCCCTCTCGAGTTATTCGTAGGCATAAACCCTTTCCCTCTTTGTTCTCTTCCTCTTTCTCTCATTTTTATTTCCACTTTCTTTTAAGTTTTTGCGTCCTTGTCCTTTCACAAGTGACAATTCAGAAGAAAGTACTTTGGCTCGTTTTTGTTCTCGACTCATTTCTAGTGCTCTCTATTGCTCCACATGAAATATGATTGCTTTGAGTAAGCCCTACCACAGCCACTCCTTATAGAAGAAATTTATGGGGTTATAAACACATCACTTACACTTAAGCACCCAGTTCAAACAACTGAGGCTGTTCTCCTGGGACTTGCAATTCACCCAGAGTCCTGGATGTCAGAATCACTGAACCAAGCGTGTACAGCATACATGTCAATCCCTCCACATCTTAGCCATCCCTCAAACTGTTTTGGTATGGTTGAATAAATGAATGACTCTCACTTGTTTTATGGTTGTTTTATGTTTTTTTTCTGTAACACTTGCTTCAGTCACTTCAGATATTCACTGCCTTAGTATCAAAATATGAGCTAAATTGCTATTCTCAGAAGAAACAATTATATACTTTTGACTAAAAGAGAACTGGTGCAGAATTCACATACTACTACATTGTGTGAAAAATGACTCTGTCATGTACCGCAGGAATGTGGATTGTCATAAAGTTCACCAGTTGCCTTTCATAAGCTTTATTCCATCTTTCAAGAAATATGAAATAAAAATTTTAAACATGGAATATCAGGTAAGAACAGAGACTTGAAAACAACAACCAAAATCTGAAACAGAACAAAACTTAAAGGCACCTTGACTATTTCAACATAAACACCCACATTTCAACTGAGGGAAAGCTATTCTAAAAACAAACAACAAAAGAGCTTTATATAGCTGGCAAGGATGCTGACTGTAGGAAGCCATCAATGATGACTGATGGCCACTATAATCCTGACTGATGTTTAATGCTAATGATTTGCAATTTATTTTGGCTCCGTAAGAAGTTCTCATGGAGATGTATTTACCTGCTAGAAAATCCATTTTTCAATTTTCTCAATCACTTACTTCTAGCACATTTCTGTGCAGCCTGTGTTTTCCTAAAGTGCTCTGTGTTCACTTCTCTTCCCCTCAATCTCTGTTCCAACCTCTTGGAGAGAGAAAAGAATGTTGCGAGAATATATGAAGAAACTATTTTTTTTTTAATTTGCTGAGATGACATTAAACATTTTCTTCATAATAACTCAAAAATTATGACTACATTGACAAGTTTGCATTGCCATGGGAATAGTAGAATTGTGGGTAAAAATCATCAGTGGAGAGTTACAAGGTTTCTGATATTTGTATGCCAATTTGAAATAGATGTTATTGAATGACCTGATAATTCTCTACCAGTTTCAAACAATTCTCTTTGGGATATGTGGAGTATTAGAGTTCAAATACAGTATTCTTAATGCATTTAGCATCTTCAGTGCTGCTGGGTTTCTGTTCAAGAGCACTGCGGAGAATGCATGTATTGCCACGGTGACACAGGTGAAGGCTAAGTCCTTTCCTTCTGCCTGGTGTTGGTTCTCTTATACTGAGAAAGGAGGGCTGGGGTTTTATACATTTTCCCTAAACAGTTATTAGGTGTAAGCTATTCCTGAGGAAGAACAAGTCACATGCTTAAAGCTTGTTGTTGTAAGCACTGTTATCAGTACTTACAAGAAATCTTAATGGTATACCACAGTGCTTACTGTGAATACTGTTCTCCATTTCACGAATGGCCTGTGGGGCATTTGTTTTATCAAAACCTGCTGAGACAAAGGAATGGGGAATTCTTTTTGCTAACATCTACTGACATAACTTTAGCATGACTACTGGGTGAAAGAAAAACATATATGTATTCCCAGAACGTTAGTAGTCTCTGGTGTGCTACTGCCTTAATCACTTGAGGGTAATTTCTGACACCAGAGAACTTGATTTTGTGAAAATTTATGTTTATTATGTGAGTAAAATTGTCCAGAATTTGGTTGCATACAGAGCTATTTCTTTGGACTTTTTTCTATTCTAGAGTTGTTCTGTATAAGATGATGAGTGAATTATACATTGTTTCTCTGTAATTGATTTCAAAAAGCTTTTATACCATCTAGAAAAGCAAAAATAAATATCTTTTGTTATTAAACTACTAATTATAGCAAGTACCATTCATTAGTGCCATATAACATGACGTGAAAGATTTAGAGCAAGTTTGGGGATGATAGAATTCTATTTGCAATTGTGGTATGTGATTTTCCTTTGGGAGTTGTGAACAAATGTTTATTCATTCTGCATAGAACACCCATGGCAATTGGAAACAACTGTCTGTCTCACGTGGAGCTTGGCTTTTACTGTAGTTGTAGAGCATGGTGAGGGATTACTGGAACATGTTTGACCCAGTTATTCTCATCACAGAAAGGCCCACCCCAACATTTGTAATGAGTCATGGCATCTGAATGCTTACAGCTCCCAGACCAAATTTCTATCATAATTCCACCCCCTTAAAATTGTTTTTTAATTATACATACTTTCCTTTGTGCCTTGTAACTACTGGACTTCCTGAGTCTTGTGAGTTTTGCGAACTTTCTAATCCTCTGTTTCCTTAGCTTCCTGAGTCTTAGAAATCTCTCCTTTTCTTCCAGGAAGGAATGTTTCAGTTCACAGCAAATAAGTATAGAAGAAATACAGAGGTTTGTTTCTTAAGAGTCCGTAAGTAGAAGATCTGGGTGTGGCAGATCTTGCTCCTTTAGGATGAGAGACATAGGCAATAGTCTGAGTTGTTGCTCTCCAGTGCTTGAATCATTGCTTTTGCCTGTGTTTTCCAACATGGCTCACTACCATTTTCATAAAGTATCCATCTAGAAAAAAAGGGAAAAGGTTATCTTTCTTTTAGGAAGCATGTAAAAGTTGCTTAGATAATAGAGATTTTGCATAACATTGTTCAAAACTCAATGATATAACTAGAGGAGAAATTCATCATAACTTGAAATGACTGAAGCAAGAGAAGGAACAAAGGGGAATATTTGGGATGGGGAGACTTATTTACTAACACACAACTAACTGCCAGCCAGCACAGGTAGAGAACTGTTTGTTGTAGGGGAATCTCTGTTATCTTCAAGAGAACACAGGGCATTTATTCTTCTCTTCTTGAGGCAGGACAGCAGAAAAATCTATTTTTTTGGCATGAACTAAGATCCGTTTCCAAACAGTAGGGAGTAAAACTGTATTCATTAGAGCATATAATAAGCTTTCATTATTTTTGTTCCAAGTTAAATTTAGAGGGTTAATTCAAATGCACTTAGAATATAATTACTTTTTGCCAGAATTTTTCACACTTAGAATAATACATAAATGCACTCCATCCTTAATTTAAATTGACATCCACTGTGTGACTTTTATAATAGAGATAATCCTTATGTCTCGCTGTGGAGTTAGTAAATTAAAATGGCCTTGGTGATCCATATACTTTTAATTGTGATATTTAGTAAGATTATACATATGTAATCTCTCTCTCTCTCTCTCTCTCTCTCTCTCTCTATATATATATATATATATATATATACACACACACACACACACACTTTAACATTTCAGGATTGACACTAGTTTATTATTTAATATAATATTAAGAACACTTTTTACTCTTTTATTAGAGATAAGTATGATTTGCTAACTTTGCAATTGTTCAAATTTGACTTCAGAAAAAAGAAATTAACTATTTTTAAGTTCAGAAATATGCAGTTTCTCCATGTGATTTAGTAAGATTTTCATATTCTGATATAGTTTTCTTTTTCCCCTCAAATATAACTTTTTGAAAAGATAAAGTGTAATTCCAAATAAAAATTACTTTATTGCAATTCTACCAATTTTGAAACTGCTTCAATTCAGGTTCATTATGACAGAGAGACAATCTGGAGAACAACTCTTGTGTGACCTCAGTGCTGAACCATGGACACACTGCTGAAGGACCCCTGGAGATAGGCGTGCTGAGTGCTTACTGACTCCTGCCTCTTGGCTAGGCTGTTCAATCAATCTGAGAGGACTATTATTTCTCCTCTTAAGATGAAGTTCTGCCCACATTCCAGGACACTGCTGAGTCTTTCATTTTGGGGAAGTTTGCTGGGATCAAACTTTATACCTCAGGTATATGTTTCTTTTAGTCACTACCTCAGCTATTAGTTTTTTTTTTTTTTTTTGCAACCAGTATTGCAAAATTGCAACCATTTTTTCTCTTTTCTTTTTTGAGTTTTCTCACTTCTCTCTTTCCTACTCTCTCCTGTCTAAAACTCTTATCATTTTCCTTTTGAAATATTTCTTCTGTGTATAAATTTCCTAGATTGTCTAAATCTCTCCACACAACCAAATCTTATATAGAATCATATTAACCATCCCACAGAAATTTTCTTCATGTTTTTCATTATATTATACATCAGAAAACTCAATATTTGAGGTTGGGCTGCCAAGGACCAGCCTTGACTTGGAGGAGTTCTGAGGAAAAGGTCTGGAAGCAGTGAAGCAAACAACTCACCTGCAGCCTAGGCTCTGCTGGAGAAAGCTTTCCAGCCTGCTTTCTCACTGTTCTACTTTCTTCAGAGATCTCTAAGCAGTTCTCTCTGTGTGTTCTGCTTAAGATGGTTCTCCAAGAAGTTCTCTCTTGTTATTCTAAAAAGTACTCTGGATACCTCTTCTCCTGCATATCCTAAACCCAGTCTTTTATTTTATATATCAATCCAATCATTTCCTTCAGGTTTCCTTTTTATTATCTTGTGAATCAGCATCCCCTGAACCCAGTATATTAATTCTTTGGAAACAGCAAGCACACATTATCCTTTACCATTTCAAAAGAATTTAGAGATCTGCTTGTCTCTGTTTAGCTCGGATACAAAACTGGCTGACTGGGACCCAATCCTTAAATAGCCATTTCTATCACATCAGGGCCTAACTTTGCTCTGTCCCAGGCTGATCCTGGACTCAGGAATTTGTTTGCCTTTGTAAGCATAAATCAAAAAACTTAGCTAGATGGGATCTCCTGAGATCACCACTCCCTAAATCTCTTCATCTCCTTCCTTAGTATCTTTCTAACAAGTTGGTTCAATGCAACTGTCTTTGCTCCTTTAGGTTTGTGAACCTCATATAACTCATACATCCTTATTTTTTGCATAGTTAAGAAATTATATATCTTTGAACTCATGTTTCTAGAGTTTTTTCCACAGCCTTAAGGGCTGTTCTGAAAGTCTCAGCATTTACCATTTTGTTAAGACATTAGACATGCTCTCACCTCCCGGACTGTGCTGTCTGATTATCATGGAGTCATTAATGTTAGCAGGGAGGGCATTCCTTAAAGGAGGAATGTAAAATATATACATTATTATACAAACAAGCCTTATGCCCATGGCAGCCCTCAACACTATGGAGGCCCACTTCTGCTGGCCCTGTCCCAGGGAATAGAACTCTGTCATTCTGTCTCCACCAAGGTCATACGGGACCCAGTATTGGGCAAGCATCTTCATCACTCCAGTAGCAGAGTCTGTGGTTTTATTTTCTCTGCCCCTTCTGTATTCACCAATAGCAACATTTCTGGAAGATGAGACCAGTTGGTCTTCATCTCATCACGCTTCCTCCCAGAGGATGTTTTTTGACCTATAAAACCTGACCTGAGTCACCTACTTAAGACTTCACAGTCTGTCTACAATTCCCCACTTCCATCATCCATCACTTTGAGCTTGATACTTGCATTCAATGCTTGCAGTATAATATACAAATATATTAGGAGTTACCTCACTCTTGATCTTCTTTACATTCTCATGTTCAATTTTGATATGAACCTTATGCACAATCAAGTCTCTTGTAAATTGTTAATATATTTTCAGCTTATCACCATTAACTTTTATGCTTTCATTCTCTCACACAAAAATATACTGTGGTTTATTTAAGGGGGGGTGTTCCAGCTTAAATGATCACATTGGGATTTAGTTTTAAAATAATAATAAAAATATGTTAATTAAGCTACAAACAGCCCTAGAACCCCTATCAACTCTAGCCAACACACCAAAGTAGGAGAACAATAAGGTAACCTCAGCTAGACTCTAGAACATGTCTCTTGTGATGCACATGGCCATGGACCTTCAACTGGAGAACTACACAATCTCTGCAGCAGGCTCAAGTGGTAACTGTATCGCCATAGAGACCATTCTTCTCTAAGAAACAGATTAATTCTGCAAAACCACCCTGTAAGGGTTGGAAAGTAAGGAAGAACCTAGACTCATATAGTATGCAGAAACAAAGAACATTAACTCTGCAGAAACACCCAGCATATGGGGATCAACCATTCTCCAAAATGGCAGACTTTCTTATAGAGAGCCAGAGGAATACTCTAGAAGGGTTAGGTAATTTAAAATTTCATTGATGGGTGCTAGAGGGTCACAGGTGATCAGTGGTCTGCATTTTTAACCTGTTTCTTCCAAGAGGGAAGGAGTGCCCATGTGCTTGGGGCCCTGGTGGAATTTTCTAAAGTTCCTGAGCTGACCTCTCTTCAATAAACTAGTTTCTGGGACTTAAAATCTATTCCTGGAGCTAGTGCCTTATAGTGGTGCCTTTTTTCAAATCAGGTCTGATTCTTAACTAGATCAAATGAGGTCATTAAATGGAGACAAATGGGATTTATGTTGTTATTTCAATCTAATACAATCTGTAGCCACCCATCTTCATACCACATCCCCCAGATGATGGGAATCGCTGTTAGTCCTACAAATGGCATGCTGATTTTTGCTAAAAGTTTCACATTTGAGGAAGATGTTCTGATGTAGCCACTTTCTGTGGGATCTGCTGTCAGGGTGGCATTTCCCTGAGAGATAAGGTCTTTGTGTTTGGAGCTCTGTCAGTTGGGTTAGTGTATGGCCAAGGCAATGGGAGAAACTCAAATGATGGTGACTAGTCTATCTTCCTCTCTGTTGGCCAAAATTAAGAGGTTGGGGCTGATTTTATCCACTATATGGTCAATAAGAACCCTCTGAAAATTGTCAGTAAAGTGAAAGGTATATTAGGGAACAGGAGAAATATTGTCATTGAACCACATGGCAGAACCCTCCATCCAGTCATGCATCTCTGATATTCACTCTGGTAGGACCCTGGTGTTGTGGGGCTGGACTCTGAGATAGCCACCATATCCTTTAGCTCAATCAGCTATTTAGACAGTATACATCAAAGGCATGTTTCAATACTGCAGCTGATGGCAATTACCATTATAGAAATTGAATCTTTGAATGGGGATCCCTTAGCTGTACTTAGGTTTCTTCCAGAGAAGGATGTTGACATCCAAAACAGGGGCTCAGGGTTGAAAGCTGTCATGAAGTGGAACTCCAGTGACCAGAATCCCTGTTGTGAACTGACTGTGCCCTCAGCTTACCCTCTTAGCAACTAGAGGCTAATTGCCTGGGAAGGGGTAGCCATTGCTTCAGAATGTTATTTTGAATGGGAAAATTGTTAATACTGATATGCCTATAAAAAGATAAAGAGATATAAGATATGTTCTATCTGTAAAGAGATATGGATATGTTCTATGGAGGTGTGGTGAGTTATAGGGGAAGGGGTTGTTTCAGTGGGCCCATGCCAAGGCATCACTTCCTCTGATGGACCAGCCACACAGAAGTAGAGTGTAAAATAGAGTTTATTCAGGGCATGGAGAGGGGAGTTAAGAGGATAATAGAGGCAGAGAAAGGCAGAGAGAGGAAGAGAATAGAGGAGAAGAATAGAGGCCGACCATGAACATGTGGAGAGTGGGGGAAGGGAATGGGGAAAGAGGGGGAGCAAGGGGGGCAAGAGAAGAGTAAGAAGCGAGAGAGAGAGAGAGAGAGAGAGAGACAGAGAGAGAGAGGCAGAGAGAGAGAGAGAGAGAGAGAGAGAGAGAGAGAGGGAGAGAGAGAGAGGTTTTATAGTGGGTTAGGCCTAGCTGACTGTTGTCAGGTAACTGTGGGGTGGAGTTTAGACAGAATGCTAACAAATACAACTCATAATAAGCAGAGAGCCTTATAGAGAAGTTGGTATGCCTTGAAGTCAGACGTAAGGACAATTTTCAGGGCATTGTAGTCAGATGGGTTTGCTGAGCAAAGTCTAGCATAGAGAACAGAGTCAGGAAGGCAGGTGCTTGAACAGTTTATTTGTCCTCTTCTAGTGCTTCATTAAGCTGAGGAGACAAAGTATGTCTTTATGATCCACTGCAGCTGGCCAGTGTGGGGCTGATTAATATGGAAGTGGCCCCAGGGCTGAGATGAGGTGTTGCTGGCAGTGTAGGTCAAAGCACAGTGTTTCTCAAGCTAATAGTTATTTGGTTTGATTATTAAAGGCAATAGTAATAGAAAAAAAAAAAACCCAAAAGAAATAAATTTTTCCTCTTGGATCCAGGATAAATTTAAACTCAATGGAAATAATGAAAGAAACCCTACATTAAGTACTCCAACTTACATTCTCAAAATACGGAAAAAAAAAGGTCACTTTTTACCTCTGACCAAAGACTGCCATTTTCTCAGCTCTTAAGTATCAGTCATTTCATTTGCAAAGTTGTAGACCACCTTCCCAACACTGTTCTTTGACAAGAAGGCATTTAATCCATTGCTAAGCACCCAGGAGACTTCCACCTGGAAGATTGCAATTGCAGGGTAATCTTAAATAATGATGGACTAGTATAAGAGAACCATCTGCAGGCTTGAGTTCCCCAGTCATAGGAATGCCATCTCAACCTGGGCTCACTCACAGATAATTATTTTTCAATTCCACAGGGTTCTGGCTATCATAGACTCTGTTCCCTTTATTATGGCTGACTAAGATTGTTAGTAGCTGTTGAAAAGGTATATATATATATTCATTTACCACTCGAATACTTGGTCATAGGGAGTGTCACAACTTGAGAGGGGTTAGGAGGTGTGTCCTTGTTGGAATAGGTGTGGCCTTCTTGGAGGAAGTGTATCACTGGGCATGAGCTTTGGGGTTTCAAAAGCCCAAGCCAGGCCCAATGGGTCTCTCTTCCTGCTACCTGCAGAGCTGGGTGTAGAACTCTCAGCTACTAGAGATCTGCCTGTGTGCTGCCATGCTCCCTGCTGTGAGGATAATGGCGTGAAACTATAAGCAAGCCCCAATTAAGTGCTTTCCTTTTAGAAGAGTTGCAGTGGTCATGGTGTCTCTTCACAGCAATAGAACACTGACTAAGACACCATCTTAATTTTTCAAATAAAACGGGATGTTCTCATTCTCTAGAGTTTGTTTTCATAATGGACCCTGTTATTCTTTCAGAAATCTCTAAGGAAAATCTTCATTATCAGAAATGTGTTTTCTAAAATCTTGTTAGTCCTTTCTTCCCACAAAAACTTCAAATCATCTACGTGATGGAGATTCTTTTCTTATTTGAATTTCTGCTATGTTGTATTGTTAGGTACTTGGATCATCTATGCCTAGATGTTAACCGCTGTGTAAATTCTGAATTTCTGTATGTAAACTTTCTGATCAACCCAAAACTTCTCTCTCCACCTTTCTACTCTCACATTTATTTGTTTGTTTTCTGAGTGGGATTTGTTAATGCCCATGCATTCTGACACTTGCATGGTGTTCTTCCCCTTATACTGAATCACATGGGAGCTGATTTTTTTTTTTTTTTTTTTTAATGAGGCCATTTGTTTTAGGATGTGAAGAAGGAGCCTCAGAAGATCCAGGATCATCACTACACTGGGAAATGAAGGGACATTTTCCAAATGCACAGATTATTATGATAAATACTTCAGAGATGAACACTTTAACATTCCTTCTGGTTTCTTGGAACTTTTACATATGCATTCACTTTACTATTCTCCAGTTTATATACTGAATATTTATTAAGGATAATTCACAAACATTGCTGAATAGTGATGAATTTAACTGTATATCATTTTCAAGACAAGCTTAAATTTTGTAGAACTGCAATAAATTTTTAAATATTTGTCAACTTTTTATTTCATTCTAATATTTAACAAGAGAATAGTTGTTATTCCCTCTTTACCCATATTAACAGAACATGTGGTTATTGCATGATTTTTGATTATATATTAAGTCTTTTATAATTTGTTTTAACTATAAAAACTAATGTAGATGATTTGTTAAATCCCACTAAACACACAAAAAGATACTTCTCTAAGAAAGATGTTCTATGATGAAAGAGAAGCACAAATCACCCTTATTCTTTTTCTTCCGGTTTGTGGCAATAATTACACGGATACGGTTCTTATTCAATATTATAACTCCTGCAAGTTAAAATTATTCCCCAAAAGAATGCACAATATGTCTTTCATAATGTGGGGAGGGTATTTATAGAAACATTTCCACACAATTCAGCTCCATCTGTTCATTCTAAAATTGAACACTGTGGGTTAATAATCTGTATTTTCAGAAAAAAAGCAAACAAGGTGAGCAAGTATGAATATTATCATAAGACTTTTGGTTTTTAGCTTAATTGAAAACTTGTCTTAGCACTGTTGGCGTGAAAGTCGAGAGCTCACATAATGAAAAAATAAATATTTGATAGAGAATTTAAATCAAACTTTAACATGAAATTCAAAATTCTTATTTACAAGTTTTATATTAAATTACTTATTGAATAAAATGATAATTTTTTTATACTGAGGAAAACTATTTTGTATTTTGTTTTATGATTCCATTGTTTACAATTTTATTTATTTATTTAAATAAATTTATTTATTCACTTTATATCCACATCATAGCCCCTTCCCCTTCTCCCCCAAAGTCCCTTTACATGCTCCCTCCATCATTCTTCTTCCCCTTCATCTCTGAAAAGGTATAAATCCCTCCTGGATATCAACCCACCAGGGTACCTCAAGTCACTGCCCAACTAGGTACATTCTTTGCCCTTGAGATCTTGTACTGGCCAGATTTGTGTGTCAACTTGACACACAAGCTGAAATTATCACAGAGAAAGGAGCTTCAGTTGAGATCTCCATGAGATCCAGGTGGTGCAATCCCTGGTAGTCTTGGGTTCTATAAGAGAGCAAGCTGAGCAAGCCAGGGGAAGCAAGCCAGTAAGTAACATCTCTCCATGGCCTCTGCATCAGCTCCTGCTTCCTGACCTGCTTAGTTCCAGTCCTGACTTCCATTGGTTATGAACAGCAACAAGGAAGTGTAAGTTGAATTAACCCTTTCTTCCCCAATTTGCTTCTTGGTTATGGTGTTTATGGAGGAATAGGAACCTTGACTAAGACAGAAAATGTAAAAGGAATAAAAAAAGAAAATGACCTATAATCCTGACCATTTTTCCCCATCTCATATAGACTGTACTTGCTGTTTCTGGAACAATTTCCCTGATGCCATCTTATCTGCATGTCCATTGGTATACCTTGGAATACCAAGCAATACTCTTTTGGGGGTTATTTCAAAACCTGTAGCACTGGGTTTACAATAGTACTTTAAAACTGTCATAGTGATTTTGTCATGAGTTCTGACTTTTATTTTATTTTTTATGTATATGACTACATTTTCACTGTCGCTGACACACTAGAAGAGGGCATTGGATCCCATTACAGAGGGTTGTGAGCTGCCATGTAGTTGCTGGGAATTGAACCCAGGACCTCTGGAAGAGCAGTCAGTACTCTTAACTACTGAGACATCTCTCCAGCTCTGACTATTTCTTTTAAACAGGTTAAGAAAATAATTTAAATTATAGCCATGACAATTTTTTTCTTAAAATTGAAATTGATTGTTTCTGAATACAATATATCCTGATTATGTTTTTCCTGTCCTCCACTCATCCCAGTTCTTCACTGCCTTCCCTACTTTCCAGATTCACACCTTTCCTATGTCTTATTAGAAAAAAACAGGCTTCTAGAAAATAACAGCCAAACATGACAAATTAAATATAATAAGGCAAAGCAAAAACTTTTATATTGAAGTTGGACATGGCAACTCAACAAGAGGAAAAGAGTCCCAAGAATCTTGTGCCCAACAATGAGGGACCCCCTTATTCTCACAGTCAGGAATCCCATGGAAATACTAAGCTAAAGACTATAATATATATGCAGAGAATCTGGTACAGACCCATCTAGTCCCTGTGCTTGCTGCTTCAGTCAAATCTCTCAGAGCTTTGGGAATTCCACAGATGAGGAAAAGTTGGAAAGATTGTAAGAATCAGAGAGGATAGAGGATACAGGAGAATACAGCATCCTGAATCAACTAAGCAGGGCACATATAAGCTCACAGGAATTAAAGCAGCAAAATTTTGCTTTGTAAAGTAAGAATACTGAATAAAAATAAAAACTTTGAGGCTCAACTCTAGATAGAGTATAGTTTTCTGTATTCATATCTTACCACATATGACTACTGAAAGATATCAATTGTGTTTTCTCCTTTCCAACCATTACTATCCTTTCACTGCTGTTGTTTTTATTGGTGGGTGGTAGCTTAATGGGTAAAGTGCTTTGCATGTAGGCATGAGGACCTGTTTTCAACCCCCAGAACTCATGGACAGAAGCTGGGTGTGTTGGCATGCCACTGCAATCCCAGCACTGGGAAGAGAAACAAGTGAATTCCCAAGGCTTGCTTGGTGAAGTCTAGGCCAGTGAGAGACCCTGTCTCAAAAACCACAGATGTATCTGAACTGAGGAATGACACTAGAGTTTTAGTTCAATGTGAAAACAGAGAGATGAAAATATCTTCATTTTTCTACTCCTAGTGGAAAACTTGTTTTGCTTTTGTATTTCTTCATGTTTTAGTAAATATAGGCTATTGTTTAAACAAGGTTTGCAACTGTTATAAAGGTTATAGGAATAATTGAAAAATAAGTATTATTTTAGTGAGCCCAACATATGAAAAGGTTTTTCCATTTAACTGATTTGTATAATATGACCATTTGAGTAGTGATATTAACAAAGAGGGCAGATTAGGTTGCTCAGATTAGAAAGAGAATATAGAAGCACTTCAGATCCAGATAGATTTTGAATTTAGATAGCAAGAGTTATAATAGCCTGTTTCAAGAATGAGTTGCGATGGGCACAGGCAAAGAAATTCGGCTTTAAGGATATAGAATGGGAGAATGGTGTTAAATGCTGTGGAAAATTAAATAAAATGATAATTTGTAATTTCTGGTGGAATGAATGTTACAGATACCAGTGACAGATGATTGGGAGCAGAAAATGGATTAGTGTGTGTCAAAGAGAGGGAGGTATCTAGGGTAATATACATCAAATACTCTGTAGAGAGCAGTATGGACTGAAAAGAATAGTGGTGGTCCAAAGAAGAAAGAATGAACAAACCTGGGTTGTCCAATATATATTTAGCAGTTTAGTTAGACTTTTAAAAGATGAGAAAGTAATGTGTGGGGTCATTTTATAAGGATAAACTCCATTGACAGATCTGTATGTGTTGTCTGATTGCGGTTATAGAAGCTATTGAATATTCTTAGCAATTATTCGGTATATGAAGGTCAATAAGTGCTACAAGACAAATGACCCACCACACAATGTAATTAATCTTCCCCAAACACTAACATTTCCAGTCTACATCTCATTTAGGGGATGAATCAAGGCAACTCAGAGGCTGACAAGTGTTCCCTTCATTCATTTATGTGGAGAAATTGCTTACTGAGATGTTTTCGTGAGTTTTTCAGTTTCTAGCCTGTTCTGTTGGCATCCAGAGACATACAACAAAAGAAAACATACATGTGCCCTTTAGCATAAACACCTATTTCCCATTCTGTATCTATCTTACTTCAAAGCTCTTTGCTATGCACTGTGAATTTTAAGAGGCACGTGAGCTGTATATTAGTAGAAAATACTGATGGGCCTTTCCCTCCTTAGCTATACCCATGTTATTCCTTTGGAACCGTAGTCTTGGTGTGTTGGTTAATGACACAAAGGCCCTGTAAGTGGTAGAGTTCCCACAAGATCCTTAATCATTTTCTGTTACTCCAGGCCTTTGTGGAACTTATGGTGTAGACCATTGGCCAGTGCTTGCCTATGCTTTCCATTCTTTCCAATCTTCTGTGTATTTAAGAACTATGGTGTAACCTTGTTCCAATATAGGTTTTCATACTGATAATCACATCTTTACTACATTCTCAATAAGAGCAATGTTTGTTTTCTTTGCCCTAAAACTTTTTTGGCAGTCATGACAAAGGCTACTTCTGCTGCATATTAATCTTGCTTTTGATAATTTACACTATATGCTAGAATTTCTAAGTGATCACTAGAAACATAGCAACAGCAGTGATGTGTGGGCCTTCTGTGCAGGAGCTATTCATGGCTTTTAAGTGGTATCTCTTCCTACAGGGAAGAAGAGACCTTTAGGTATGAGTAACCATAAGTGGGAGTAGATATATAAATATAGTTGGTAACAGCAGAAATTGTGAACAAGTAGTCCAAGTGCTACAGTACTTTCTAGATAAAATTTGGCAGTCATCCAAATACAGGCATTAATGTCATGCAGGAGTAGAATGAAGTTAGTAGTTGGAAAAAAAGCAAACCTACATTTCCTTTTTTCCATTTTCATACTGAAGAATGTTGGATGGCTTCCTTTAGGAAATCAGCATGGATTCTCACCCATTCATCCCTAATCAGTTGTTATTGCTCCAAGCTGGTAAGTAGGGATGAATAAAACAAAACAAAACAAATAAACAAACAATACAAACATATAAGAACAATCCCCCAAACACCCAATTATTGGATCGCTAAGGGCCTAAGGAATAGTTCCTAAAATGCATTTAGCAAGTGCTATGAAATCACCCATCATTATTTATACCTGGGCTGCAGAAGACCAGAACAGGATTTGGTATGAACTTATCGTTAGAAAGTTGGGATGGATGCAGAAAGACAGAAAAAGACAACGGTAAAATTAGAGTGGGCAAAACAATACATTAAAAGATTGTGAAAAAAAGTGAAATTAGTCATGAAATTAATGTACTAGCTTTTGTTCTCCAATTTCAATAAAAGTTGGATTTTTCTATAATAATCTAATTAAAGTACTTCTTTTAAGTCCTCTAAAAACTGTAGTTCAAGGTAACTACATTCTTGGTTTTTCAGTTTCCAAAGTAATTTTATTTTAAAATTTAATTATTGTTCTTCTGAACTCTGATTAATGATAAAACGATTATGGAGGGACTTGAAGTTCATATACATCAAAATGTATACTTTTAGTAAAGTTATTTAAATAAAGCCACAAATGAGAGCAAAACTTATTTTTGTTCTCTTTGACTAGTACAAAGTAACTAGTAATATGGCATTAGTGTGCAGTGTGGCGATATACTAGACAACTATAAAACTACATGCATCTCCTTAGTGTCTGTGCCACACCATCTTTTTGTTGTTGTTGTTGTTATTTTTTAATCTTTTTTTTATAGTTCAGTCTTTATTTTCCTCACCCCCCACCCCCCATCTCCAATAGAATGTTTCCACCCCACCAGACCTCCCCACTCTCTGGGGCCTCAAGTCTCTCAAGAATTAGGTGCATCTTCTCTCACTGAGGCCAGACTAGGTAGTCCTCTGCTGTGTATATGTCGGGGGCCTCATATCAGCTGGTGTATTCTGCTTGGTTGGTGGTCTAGTGTCTGAGAAATCTCAGGGGGTCCAGGTTAGTTGAGACTGATGGTCTTCCTGTGTGATGGCCCGCTTCCTCAGCTTCTTCCAGCTTTCCTCTAATTCAACCACAGGGTTCCCAGGCTTCTGTCCATTGGTTGGGTGTAAGTATCTGCATCTGACTTTTTCAGCTGCTTGTTGGACCTCTCTGGAAGGGCAATCATGCTAGGCTCCTGTTTGTAAGCACACCATAGCATCAGTAATAGTGTCAGGCTTTGGGGCCTCCCCTTGAGCTGGATCCCAATTTGGGCCTGTCACTGGATCTCCTTTCCCTCAGCCTTTTTCTATTTTTGTCCCTGCAGTTCTTTTAGACAGGAACAGATTCTGGGTCAGAGTTTTTGACTGTGAAATGGCAACCCCATCTCTCCATTTGATGTCTTGTTTTTCTACTGGAGGTGGACTCTATAAGTCTCCTTTCCCCACTGTAGAGCATTTTGTCTAAGATCCCTCCCTTTGAGTCCTGAGAGTCTCTCACCACCTAGGTCTCTGGTACATTCTAAAAGTTCCTCTACCTCCTACCTGCCGAGGTTGCCTGTTTCCATTCTTTCTCTGGTCCTCATGGCTTTAGTCCTGTCATCCCCCTCCCCTTGATACCTGATCCTGTTCCCCCTTTCCCCTCGCTGTCCCCTTTCCCCCCCTGTTGCCCCCTCCCCCCCCCCCCCCCCCCCCCCCCTTGTGTTTGCTTTCTTCTCCCTTCCAAGTAAGATTGAGGCATCCTCACTTGGGCCCTTCAGCTATAGATCCATATTTATCACCTTGAACAAAGCTCAAGTACAAGTGGATCAAGGACCTCAAATTAAAACCAGATACACTGAATCTAACAGAAGAGAAAGTGGGAAAGGGCCTTGAACTCT
Organism: Rhynchomys soricoides; assembly: GCA_019843965.1. Classification (NCBI taxonomy): domain Eukaryota; kingdom Metazoa; phylum Chordata; class Mammalia; order Rodentia; family Muridae; genus Rhynchomys; species Rhynchomys soricoides. Next base: position 961,738 of record JADRCH010000006.1, on the reverse strand, counting down.
TGGTATAGGGGGAAATTTCCTAAGCAGAATTCCAATGGCTTGAGCTCTAAGATCAAGAATTGAAAAATGGGACCATATGAAACTGAAAAGCCTCTGTATGATGAAGGACCTAGTCAACAGGACAAATCAACAACCTACAGATAGGGAAAAGGTCTTCACTTACCCCGCATCTGATAGAGGGCTAATATCAAAAATATATAAAGAACTCCAGAAGCTAACCACCAAAAAATCAAACAACCCAATCAAAACATGGGGTATAGAGCTAAACAGAGAACTCACAACAGAGGAATCTTGAATGGCTGCGAAGCATTTAAAGAAATGTTTAAAGTCCTTAGTGATCAGGGAAATGCAAACAAATGAACAAACAAAAGAAAAACCCTGAGATTCCACCTGAAACCAATCAGAATGGCTAAAATAGAAATCTCAGGTGACTAAAATATTTGGATAATATTATAATTTAAAATATGTGGTGCTTATATATACAATAAGTTCTCAAGCTTAGGTCATAAATTGTACCCATAGTCATTGTCACTGAAACATCAATTTATTTCTTGTTGTGATGACCAATAGGTAACTGCCAGTAGATAATTCCTTTGTAAAATGCTATTGCAATATTTTTGACTATTTCATTATACATAATTTCATTTGTTTCTCTCTGATGGCATTGAAAACTAGATTCATGAAAAAAAAATAAGGTGACACCACAAGTTGGCAAGAATGTGGTGGAAGAGGAACACTCCTCCATTGCTGGTGGGATTGCAAACTAGTACAACCACTCTGGCATTCAATCTAGAGGTTCCTCAGAAAATTGGAAATAGATCTACCTGAATCCAAGCTACACCACTGTTGGGCATATACCTAAAAGATGTTCCACCATGCCACAGGAGCACATGTTCCACTATTCATAGCAGCCTTGTTTGTGATAGCCAGAAGCTGGAAACAACCCAGGTGTCCCACAATGAAAGAATGTATATAGAAAATGTGGTTCATTTACACAATCAATACTACTCAGCTATTAGCAATGAAGACACTATGAGTTTTGCAGGCAAATGGATGGAACCAGAAAATATCACCCTGAGTGAGGTAACTTAGACCCAAAATGACATGCATGGTATATATTCATTAGTAAGTGGATATTACTGTTTCACCATCTAGTACCACATACTGCTACATGAGCTGTTCGACTATTGCACAGTCCCTACTGGATGTAGGCAATAGTGAACATGTTGTCATCTCTACTGTGGCAATGTAGGGTTCCTGGCAAGCTATAGCTTTGGTAGAACAATTTTAAGAAAGGCAAGAATGAAATTCGGTTCAATACGACTTAGCCATTCAAACTTCTGGAATCTGACACTAGTGATTTATTTTAGACATATTTAGGCACAACACAATTTTAGAAAAAAGTTTCCTGATGACAACTTAGTTTCATGTGCACAATAAAACTTAAGACATGTTTACATTGAAACTTGTTTTAAATTACCTATGGCTTCTTCCATAAAGATGGGTTCTGTTGACTTAGAAACAATACTCAAGATAGGGGTCTAGGGAGAATGACTGAGGTAAACATAATGCCTGTGGGTATTAGGATTGTCTTGGCCCTAAGATAACATGGAAGTCACTTAGGCTGTTGTAAAGTACAAGTAACATCTTTTATAAGGATGGGCATTATGAGTTGAGAAGGATATGTCCTCCTAGTTGGACTGATTTGTCTGGCCTCAATGGGAAAGAAAATGTGTAGTGTCACAGAGCCTTGATGTACCAGGGTGGGGGGATACCCAGGGGGATCCCACCCACTCAGAGAAGAAGGGGAGGAGAGATATGGAAAGGATTATGGGAGGGGTGACTGTGGGAAGGACTATGAGCAGGATGTAAAGTGAATAATTAAAATAATAATAATAACAATAATAACAATAGTAATAATAATAATAAAGTTTTTCAGGGGGAAGGTCTGAAATAAACAAATATTCTGGAGGATTCAGGTGAAGCCTGGATCTGTCGACAGCAAAGGACCACCAGATTGTCAACTATACTTTCACACACTGTTCCAGGTAGAAGACGGACAAACATCTTCCTTTGAAGAGACAAGCCTATGTGTTTAACTTTCCTGACTTTCTACAGTGCTTTTCTGCATACACAATGACTTCCTCTATGTGATAAAGTGAAGGCACTATCAGTTTCTTCAAGCAACTCTTAGTAGTTCTAGATTTTAATAGCCCTGGATCTTTTCTTCATGAAAATACCACGAATTGGACACAAAATAACCATTTCAGGCTGGAATAGTGACAAATGCCTGAAATGTAGATGTAGGGGTGTGGGGATCACAGGTTCAAAGCCAGTCTATAATGTACTGAATTTGAGACCAGTTACCTTACATCTTGGAGAGCTAAAACATTATCAGTTAATAATTGTGAAATTATTTATTGAATGCCTCAAAGTATATTATACACTTTGATGAAAAATGGCCCTGCATAATGTCCATGTATAATAAAAATAAAATCAAGGCATATTTATAAAAATTTTTATTAAATACCTATTTATACCATTATTATAAGAGAAAAATTAATAGATATTAATTATATATTATTTCAAAACTTCAACATATTTAAAAATTAGCATAGATGCTAATTAAAGTAACTGAAGCTATATGGTAAAAAATAAAAATAACTTGTAAGCAGCTCAAAAGAAAGAGGGTAGTTTTGGGGATCACATTAATTAGCTCATATATGTTTTCTGCATAGAGAAATTTGAAAGCCTTGAATTATCTTTTCATAATTTTATTGTAGCTGTAACTCTAGATTTCAGTTATTTTTTTAAAAGGCTGATTTACTTGTGAGGGAGTAAAGGTCAGAAAAGAGGCAGAAGCGACCTCTCTGTTGCTGTTGCAATGGATATATGAATCTTTATAAGCAGTTGCCAAGGTTTATGCTCTACATCTCTTTTAAAGTAACCAACTTAAGCCAGGTTTTAAAATTAAATTCATTCTGTAAGTGATATATCTTCTCTCTTTCGGATATAATTTTTGGGTTTGTTGTACAAACAAGTGCATTGATGGATTCTCTGTTTTATCATTACTGATTACATTGTAGACCTTTCAAATAGGGGTTTTGGAGGGAAGTGTTGCAATCTCATATTTCCCGGCTGGCCTGTTTTACTTCCTGCTAGTCTGTTGTACTTCCTGTGTTCATTCTGCCTTGATCGGTAGTGGCAAGTGAAAGAAGGAATAGAACACACAACAGACAACACAGTCTTCCCTGGTCAGTTGCAAGGATTATCTCTCATGGCTTGGGGCGATCTGGAATAGCCCCAAGGATTCCTGTGTTGAAAGCTTAGACCCAAGCTGCTAACATTATTTGGAAATGGTAGAAATATTAGGTTCTGAGACTGGTTGAGACTAGTTTAGACTGTTTAAGACTAGTCAAGGTCCTTGGAGAACATCTTCTCAGAAGCTAAAGTTTCTGTATCCTCCTTCTTCCTCCCACTCCACCATCTCTTCTCTGTCCTTTCTGCTTCCTGGTTGCTGTGACATGAGCCTTACTTGTACCTTACTTAGTCATGACGTTTAACCTGTACCTCACCACAGTTTAAAGATGGATAATAAAAGTTGACCATGAAGACAAATGTATAAAACCATTACTAACAACAATAAAAGTCATTCTTTCAGTTATTTTTTTCTAAATATCTGTCACAATATATTCCACACCATACCTTGAAAATGAGCTCTGGTATCTTGTAATACCCTTGTTTCCCAGTTTGCAATGGGTGACAGGTAAGGCAGTGTATACAAATATTGACCATAACAAAAAATACTAGAGTCTGAAGCATGATTCAAACCAACAAGCGTGAAAAAACCTCAAAACAAAACAAATAAACAAGACCACTTCCATTCCATGTCTGCCCCCTTACGTCCATTTTACAACTCTGCTCAAATTATTTTTTTTCTCCCCAAGGTAGGTTGACAGTGGATTTCACCAACTACATGATAATTATTTTTTCTTTTAATGGCTTATTAATTTCTCCAAGTAGCACATATCAAGGTTGATGACAACATTTGTTGGAAGGTTACTAACTGACAGCATCCATGAATTCTGTCTCTACTTGATCATCTTCTGTACTTGGATAGACCCACCTGTGCTCTTCCCCAGTCCTCTAGTGCTGTAGCAGGAATTTAAGTAGTCTGGAATTTGATGTTTTACATTTGCTTGCATTTGTTAATTTAGCACAATATTTTCAACTATATAGTCCAAATACTTGTATTAATGCTGTGAATGTAGCTCAACGATAGAATACTTGTCAACCACGATGCTTAAGATTCTGGGTTTGATCCCTAACCCTGAAAATATGTCTATATTTGTCTGTGTATAAATCTCTATCTTATGCCTCTCTATTTCCTCTGATAAACACTAAAAGAAACTTATTTTACCAATATTTAAAATGTGGAAGATATATGTGAAACTAAAATGAAATAGCACTTCACCAGTCAGCATAAAGTAGTGTTTCTTATGTGGGATTATATATTTTATTTTCTGTTTAAATTCTTTTGTCTTTTAACACAGGTTAAACTACGGTTGCCCAAATAGAGAGAATAGCTTAGTAATGATTTATATGATTGAAAACATTAAAAAGTACACAAAATTTTAATGCCTAAGTTATTATTAACTGATCTGATCAAGTCACCTTTACTTCTGAGAATGACTATTGCACAAGGAATTCTTGAATTCAATGAAAAAGCCTCATGAATAATGGCAAATGGAGGCTCTGTGACACAGAGCAAAACTGTGAACCCTATTGGCCTTGAATACAAAATTCCCCATCTGAATGGTTTTTCAAAGTAGTTTTTCAGAACTGAATGTCATTCAGGTTTTTGTGTAGAGAGATCAGATATTTCATGAACTCTGGGACCTGACTAATCACTTGTGAATGCTAAAGACTTTTCAAAAATAAAATTCTCATGAAGGAAGAAGGCACATAGATCTAGGTGTGGGCTCTAAGAACAGAGAGTGAAATATTTCATTACATTTAGGAAGAATTGTCGCTTAAAATCTCATATTAAGATGTTCATTGAGTTGTCAAGAGCCAGGCCTTGATGGATTGCTGAATGAAGGGGGAAAGGAGAGGAAGGTCTAAGACTACACGTGTTACAAAACTCATTTCACCTGTGAAGAGAAGAATATTGATTTCATTCATCTCACTTAGTTGGGAGTTTGACTTAAAGAAAAAAAAAAATCAAATTCATTGGTGTCAGCTCCGAAGATGGCAGTAGTGTACTGAGAACACGAAGAAAAGTGAACAGGAGAATGATAACTGCAACTTCATTAAGGGAATTTGAAAACACTATTTTTCTTCATGAAAAGGCAGCAAAAGAGCCTCAAATTCTGGCTGCATCATATATTTATGGTAACCTTCATGGCAGTTGTGATGGATGGATTTTATACTGTGTGCGCGTATGTATGCAGTACATGTGTACATATGTGTGCATGTGTGTATAACATAGAACTTCATTTCTGTATATGCTATTGGTACCTTATGTCTGGATTTTTGCTTCAAAAATAGCAAGCAGTTTTTTTAAAAAAATTTTGCTCTAAATATAATACTATGCTTTCACATGCTTTAATTCAAATATATTTTTTAAACTTACTATTTCTATTTTTTTTTACCAAAGTTAAATATAATCCTGTAATCAAAAGAAATACATTATTTTTGTCTCTGGATATTAAAATTTTCTATGGTTCTTCAAGTGTTATATTTATCAATTTGGTGAATATTTATTATTTTTAGAAACACAGTGAAAACAACCTAGTTGTAACAAAGCTAGAGGGATTTTTTAAAGGATATTATAGAGACTGTACTATAAACTATTGCCTCTACCTAATACATAACATATTGTTTTGTGACTGGACACTTTTTGTTCTATCCTCAAGTGAGCATTCCCTTAAGAAAGCAACAACTACTTTTCCTGGAAACTCCTCCAGGAACAATATGGATTCAGGATCAGCCACTCAGAAGAGTTTTGTATGAAAACTAGAAAATGCCATCTAGATCTCCTAAAGAGTTTTGAATTGTAGAATTATCAGAATTTTGTACAATTTATAGGGAAGTCATAGGAATCCCCTGTTGTGGATTGGTTCTAACGCTATCTGTGTTAATCAGGCCGCCCACATCACGTGGGAATCTGCCCGTCCAGACTCTAAGTGTCCCTGCCCCAATTGGCTCTAATTGGTAAATAAAGTTGGCGGCAGCTAATGGTTGGGCAGGGAGACAGAGAAAGGACTTTAGATTTTCCAGGCAAGGCACGGGAAGAAGGAGGAACTAGCATGATGGGGAAGCAGAAAGATCAAGCCTGCGCGTTGCAGGACAGAAAGCATACAATATGTAAGAATCGGGGTTCCACCAATTGGGTCTGGGGTAGCGGAGATAGAATATGGATTTTAGAGTGTAATAATTCAGGAATATTGGAGAGGAGGGTGTGCTAGCCCTGGGGAGGTTTGGAAATGCCTAACTCTTGCACTGTTTAAGGGTGTGTGTGTGTGTGTGTGTGTGTGTGTGTGTGTGAGAGAGAGAGAGAGAGAGAGAGAGAGAGAGAGAGAGAGAGAGAGAG
>JADRCH010000006.1:834285-955133 GCA_019843965.1 Rhynchomys soricoides | reverse complement strand
GAGAGAGAGAGAGAGAGAGAGAGAGAGAGAGAGAGAGAGAGAGAGAGAGTTTCATTTGTGAATCCAAAACATTTGGGCTGGTGTAGAGGAAGCGCGCGCATCTGCCTGGGAGCGAAGAGCGGATTAACTCACTACTACTACCCACATTATTTTTGTCTCAACCTCTATGTTATAATTTTGCACACTGTCTACCACGCTATCTTGAGCCTGTTTGTTACCAGCAGAATGGGAATGTATTTAGTCAGAGAAGTTGCTGGATACGTGAGCAAGTGTTAATCATGTCTGAGAAGGAACTAGAAGCTCTGTCAATGGAGGAATTACAAGTAGGCAGTTTGCAAAAGTCACTACGTATTTCTTAGGACTATAAGCAACTGTGGAAAGGTAATATAGTTGTACTCAGCTTAAAGATCCCAGGAAGATATTTTAAGTTGGCAAATTGGGCAGGGTAACATTCTTTGTAAATTGACCTAAGTTCTGGAAATGATTTTTTGCTGACTTGAAATGTAAGTGCCACACTCTGTCAAGTGGAGAAGAATGGTTTGGTTCATGAAGTTATTATCTTCAGCAGTTTTGTCCAGTGTCATTAGTAACAGCCATGAGCAATGAGCTCTAAATGAGACAGTGTGGATGGCTAAAGGGTGACCACATCCCAGTTAACAAATTGCTATGAACTTGCATTTCCAACTGAAAACTCCTCAGACCCAAAGTAGTGATATATTATAGCTTAAATATATGAAACAAAGAATGCTTAATTTCAATGTATATTTGTTTTTTTCATTTTTTGCTTATTTGTTTATTTCTATTTAACTATTACAACTCACAGATAGTCCTGTGATTTGATACTGAGAGACGTGAATTGGCCTGAGCCAGGCTGCTTCCATGATAGGCTGCAAACTAGCAGCAGTTCAGGAGACCAGGCCTGAGCTTCCACTTTCCAGAACTGTGTAAGTTAGTTACTGGAGCAAACGCAGACTTATTTAAAAGGGACCCCTCCCCAGCTCGTAAAAGAATACTTAGCCAAACTTGTGGCCAAGAAGTTAAGCTACCCCTCCTTGGGATGAAGCAAGAATAGTTAGTCAAGTATGCTGGAAGCAAAACCCTAACCAATGATAGCATCACCCAGACCCCCAGAGATAGAACCCACCAATCAAGATATGGATAACCTACCACACCCTAATATTCTTCTTTTGGGTTTTAAATCTGAATCTATGAATGCAGTTGGGGTCCTTCCATCCCAATAGAATTGAGCCCCTAGATGCAGGAATTTGTTCAATAAAGGCTCTTTGCTGTTGCATGCTATTTGAGTTGGACTGTCATTCTTCAGCAATTCAGATCCAAACAATATTTCACCTTTTAGTGATTAAAAATACAAACTGAATTGTGTAATACAAACTGAATAGTAATACTGTCTGATACAACATAAATTATCCCCTCTGAGGATTTGTGGCTCCCTTCTGTTTCAAGATAGAAACAGGTAAAGGAGTGAAGCACCTAGCCCATTCAAGGGATCAGTCAGTCTGATGCATTTTACAGCTAAGGAAACAAGGGCATGCGTATACATTTCATGGTAGATAAGCTCTCTCAGTAGAGCCATTCAGGAGAACAAATAATGACAGGTAAACGTAGAGGAAGTGCTTCAGTCCCTACTTAGTCATTTAGTGGTAGATGCATGAGGCTAAGGAACAGAGATCAGATTCATTTCAGCCCAATTAACAAATTGGAGTGAATTTACATTTCCAATACAAATACTTCTCAAGCCCAAAGTAAGTAGTGATAGAATGTAGCTTAAATATATGAAAAACAAAATACTTAATTCCAATGTATATTTTTTTTCAATTTTGTCTACTTTTTCTGAATTACTATTTGACCTATACAACTCACAGATAGTCTTGTCATTTGATATTTCACTGATTACTAATTAAAAGTACAAATTGAATTGTGTAATAATCCTGTCTGATATAGCACAATTAAACCTGAGAAGCAAATATATGTTGTTTTAATGTTAAAAATGAAGGTGGCATATTGGGTGGGAAATAGAAAAATCTTTCAGAAAAATATTCATGAAGACAAAATATCTAGTAATAATACCTCCAAAATTAAGAAGGCAGTTGTAGTTAAGGAATTAGTGGTTGCTGTGCTCTAGTGGACACTTTTCCTGGATGTTCTTTGGAGGATGTTCTTCTTTAATACGAGTTCAGAATGTGCAACCCGTTTTCTAGAAAGATATTCCATTTATCTGGATAAACTGTTCTGCCAACTTGTAGCTAACATTTAGTTACATCCTTTTCTAAAAGACTAGCTTCCTGTTTCTTCTCCTCAGACCAAGAGAAAGGCATGGTTTTGTGTTTTGGAGGTAGGGTTTCCTTGTAGTTCTGGCTTTCTGTGAACTTGCTCTGTAGATCAAATTGGCCTCAGCCTCTCCCAGATCTGCCCACCTCTGCTTACAGAGTGCTGGGATTAAAGGGAAAGACCACAACACCCAGCTCCACATGACTGTTTTATCTAACACATTCAGGTTCCGCTTTTCTCTCTTCAAGTATACCGATGCAGAATACCTCGGTAGTAGTTATCTTATAACATGATAGGATGTGAAAACTTTAGTTTCTGAAGAACAGTAGAAATTATAACATGGGAAAAGAAAATCCAAATTGCATAAAGCTTGCTTTTTCAAACAAGCTTCTTAGCCAAAAGACCCCTCTTGCTTCCCTGATGCAAAGCAGTGATTGTAAAAACCTTTACATGCTTTCCTGGAAAAAAAAACAAAACAAAACAAAAACCTACGGAATGTTTTGTAATTTAGTGTCAATGACAGAATAGAAAAAATTTTTAAATACTTTGAAACTATTTATTTTTTACCATTCACATTTTTCTGCAACTGTTTCATTTTATTTGGTTCTCTGAGTCCTTCTGCTCCCTATGGTTTTAATAGAAAGAATACATGGTTGGAGTTTTTTAAAAAATCGAGTTGTTCAAATTGTACTTGCTAAAAGCTTTGTGGTGACTAACGACTAATTCTAAAGAGGCGACAGATACTTCACACTAAAAAGGAATGAGATATTAACAATTGTTTTCCACGGAAAAATAGCTGCTTCAGGTACTGGCTTGAACATTTATGCCTTTAAAGAAGGCTTCTTGTCCCATTTGTAAGCTAACATTGAAAAAGGTCCTGGAAAAATTGTGTGTGGAAAGTCTTTAGAGTTCATAGCATAGGTAATTTTTCTGTTTCAGACTTAGGCTAAGATTCCTTTTCGTTTGTTTGTTTTTGTTTTCCATTTTTCTTTGCTATATGTACTCTGCCTATTGAGAAACGCTAATCCCTACTCCTAAAATGAAAATGGACTCTAATATGACTTTGTACGAAAAAGTGGCAAATGGGATTCATTGAGAAATAAAACTTGGTGTAAAGCCTTGTAGGACGTTTAGTCTCTTGTTACATTAGCATGAACTTCCTGAACTCCATTCACGCCTTCCTGCTCTCATACAGTGCTGTGGAGGATACCTAGCCTCATATGAAAGAACACAGCATTCTTGTTTTCACGGCAGTCAGTATTTCTTCTATAGCAGCTCACCTTACATAAGAACTGAGGAACAGTCGTAAGGTTGAAACCTCATAAAGTATAGTAGCATCAATTCATAATTTTATACTTTCTTAAATAAAACTTAAAATTGTTAAACTAGGTCACTTGATTGTGGTATTTCAGCCTTTGGCTAATATGTTCAACATTAACGAAGGACACGGTGCTTCGTGGGAATGAAAAGCCGTTAAGATAACAAAGTGGATAGTAAGAACGAGAAATGTCAGAAGTAGAAGGTGTCTGCTTCATTAACTGCTTCCTAGATTTGTATGTTCCACAGGCACAGCCTGTCATCAGACATGGCCTTATAAGATGTTTTGTGTGATGTCTTGGGCATGTTCTCCAAAGTTAGACTTGATCTACCATATGACCCACCCACACGATTTCTGAATGTGTAAGTGAAAAATAAAAGTACTTGCCTATCTGCATTTACTGTCATTGTTCAGCAACCATACAGAGCCATCTTCAGTGATCATCAGTATATGAGTGGTTAAAGAAAATGTGATATATACATTACATATATTCATATATATTACATAGTAAATAAGAATGAAATATTGGTATTGGGAAAGAAATGGAGGAAACTGTACTAAGTGAATTAAGGAAGAGACACAGAAAAATGAATTGCACATTTCCTCTACATGTTAGACCTAAAGGAAAGCCAAGGTGTAAGTAGAGTCATGACTACTATGGATCAGGAGGGATGTTGGAGAGGAAAATTGAGAAAATGGAGGCTGATAAATGCACACTCTGTTCATCCAGACAAATTTGTGGTACCTACTTAACCCTACTAATATATGCAACTAATATAAAGTCACTATATTTTTACTTTATGTCTTTAAAGATAGGGCTTAATTTATATCTACACCCGGCCTGGAATTGGCTACATAGACCAAAGTAGGCTCAAATTCTTAATAATCATTTTGCCTCCAACACTTGAGTGCTAGGACTACAGAAATAAAACTTGCTTAAATAAAACTTAAAATTGTTAAAATAGGTCACTTGATTGTGGTATTTCAGCCTTTGGCTAATATGTTCAACATTAATGAAGGACACGGTGCTTCACGGGAATGCTGTTGGGTGCTATTGGGACATGACTGGCAGTAACTATCTGTGATTTGTTATCTATGTTAATGATAGTCTTTGAAAATATGTTATCAATCTATTGTAAGAGGATATTGTGGAAAATTAGATTAGAATCACAATGTGCCATTTCCCAATTCATATTCATTTTCATAAAAATATAAATCTACCAAAACCATTTAAGTATTATAAAAATTAAAATGATAGATAGTATGTATAATGATTTATAATGGAATTTTAGCAGCCAATTGAAAGTATCTATACTCAGACATATGTAGGTAAAGTCAGTAGATATTAAAAATAGAAGTAAAACCTTCTGTGTCAACCCCTCCCTTCAAACAAAGATGGCTTCCAGACAGGAAGCCATGGAAGACCATTTTTTAAAATTGTGATAAAAATGCTGAAGGGTATGTCTTCACAGTTGATAGCCTCTAATAGGAGGTTGGGGAATGACACAGTTAACATTAAGGAACTGGCTACTGGGAGTTTGACCGTGGTCCAATATGGGCAACACAAATTAGACTCTTGTGGCTGTGACCGCTCCACAACCATGGATTATAACCTGTATTGCAAACCAAATAAACCCATTTTCCCCTAAATTCTTTTTTTGCAAAACTATAAAATATCAAAACCTTAGAAACAACTAGGGCATAAATAAAGACTTTCTCCAGTTTCTACTTGGTATTGGAATTAAGCTTACCATTGACCTATCGGTCAAAACAAATCAAACAACCAGATACAGAATTAATGTGAAGGTCATTAACACATGGAGTGAATTTGGATATGGGATGTGTGAAAAGTCAGAGATGTTAATTCAACCAGTTTGCCATAAATTGCCTGATGAGCTATTGGGAGAAGGACTGATTACATTTGGACAAGATTCAAAGGTGGTAGTAGGGCCCATAAAATTTTGATTATGCATTTCTAAATTAAGAGGAATAATTAAGTTTTGTTTTTATCATCACAGCCGAATGTAGTGAGGCATCCGTGAGTGCAGTATGGAAATGAGGTAGAGAATTGAAACTACAAAACTAATAAGGGCAAAAAATATTTTTGCATATGTTGACATAAGTATAAAGACACATTTAGCAGGAAGAAACAGACAAAAATTGAGGGAAGATTGCTTTAGACATATGAAAGTTTTTGCCTCAGGTAATTTGATAGAAAATGAATTTTTAGAATAAGGGACATAGACCAAACATTGAAATTAATGTTTTATTTCCATATCACTTTTATTAGTTGCTTTCTTTAAAAAAATGGCAAACAAATTTTTAAAATTTATCTTGAATATATCTTTCACTCAAGCTTAATCGCAAAGACAGGATTCATTTATAAGTGAAATAATAATCATCATTCTATTACAGATAAGAAAGTTTAAGATTTCTCCTATAGTATTTGGTTTCTTTCCTACAAGCTCTTCAGCCAATGGTTCTACTCGAAGCATCTATTTAACTGATATGGTGCCATGTGGGTTTCTTGATGACTTTGACCTGGAGACTATTTCAGTGCCCACAAACTCCTGGTGAAATTGTCAAAAAAGAAACAATATTGAAAACATGACTCATCTTTTTGTTCCCACTTCTAATACCATTCAAATTACAAAGGAAGGGCACACATTTAGGTATAGAATTAAAAATATATAGTTAAAATAAAATTGATTCTCCTAACAAATGACCTAAAGTTAATTGGAAACATAGCTCAGTAGAAATGTTTTTGCCTACACAATGCCCTGAGAACAATTTTAAGTACTATACACACACACACACACACACACACACACACATAGCACATTAGGAAAAAGCTGAGGACTATGGCATATGTCTGTATTCTCACATTCCAGAAGATAAACAAGAATGATCAGAAGGGTAAGACCAAGGACAGCTTAACCTGTACAAGTGATCCCAGTCTTAAATACACACACACACACACACACACACACACACACACAAAATCAGATGACTTAAATATAGATTATATACTATGCTGTTTATTTTATTTTAAATTATTTTATTTTTTCTTATTGCTCCCTATTTTATTTTTTAAAAAATTTAAAGTTTATTTTTAATTAAAATAGAATTACTTCAGCTTCTTTCCTTTCCAAACCCTACCATGTACCCTCATATTAAAAGCCTCTTTTATTTGGATTATTATTGTTATGTAAACTGTTCTCAGGAATCATACTTCAGACCATGTCAATCTTAATGTGTCTCCATGTGTGTTGGAGATTTACATTAATCTCATTGTGTAATTTCTTCACTCATTCATGAAAAATTGAAATTTAGTAAAATTATTATAAATTATCAAATCACATGCAAATTATAACTAATTTATTATTATATATCCTTACGTGCTTTAATTGTATTTATATTTTTAGTTAATTTATATCTATTGTATTATAGGTAAAGATATATTTAGCCTTTCAAAACTTTAAAGATATTAATGTACAATGAAAAAAGTATAATGTAAGATTTAGGGGAACACGTATTTCCAACTAAAGTTTATCAGAAAAACTTGAAAAGTGAGAAAATATTGAAATATACATTTTAGTATATCTTGAAAACTAAAGAAATGAGCATTAATTGACTTCATCTTTAATTTTTCTCTGACAAAGATAACATATACAAGTTATATTTCAAAATAATCCTTGTTTCTGTGTGTTGTTAGGAAACTAACATTCTACAAATTGCAGATAAACACAGTAACATTATAGACTGTAAATGCTGAGACACATCACTGAACAGAAACAGTCATTTTCAGGTAGGAAAATACAATTCAGCCACATGTTGATCCCATTACTAGCTATTAATTTCAAGTTTATTGGATACATTGATTATTCAAAATGGTTTCTTGAAAATAATGAAGATGGAGCCTGGAGAGTTGGCTTAGCAATTTGCTGCTTTTGCAGAAGAAGTGAGTGCAGTTCCCAGCACGACTGCTTGTGACTATAGCTATGGAAGATCTAACACCTTCTCTGGCCTCTATGAGTAATGTGCTTATGTGTGTTTGTACACACACACACACACACACACAGGGAAGAAAGGAAGGAAAGAAGGATAAAAGAACGACAGACAGAAAACAATGACCACAACCCACGCACTACTTACTTTTCTTATTACTCACCAAATACTGAAACACCGACTAAAATTTAGATTATATGATTGTTTTGACTTACATTTTTAGAACATACAATCCACTTATGAGAGGAAATTAACGTGGTTATTTCAGGGTGGCAGGAACGTGTAGATGGAATTCCCTACCTCCCCAGGAGTTGGAAGCAGACAGGATGTAACACCTCAAAGCCTGCCCTAGTAACCCAAGTCCTTCAGCAAGGATCCACCTCCTAATTAGTATTCAGTTTCCCAAAATGTCACCAGCAGCTGTGGATCAAGTACTCAAACACAGGAATCTGTGAAGGACTTGTCATACTCATGCCGTCACAACCCACTGTCCTTCAAGCTTTCCAAGTAAATGAAGATCATCTCTGTAGGCAGGGATAGTGCAGTGATTCACAGACTCTATTGTGAATGTCAGTTCTGTGGTGCATTGACTAAACAAGCTGGCCCACAAGGAAACTGTGGATATGGAATAATTGCTTTGCTCATCAAAAAATGAGACTTAACACATTTACAATCACGCTAAAAGATTAGGTTCAATGTGTCTGAGCGCTACAGGTCTTCCTAATTGTCACTGGCTCTCGACAATAACATAAAGAATTGCAACTGCAAGACCAGAGTTGAAGCAGTTATTATATATCATAATCAAAGGATAAAAGAATGTCAGACAAAGTCAACAGAATCTAAACATTAAAATAGAATTTGCCCCAGGTATTTTATGGATTAGTGAGAACAAGATACATGTGATAATTTTGAAGATAGTTAGCTTCAGTTTGCTGCACTTGATGAAAGTAAAGAGACATAGCTAGTGCTAGCTTTATTAGAATGATTTTGTTCTGCTTTCTTGGTTTTCTAAAGCAGATGGAAGATTTGTCAAAGTAGTATATTATTATGTTTTAAATATTCAGAAACTTTCTGACCAAATTAAGGGAGAAAAATAATTTCGTTTTACGCATTCTTTACTAATTTTAAAGGTTTCTTATGATTTTTTTAATATTCAAGTTTTTTCTAAACTTAAATCCATCCAGATTTTGCTCTGTCTTATACAGGCTTTGGGTGAAGTCATCATCCACATTCTGACAATAAGAGAAAATTTGAACATACTGAAAACTACATTTCTTGAGCATATCAGAGTACTGATGTCACAAGCAACTCAGGAGTCTGGAGGCAAATTCAGTCAGCCAGAGCCAACAACAGTCTCTGGTCCAGGTGCCAGTGGACTAGTAATTGATAGGAAGCACATTTTCTTTCCAGGTTTTCTGCATCTTACATGGAGGATGAGCAAAACCAGGGAGTAGTGTGCATTCAATTGAAAGTGCCAGAAATGTTTTCCACAGCTTTGCAGATTATCTCTCCAAACACCTGCTGATTTATCATAGTAAATATTGAGCAATTATACTTGTCACCAAGGTGGGGTATGAGAGAAGGGAACAGTAGAGAATGAGAGTTCTCTTTAACATTTTAAACTGGGTTGTGTTATGCCATATTATATAAAACTGATTTTTTAAGGCTGTTCTTTGCCCTGAAAGACTCCATTTTGTAATACCTGAGTGGAAGGAAGGGTACCATCTGCCCACTACAACCCAATGATAAATCACTTATTCTTTGAAGCAAAAAGGGTACCACCCTAACTTTGTTAAGGTAAATGGTGACTGTAAGGACACAGGACCTTTAAAATCATATCTCTAACACTAAATGCAGGAACTTTTCCTTTATACTTTTAGGGACAGTGTACAGCTCCCTCACTTGTACCTCATAGATGGCCACCTAGCACTGTGATGGTAAGACCTCTCACTGACCCATTATCTTACCAAAATGCACCAAGAATCAACAGACACAAAATTTCTCATTATCTTAGAGCTTCAACTCAGCTTTGTTGAAATCATCTATTCGTATTGCCGGTGGTCAATTCTTCTGTTTACCTGTCTGGATCTGCCATCCTCCTTTCTTCCATTCGTCTGGACCTGGTCCCATTCTCCTTCATCTTGCTCCTATGGCTCAACTATAACATGCATTTGATTTTAACAAAGGCCAGCAGTTAGCATCACTGCCAATCTCCATCTTCTTTTCTGCATTGTTCATTATCTTATCAGTACGGAGACTTTTACAGTCTTGCCATGCCTCTGTGTCAGCACTTCAGTCGAAGCTCCTTGAACCACCATGTATCCTTATCAACCCTTTGTAGCTGTTCTGTAACATACACATATGAATAAATGTAGACTAACGATGTGATGTATAGTGTGTGACTTTAGAGGTAACATCAATAAATAAAATTGGAATAAGAGCCTGTGTAGTTGATCAGGCCTCTGTAATAAGCCAGAATATTTGACAAACAGGTGCTTCTCAGTTTCTGATAGCATGCACTCTGAACAATAACAAAGGCCCATCGTCTAGGAGAAATTACTTTCCCAAAATCTTGTTTTCCTTAGGGATCTGAATCCTAGATCCCTCCTGGCTTACTTAAAGTCAGAGATAGCTAATTAATCCTTATGAAGGTCATACCCAAGTAACATAGAAGAACATAAGATAAATTTTGTAGTTAATACTTGGTATTTTAGTTGTTCAACAGTTCATGGCTATGATGCTCCTAGATTTGAAATGTTACAAAAGGTGGAAACCAGAAAGAATCAGAGGCCAGAAAGAGAGATCACTGTTTAGTTCCCAGAACATATTTACTAGAAGAGCTAATGAAATCCTCATGCTGTCCCTTGACCTTACTTCCCCATGAATTAAATAAATGAATGGAGAGAGAGAGAGAAAGAGAGAGAGAGAATAAAAAATAAGTGCTAGAAACAAACCAAACCAAACCAAACCAAACCAAACTAAACAAACAAAACATTAAAGGAATGTTGGATGACTCTGATAGACCAACCTGTAGGAAATTTTAAAATAAACAGCTGGTAAATGTGAAGATATGTCTCATAGACTGCTCTCACTGAAGCCCAGGGGAAAATAATTCATGGCGTTTAGATAGGCATGGGGAAGCAGATCATCTAGGAATTCTGGGACAATCTGAAGAGTGTAACAATAATCAGTCTGAAGGAAGAGAGGGCAAATCACAGGTGAAATATTTAAAGCAGGAAAGGCTGAGAGCTTGCTAAGTCTGGGGATGGGTGATAAGTTACAGATCCAGAAAAGTCCAGAGAACTCAAGGTATGGTAAGAGACAGATTTGAATGTAACTTATGCAAAATTCAGGAAATAAAAGATAAAAAAAAATCTTGATAATAGCTATTGATGAACAAAGTCTCCTAACCTCCAGAAAGAAAAAGAAAAATAATTACAGTGGAAGTCATGTCAAACACCATGCAGGTAATAAGTTATAGTGAAATTAATATTGTAAGAACCACACCTAGAATTTAGCAACCAAAATCTCACACACACACACACACACACACACACACATATATAATTTCCTCAAATAATGAAGCATTATGGATTAGTCAGCAGCATATTTGCCTTGTAAGGAATGTAAGATAATTTTTCAGAGAGGAAAAAAATCACATAGATCAAAATTTAATCTACATGATAGAAAAATGTCTGAGAAAGGATGAATGAAGACAAGTTAGGTTAGCATCATTTGTCTCGCTTTTGATTGATTTAAAAGCTACCTGGTTAGAGTAGCAGCAGTAACAGTACACCAGGGATTCATGCAAGTGGCTGAGAGAATGAGTAAAGGCAGTGTCTTAAGTGAAGGGGAAAAGGCCTGAGCACAGTGTTACAAAATATTTGAGGAAGGCATGAAGTAATCCACATTAAAGAAAATGAACACAAATTCATTAAAATTCGTGCTTTAAACTACAGAGAAGTCTTGCTCTAAATATGTTCAAGTAAGAGTTTCAGAGAATCACACAATTTTAAAGAGACTTACGATCTATCTAATCTAAATCCAGAACAGCTTGCATGTTCTCTCTCCCCATGGCCCTCATCAGCAAATGTTGCCATTTATCTGTTCATACGAAGAAGCTGGCTGCCTTGCTGGACTGAATTTCAGTTACTAGCAAAGACATTTGGAAGAGAGAGGAGTGATTATGCCCAGTGGTTTTGAATGACATCAGAGCCATTGTGTTCTCTAGTCCACGAGGTTCATGTTTGTGAATGTCCTGTGAACACATGATGAGAATGCTCTGCTCCTACGTCTTGTCCAAATGCAAATATTTCCAATCCATTTCCCTGCTAGACCTTTGGAGCAGCAGGAAGAACATAGTTCAATAATTGTTACCCAAAATTTATCTTGTGAGAGATTAGACTTTTCTGTCTACTCCTATACCCCTTAATAAAATACAATTTATTCAGAGCTTGCATCTATTCCTTCTCATATTTCTTGTTTTTTTCTTTTTTTTTTTGCAAACCTCTAATTATTTTTATGGACATTTATATTACTGTACATACGTTATACAATATATGAGTTTTACACATCCATATGAGCGTGTATGCATTTTCGCTAGATGCCCATCGTGTACTTGGACCGTGTTCAAGCCCTCGTGAGCCCCCAGTCTCCTCACTCTTTCCTAATCTCACTCTCCTACTCTTCCCCTCCTAGATTCCATATGAGACAAATCTGTGGTAATATTTTCCAAGTTACTTCACTTAGCGCGATGCTCTCCAGTTTTACACCTTTCTTGAAAATGTTCTGAGTTCTTCTCTTTCCGGTTGCATGATTCTCCATTGTGCGTGTATACCAAATTTTCCTTAGCTATTCATCTCATGATGGGCACTTAAGCTAATTTCATTTCATGGCTATGTGATTAGTGCCACAGCAGTACACATATAAAAGCAGGACTCTGTATTTTGACTTTTTCAAGGCATCAAGGACTTGAGGGTTTTTTTTTTTTTAACTTTTATTCGTTAAAGAACTCCTTTGTTTTTCCTACTTTATTTGCATTTCAAATATTTCCCTCTTTCCAGATCTCCCCTCTGGAACCTCCCCATTACCTTCCCCTCCCCCTGCCTCTATGGGGGTATTCCCCCACCTACCCACCCATTCACTCTCGTCTTCCCTCCTTGGCATTCTCCTACACTGGGGGATCTAACACTCTCAGGACCTAGGGCCTCTGCTCCCCCTGATGGCTAACCAGACCCTCCTCTGCCCCATAATGGAGGACTTGAAGAAGGGACTGAAGGAGCTGAGGGAGTTTGCATCTCCGGGGAGGGAGCAACAGTGGCAACTGGCCTGACCCCTCGGTCCTACTGGAGACTGAATCACCAACCAAAGAATACACATGGAGGATTTGAATTTTTAATGTTTTCTTATCCAGATACTTTCTGTTCTACTGCCACCTCATATTAAGAAACTTTCTCTTTGTTCTTTGATACTTTTATTGAAAATCTTTTTCTATGTGTGTTTTAACATTCCATGTGTTTTTGCTTCAAATACTGATTATTTTATTTCCAGCTGCTGGGAAATTTCAGGGGTTGTCAATTCAAATTTGTAGTTCATGATCCCACTGAGTGCTCAACAAACATCAATATATGCTGATGATTCATGAAACGGTAGTACCATTAGGTCAAAGCTTTGTTTCTCACAATTGCTTATGAATGCAGACAAAAGTCAACAGAAAAATCTGTTTGCTAAATGACCATGCAGTTCAGTAGCCTTGAGGTTTATCTGGGTATTTGGGTGCAGTGGTACCTTTGAGAAGAGAGCATCCAATAGGCAGAGTTAGGTAGCTTTGTCTGCCAGGGACCATGAATGCCTTTTCTCTGGCATTATAGTCCAAAAACTGT
This sequence comes from Rhynchomys soricoides, assembly GCA_019843965.1. NCBI lineage: Eukaryota > Metazoa > Chordata > Mammalia > Rodentia > Muridae > Rhynchomys > Rhynchomys soricoides. The sequence continues at coordinate 941,636 of JADRCH010000006.1, read as the reverse complement.
CAAAGCAGTGATGTTAATGACGTTTTCCTTTCTTTCAGCGCTGATATTTTATCTTGTTTCTTTACTATTGATTCTCACTCAAAACAAAACCTATTATTATTTTTATTACTATTACATGTGTGAGTGTATGCATGTCATTGTCACATTTGGAAAGACCAGATGGGAGGACAACTCCTGCATGGACTCGAGGGTTCAAACTCTAAGCATCATGCTTGTGTGGACATTACCTCTACTTGGTGAGCCATTTTGTCTCTCTTGCATTCTTGTTTTAGCTATTACTTACAATGTTAAATTAAGACAGGATATTTCCTTTAAAAACATCCCTCTGAACTCATATCCATGTAGATTATGTAGTTGAAACAAAAGAAATAATCACAGGAAATATTTGCTAAATAAAATGCTTATTAAAATGTTGAAACATTTTGAAAAATAAAATACTTCAACTCCCATACCCATCACTCAATCACATACTCAAAAGTATGGAATGAGGAAAACCCATTTAATTAATACTAAAACAATTGTGTCTTCTGTAAGCATGGGGATTTGAAAAGGGATCTTCTAGTAACTACAAAATGGCACCATCTGAGCAGATGGATGACACCTTACATTTCATTCTTACAATTTATCATCAAATTGGAAATAAAGCCTTTGTATTAGGATAAGTGATCTATGGTAAATAGACTTTTAAATCATTACCCAGCAATTACATGTTTGGGACTCAACTTTTAAGGGATGAGGTTGAAACATAGCTCAGATTTAATATTTTTTGAGTGATTTCTGAGAAGAGATAAAGAACAGTTTAAATGGCAGCTGATCTGTTCAAAGCAGGTGGACTTTTTCACTCTTCATTGTCATTCTTCAGACTTTGAAGGTGGGAGCATCTGGTCAGAATGCCTGCCTTATATTTCAGAAGTTGAGCAAAAAAATTGCAAACATGGATTTAATACTAATTTATGTCCAAATGTGATTCCCTTAAATATGTTTAACATTTGAAATCAAACTGATTTCATCATTCAGTTAACTGATCAGAAATTAAAAGATATTTATTGTGAGATTACTTCCTAACAATGGAAGCTATTGAGAAATCCTTTGATTTCACCGATATTATCTTTTCTGATATGAAGTTATCCGTCATACTTTGTTATATAGTAAATTCTTGCTACAGAATGACTTATAGGATCCCTGAGGTGGAGAGTCAGAATGAATGGAGAATGTACTTACTCTTATAATGAATGCTAATTTAACAATCCAGAAGACTCTGATTACCACAGCAGGGGCATACTGATTTTAATATTTATTATTGCAAAAACTAGTCATCATGTGACTCATCCCCAGCTATATCAAAAATTTCCAATGGAGTTTCTGAAGACAGAATTGACTGTAAAAAAAAAAAAAAATCTCTGAAGTAGAATTTCCTCATCTTGGAGAAATGTTGCATGAAAAATACCAGATTGTTTTTATTTTGTTCTCCCCCTGTAGGAGCCATTTAGTGTTTTTTATGGTCAAAAGACAGTCATCTTTCCTTGTGGTTTGTTTTTTCTCAACAGAATGGGCAAAGTGGAGAGATGACTTGCTTTGTTGTGTTTTGAGACACATATGCTGTTGTGATATGTTTTACTGCATTGCACTGCGCCCTATTGTATTGAACTATGTATCAATTTGTGATTGCATTGTTACATTGTGTCAGTTGTTAAGGTAGAAGGATGGAGAGCGATTCTTTGCTAGTGGTCATGAAGAAAGCTGCTGTGGAAAAGCCACTGTCTTAGTGTTCTGTTGGTATGGTAAAAGGCACTATGGCCACAGAAACTCTTATCAAAGAAAGCATTTAGTTTGGGCTTACTGACAGTTCAGAGGTTTAGTTCATTCTGTGGCAGGAAGCATGGGTGTATGCAGACAGACATGGTGCTGGAGAAGAAGCTGAGAGTTTTATATGGGATCTACATGCAGCAGGAAGACAGAAATACTGGGCCTGATTTGAAACCTTAAAGCCAACCCCAGTGACACACTTCCTCTAACAAGGCCATTCCTCTTTCTAATCCTCAGTAGTGCTACTCTCTGATGATTAAGCATCTTAATTTTGGAGATATTACTACTAGATATTTTGTCTTCATGAATATTTTTCTGAAAGGTTTTTCATTTACTATGTTATAGTTCTACTGTTCTTAGGGAACTAACAATTTTGCATAGTCTTTTCTATCTCAAGACTGTTTAATAAAAGTCTGAAGTATCTTCTACACTGTTTAAAAGTCCAAAGTTCAAAGTCTCTTCTGAATCTCATGGTGATCTCTTAACTTTAAACCCTGTAAATCAAAATAAAAAAGTAAATCACATACTTCCAACATACAGTAGCAAAAAATATACATTATCATCACAAATGGAATGAAAGGAGGAAAGTGAGAAAGTACTGGACCAAAGCAAGACCATAAGCCAGTTGGGCAAATTATATAGCTCCATGTCTGGGGTGAAAGTGTTCCACAGATCTTCAGATCTTCTCAACTTGTTGGTTACAACATACCTCTCTTTCTTGGGCTGATTCAACACTCAGTATTTCTTGGCAAGTATCTCATGACTCTGGTATCTCCAACATCTTGGGGTTTTCAAAGCGATCGGGTTTCAACTTTACAGAGTCACAAAGTGGCCTCTGTTGACCTCAATGCAGGGACATCCCTACTGCATGTCTTGCCACTACAACTTTCTTTAGCTGTGATGGGAGATTCCACAACTGCTTTCTTTTATCCTCGACTCTACCACATTGTTTAAGCGGTCAAGTTCGGTTTGCTATGGCTGGAAGATGGCTGAATCATTCAATTAAATTTGCATCAGCTTGCTTTCTTTCACTCTTTCTTTCTTTCTCTCTCCCTTTCTTTCTTTCTTTCTTTCTTTCTCTCTCCCTTTCTTTTTTCTTTCTTTCTCTTTCTCTCTCTCTCTCTCTCTTTCTTTCTTTCTCTCTCCCTCCCTCCCATCCTTCCTTCCTTCCTTCCTTTCTTTCTTTCTTTCTTTCATCTTTTTTTGCAGTTTGGTCTTTAAAGCATTCCTGGTCCACCCTCTAACTATTCCACATCCCATCCCTTCTCCCTCTGTCTCCAACAAGATGTCTCCACACCTCACTCCACCAGACCTCCCCACTCCCTGGGGCCTCAAGTGTCTTGAGGGTTAGGTGCATTTTCTCAGACTGAGTCCAGACATGGCAGTGCTCTGCTGTCTATGTGTTAGGAGCATCATATCAACTGGTGTATGCTGCCTGGTTGATGGCTCATTGTCTGAGAGATCTCTGTGTTAGTTGAGACTGCTGGTCTTCCTATGGGTCACCCTCCTCCTCAGCTTCTTTCAGCTTTTTCCTAATTCAACCACAGGGGTCACCAGCCTCTGTTCATTTGTTCGGTGTAAGTATCTGCATCTGACTTTCAGCTGCTTGTTGGGCCTTTTGAAGGGAAGTCATGCTAGGTTCCTGCTTGTAAGCACACCATAGTACCAGTAATAGTGTCAGGCTGTGGGGCCTCTCCTTGAGCTGGATCCCACTTTGGGCCTGTCACTGGAACTTGTTTCCCTCAGTCTCTTCTCTATTTTTGTCCCTGCAGTTCTTTCAGGCATGAAGAATTCTGGGTTAGACGTTTTGACTGTGGGATGGCAACCCCATCTCTCCATTTCATGTATAAGCCAAAAAATATAGAATACCCAGGATACAATCCATAGAACTCAAGCTGAAGGGCCTCAGTCCCACTTGGTGGGAGAAGAAAGCAACCCAGAAAGGGGTGAGGGGGGAAGAGGAAGAGAGGGACCTGGGTCAGAAACAGGACAGGAAGGGGAAGAGGGGAACATGATCAGGTATTGGTGGTAGGGGGGAAGGAGGCAGGATTGAAGCCCCAGGGGCCAGCAGAAAGATTGCATCAGCTTACTGTTGATCGTTTCCTTCACTTATTAAACTTTTCTTTAATTACTTTACAAAACTTGTAAGCTTTGCTGGGTGGAATCTTGCCCTGAGGTCACCACTCCCTTTAGTATCATGCTTTTCTTTAAACTTTAACCCTAACCCTAACCCTAACCCTAACCCTAACCCTAACCCTAACCCTAACCCTAACTTTTTATCTCCTTGAATACTGATCTTAGCTCCATTACACTTCCTGGTGCTCCTTTTCTCCTCAGACTACACTCTTTTTTTTTTTTTTCTTGTTCAGCTTGCTCGCTTTCATTATATGTCTGCATAAGAGTATCTACTAATAACCACACAATTCAGTCAATACTAAGCTGTCTTGAAATCTCCTCCATCAATGGCATTAATCAAAAACTCTTAAGTTAGCCTCAGGCAGATATTTTGTACAAGGGCAAAAGCAGCCATTCTCTACCATAATATCACAAAAATGATCTATAGGCATATTACTGATATTCTTCCCCTCTGAAACTTCTTGAGTTAGACTCCCATAATTCTTATAGCCCTTAGCACTGTCTTTCATTCTCTTACTAGGATGGCCCAGAAAATTCAGCTTAATGCATTCAGCTGCTTTTCTAATGTAAAGTCCAACATTTCACATTCTGCCAATAAGCAGCATGGTCAGACCTGTCACAGTAGTACCTCACTCCTGGTACCAACTTCTGACTTAGTGTTCTATTACTCTGAAGACACACCATGACCATAGAAAACATTTAATTTGGAATTTCTTAATGTTTCAGAGGTTCACTTATTATCATCATGATGGGAAGAATGACAGCATGCAGGCAGACCTGATGCTGTAGAAGTAGCTGAGAGTTTTAATCCTGTATCCATAGGCAGAGGAAGAGAGAGATATTGGGCCTACCTTGGGCTTCTGAAACCTCAAAGCCCACCCCCAGTGACATATTTTCTCAACTAGCCTGTACTTTCTAATCCTTCTGTGCAGTACCGCTTTCTGACGAATAAGCCTTCAAATCTATGAGCCTATAGGAGTCATTCTTATTCCAACCACCACAGCCATGTGCAGGAAGTTAGTCCTTGTTAATATGTTATTTTTTTATTCTTACTTATAGTATAATGTTCTCAAGGATTTAAATTCATTCAAATTCTTGTAAACTCAGGGAATTTAGGACTAATTTCTTTTTCTATTTTTGATTGGCAGAAAGCATAGTTCTTTAAAAAAGAAAAAAAAAAAAGGGTGTTATTTTCAGTTCCCAAAGTTGTAGAATTTTTTTTTTTTTGCACAGCAATGCAGAGTTAACACACAGGGTGTACATAATATATAGAGCTTAAATAAAAGAATAAATTAGACACATGTAAACTAAAGGACACATATAAAATTTTATGGATAGTTTGAAGCATTATGAATTTAAAGGTTTATATAATGAGTAGTCCAAAGATGGGTTATAACTTTCCGGGTGTTCTCCTAGGGACTATAGAGCCACCCTGTCATGACTGTGTGAAGATATAATTGCAATTTGTAACAGCATAGATTATTTTGACTACTCCATAGTATATAGAAGGGGAATCAAATGGTCAGAGAATCCTTCCATAACAAACACTGAATGTCACATCTAAAGTCAGCTTCAATTTGCTATGACTGAGACACATATGTAACCTTGCTAATGCAGTGACTATCCCACCAACTTTGTTAGATCAAAGAACCTAATGAAGAGTGTGATACTGTCATAATAATTGGTCTAAACCTCACTCTAGGAAATAAGAGTAAGCTATGTATGCTGATGCTCTTAGGAGCCATGTGAGAAACTGACATACCACAAAAAAAAAATGCTGCCAATTTATAGTTTATCAAATTTCTTTAGTATCTGAAGAAACTGTAAATTATATAAGAGCTATCCTATTTAGACTGTTGGCTTATTTTAATTGAAGTATATGAAATATTGACTATTTGAAGACAACAAAATTCTTTTCAATATCATTTCTTAATGTTGCAATGATTACTTCAACCTAATGATTAATTAAAATTAATAGCAATAGTCAACCAAAATACATAAAAAATAAATTATGGGATAAGTTTTACACTGAAATTAATGCATTCTTGTTCTTGGAACAGACATTGTATCCATGAATTTTTAAGTTATGTAAATATGCTAGACATTCAAGTATTTCATCATACAGTACAACCATTTTTTCATTTTACCTATCAAGGGTCTCATTTGAAGAGATGTTAAGTAACAGAGTTCTCTTTGTCATATAAATAGTGGTAGGTGAAATGAAATTTCCAAATTTTTTCTCTGTTTCTGGGAATATATGATGTCTGCCAAGGGATAAGTTGTAAAAAAAAACGAAGAGGTCACATGCTTCTCTTGTTTTTATTTATGTAGGTTATTTTTCATTATCTTTTCACTAGAGAAAATTAATGGATAGAGTGTCATTTTAATTAACATGTATCAGTATTTTCTTTCTTTTGCTACACACATAATTAACAAAATAGTACATGAGATATTGATTTATTTTTTTTTTTTTATGTGTGATACAGTCTTAAACTTCTTTGGCTGCAAAAATACCTTAGCTTTTAAAAATATTCAAGATTATGGGTAAAATTAATATTTCACTTATGTTAAAAGGATTTATTTCAAGATTTATTTTTTTCTTCAGATCATATCAGAAATAATTTTTAAATGAGGAGCATTTTCTCTAAAATTCTCAGAATTGGTCATCTGAATTTCCATTTCATGTGTAAAGCTACAGCAGTCTAGTGAATCATGTATAGGCCACCATTCTCTCTCTGCTCATGTGGTAATTTCCTGATTAATGCTAATTAATGATGTGTCACTGTTCATTTAAAATGAATGATGAAGATGGTTATTCATCCCAGATAGAGAAGCCACCCAGCAACTTGGCTCCAAATATGGATGTCAGGTGGTAGTGCCATGCTCAAGAGGACTCTGTTCCACTCTGTGCTACAGTAATCTGATATTAAATGTTTGTTTTCAGGTAGCCTAGACCCCTGAATGCATGAATTATTTACCTTCTTCATGGCTGCTGTTTGACTTATTTATAAATGGCTTTGGTTGGGAAATTAGGTAAATTTCGTCTTTTCAGAAAGAGTAGAAGGATTTGCTTAACAAGTGATTCAGAGATGAGATTCCCTTATCACCTGCTGTATTGTGTGCATGTATGTGTGTGTGTCTTCAAGGACTCAAGGATTCTGTTCAGTCAAGATTAAGATTCTCTTTGGAATGTTCAGTTATTAGGGATTCTGATGTCTCTTCTCCATCCAGTTAGTATTTTGGTACCAATTAGAGGGTATAAAATACTGCCAAACAGGGAAATCTCCAGGGTTAGTATTAGGTAATTATTAGGCAGGCTTTACAAACCAGGGAAGAGGCATGCCAGTAAGTGAGCAGGTAGGAATACCTATAGTTGACCAAAAAACTTAGAGTAGTTTATGGCTAATTTTTTTCTCAGAGCACTGGAAATGAGCATGGTCATTTAACTTTTTAAGTCGTGGTACCCTTTGGTTTATTAGATGCTTAGGTTGACATCATATGCTCAATCTCTTCTTTAGTCATTCTTCTGTCAGGACTGCACAACAGATCCAGCTGTCAAATGCTCAACCCAGGTTTATGTTGTAGTTGACTTTTGTCATATTGATAGACAGTTAGATTTCAACATAAGCTTGTTGTTGTTGTTGTTGTTTGTGCTGACAATTTGTTGTATTATCTTGTGTAATTAAGAATCTTGGAGAATACCATTTCAGAACTGAAGAAGAATACTGGAAAGATTTAAGGCTTAAGGTTGACTTTAAGCCAGAAGCCACCATTAAGATCCCAGAAAGAGTTGTAGTGACAATAATTTCATGGACATATCATAGTGCTCTACTTGAAAGGACATTGCTGTGTTTTGGATGACAGCCTTGTAAACTTGCTGGATAGAAAATAAATGCTTAAATGATATAGCTATAGTTCCTATTATATCTCTCAAATATGGAAAATGGAGCCTTCCTGCTTTAAGTGAATGGGCTCTTGGAAAGTATTAAAATAATTATGAATACATAAAATATACACTAAGAATTATACATTTGTAGATAAAATCTGAATGTCAAATATCAGCTATTTAAATACTGTTAATTATTTAATTGTCTATTTTTTCTGCACAAGAAGGGAGTTGCAGAATAAAAAAGGCATCAAAAATTGTTTGGGCAGAAACTATTTGTCAAGCAAGATAACATATCTTTCTTCAAGTTAGTTACACTATGTAGGTTTTGAGATGAGAATGCATGTCTCGATCATGGCAGCATCTAAGGATCAATTTGCCTTAAATATTGGATTGCTTCTACAAGAATTGTCTGATATGAGAACAAGGGAATGATAATAAGGAGCACGAAGTGGATATAGACTGGAAGAACATGTGGTTGGATGGCTCTAATAGGGTTTATGAAAATCAGGCACCTTGACTTGCATTTCAGCACTTACTCCTTCACAAAATTCTTTCAGTGAATTCTTTATTACAATGTCAAACTCTGGCTAAAACCTCAGGGTTTTGATTTTGTTGTTTTGTTTTTTGGTTTCTGTTTTTGTCTGTTTATTTTATTTCGTGTGTGTGTGTGTGTGTGTGTGTATGTGTGTGTGTTTCTTTTTCTTTTTTGTTTTGTTTCCTTGAGAAAAAAAAACTATTGATGTTAGATATCATGTGATAGAAAATTTAGGTAGAACTTTGGTCTACTGCAGCATTTGTCTAAATACAAATAAATAAGTAACCAAGTAAGTAAACAGAGGAGAAAGATAATATTCTGGAAAAATAGAAACAGTTCACTTTTAATTTCATTGTAAGTTTTGACCAAATTATGGCTAATAAATACATGAAAACCAGCTATTACCTGAGCTATGATGAGATGAATGAAAGGTATATTAGTGGAGCAATAGTGAAGGAGAAGTAAGCATCTCAGGCATCTAGAACCTTAAATCAAAAGAGAAAACAAATGTCTAGAACTGAGTTTAAAGAAGATTACTTGCTTTTTTTATCCTCTATATTATATTATACAAAATTTAAGTAGAGATTGTTGAAGTCTCTTAATTTTGATCAAAAAATGAAATCATGTAGCCATTTGTATATAAAACAATTCTGGAGTAAATTGTCTGCTTTAGGATGTGATTTCCTTCTGGGAAATGACTGGTGATCCTTATCTTGAAGTTATCTACAACTTCTTGAAGGAATTGGGCTGTTGATATTGTAGAGACTGGTCCAAAATAAAATTTGTTGATAGTTTGATGACTATATATTTACTTTCCAGCATTTGAAAAGATCTTTTCTAGTAAGGTCCCAGGAAGTCTGTCTATGTTAATGTTCTAAAACCACCAAACATTTAGGTTGAAGAATAGATAGTCACATACAGTAAAGTTTGTGAGCTTATAGCTTTAACTTACGGAAAGCATTATTGTGGGAAAACTCTGCTAATTAAGGTTGAAGTCTCTCATTTTCCAGATAGCCTTCTGGGCTTGGTGCAATATGTAGGCATACATTCATTGGCAGGTTTCTCCTTCTCTGACTTTTTCTGGGGAATTCAATCCCCCTCCACATTTGTCTACCTGTACAATATCACTTAGCATTAGATTATAGGTTCAACTTCCTTTCTTCTGATAAGAACCCATTCAGCTAGCACCTGAGATTCCTGAAATGCTTCCCCATTCTAATGAGGCATTGTCAGTTCCCTAAGCTTTCAACCTAGGCCCATCCTGGATGTTTCTACCTTATGTCCCCTGAAAATTATAAAAGCCTTGAATCACTCCAAGTGAAGTTGATCTACCTCCCTGCAGCTGGTCTTTCTTCACTGTATGTATTTAGAGAGCTTCTGATCTCCCAGGTGTAGTCTCTGCTCCCTTTGCCACATAGACCAATATTGGCTGACAATCTATGAGGACAGGGAAAAGCTACACATTATATGATAAATTAGCTTTTTATACTATTGCATAAATGAGTATGAAGAGGTTTCAAGGCCATGATATTTGAGATTATTCTCATTTGGTTCACAGATTTTCTAGAATTATTTTCATAATAGTGGCATGTTCTTTTCTTGATTGGAATTGCCAAGAATAAGTGTACATGTCTGCTTTATCTTGCATATGTCAATAGTTAAGATTTTTTTACATCACTAACCATAGAGCTTGTAGAATAAGATCATTTGCACTGAATTGCTTAGAATTTTAAGCTGAATTGTAAGCCTTTATAATATATTCTGGAGGATTACATAGATAAGTCAGTCATTTGTGAGTGACAGCTTTATGGTTACCTATGTGAGGGGAGTTGTGTGTGTGTGTATATATATATATATATTGAGTTTTGAGGTTTTTTTTTTTTAAAGAATTATTTGTTTATTTTAAGGATATGAGTACACTGTCACCATCTTCAGACACACCAGAAGAGGGCATCAGATCCCATTACAGATGATTGTAAGCCACCATGTGGTTACTGGTAATTAAACTCAGGACCACTGGAAGAGCAGTCAGTGCTCTTAACTGCTGAGCCATCTCTTCAGTGCAGAGTTTTGAGTTTTAAAATAAAAAAAAAACATTTAAAAAACTTCATCAGTACTGTTATATTTTTATTTAAGTGTTCAGTTAGGAAGTTTTATTTTTGTATCTATAAAGATTTATGTGAAGTGTTAATATTCATGTTTTTATGTTTTCTGGGGAAAATAGCCTAGAGTAAGACTGCATGATCATAGTATAAATACATTTTTTTAAAAATAAGAAATTGCTAAAACTGTTTTCTCTAATTGCAGTACACTATATGTTTATTATCATATGTTACAGTAGATGAATATCAGTAGTTCTAATTAATTTAATTTCTGCTCCAATGTAGAAATTAAACTTTTCTTTCTTTATATTTTTATTATTATAGTGGGATGGAGGGATGTTTTTAACTACCACATTCTTAAAAACTCATGATATGACATATTTCTGGATGCTTCTCATTCATATAACTTTCTGAAGTTGTTATTTAATTATTTTGATCATCTTTATTGCATGATTATTATCTTATTGTATTTTTGTTTTATGCTTTTCAGATAGGTTCTTGTGTACCACATATCTGACTCAATGTTCCTGTGTGTACAGAGATGCCCTTAAGCTGTCGATCCTGTGTTGTCACCATGACCAATGCTAAGATTATAGCTATGTATCACCATGACCAGGCATTGATTGATTGTGAGTTGTGTGGAGATGGGAGATGGTCTTATATTCTTAAAAAGTATTTTCTGGATCAAATGTTTTATCTGAGATACATTTAAGAAAACTTCACCTACTCTATAGCTTACCTTTCTTTATCATATTAGTATTTTATAGTAAATTAAAGTTTTGATTTTGGTAAAGTATAGACCATCGATATTTTTGTTCACTATTTATACCACTGTGTCAGATTGAAGGATTTGTTTTTTGTGTACACATGATTATAGTGGAATTCCAGTTACTTTTATTTCTAATTTTTTGTTTATTGAAATTATATTATTTTCTCATAAAATATACTTTGATTACAATCTCTCTGTCCCCATCTTCCGTCCCATTTAGACCCGCCCCTTTTCTATCGCTCATTAGTAAGGAATAGGCTTCTAGGAGATAACAACCAAACATGACAAATTAAATATAATAATAAAACACATTACACTGAGACTGGACAAGTCAGACCAACAGAAGGAAAAGAACCTCATTATAGGCACAAGAATCAGAGACCCACTTGTTCACCTACCAAGAAGTCCTATAGAAATACTAAGCTCAAAGTTCTCTTTTATTTGTTGTTTTGTGATTACATTTTATTTTTGAGTTAGATCTCCTCTTTTAGGCGTTGTTCGTTTTCTATTATGCTCCATTATATCCAGTTGTATTATCAATACTGTGGGAAAATTCCTTTCTGCATTTGTTTAGTAACAGAATTAGTTTGTGGTGTCTGTGTGTGTGTACGTGTACATGTTGGTTTATTTTCGTGCCTTTAAGCTTGGTTTCACTAGTTTATATGTTTATTTTTGTGTCAGTACTATACCACATTACATGATGGCTGCAGTTTACAGTTAAGGCCATAGATTGTATAACATGCTTTTGTTTTAATTTCTTCCTCAACATTTTAAAACATTTTTTAAGGACTTTGAATATTTCTGTAAAAAATAGTAACCAATAGTGCCAATTAGTAACTCTGATTTTTACAATTAGTAGCTGATTCTCCATGACCATGACAAGTTTTATAAGGGGCAATATTTAATTGGGGCTGGCTTACAGTTTCAGAGGTTCAGTCCATTATCCTCATGGTAGGACACATGGCAGTGTCCAGGCAGTTATGGTGCTGGAGAAGGATCTGAGGGTTCAAAGCATCCTTCAAAGATAGCCAGGAAGCTCTCTGTCTTCCAAACTGGGCAGATCTTAAGCACCATGAACCCTCAAAGTCCACCTACATAATGACACACTTTCTCCAGCAAGGCCACACCTATTCCAACAAGGTCAGATCAAGAATATTCAAACCACCACAGTAGCCCTTGATTTTTATATATCTATGAAACTGAAAATGGTATTTCTTAGGCATGAATGACTAGGGGGAAATGACCATAAGTAGATAGATTTCAACAAAGAAAGCAAATCAACTTTCAAGTAAATCCTAGAATATTCTTGAAGAATCAATGTATGGGATGCTAGATGAATAGAGGAACAGGCATTACTATATAAAAATTGTAGCTCATATCTTTCTTGCTGGAAAGCTTTTCAACACAGACCCTAGGAAAAGCCCCAGATAGTAGTGGGTCAGAAAAATGGTTTTGAAGTATTGGAGATAGTCTAAATATAAAGCGCTGGTTTGTAAAAATAAGGGTTATGAGTAGGTCACAACTGGCTCTCCACAAAGATCACTAGGGGAACTCATGAAAATTAAATGGGTTTTATTATACCAAAAAAAAAAAAAAAAAAAGAAAGAAAGAAAGAAAGAAATTGGGTTTGGAGAGGGCAGTTTTTGTAGGACTAAAACTAACACACACGTATCTGGAGTGATGTTTCAAACAGAGACAATGAGGAGGGACCATAAGTAAGTAACATGAAGTAACTTTTACTTTTCTAGATTTGGCAGAGCAGGGCATTTAAGGAGACAGGCTACTGAAACTTTTCTGTTCAAATTTTTTCCAAAACAGCTCTAGCAGTGGTATCAAGTCAGGCTTGCTTTGCAATTTTAGTGTATTCCATTTCTTAGGTTCTTTAGATCAATTTTCATTACTCAAATTGTGTTGTTAGATTGCCTTGTATTTCACAGCCAGCTATAAGATCATCTCCACACAATTTGCAATCACTCAAATTAACGGAGATATAGCATTACAGCTTACTCAAAGTGATTTGGATATAGACTAAAACCAAACACTGTTTAAAACCTCTGGAAAGTAAATTTGCATTGATTTGTTTAGCATATTAGACTAGCTAGACGATGTAGATCCTTACTAAAATTGATACAAGAACATAAAATCTAATGTTGAACTTATGCAAGAAACATCTGTAGAGCTTACCTGAGAACTCTGGGAGATATTTGAATACCGGAGCAAAACTTGTGACCTGGTAATTATACTAGGAAACATTAAGATGGCCACTTAAGGATGTTTGGATTTTCCCATGCTCCTAATATACTTCCTGAAGGCCAGGGCAGATTTTCAAGTCCACAGCAGTCTAAATGCCAAAACTGTTGTTCTTAAAATCAGAAACCAAATGAAAGAGAATGTAATACAAAACACGGTAATCGTTGCTGTCCAGTTTACAGAACTGCTATTATGACTCTGTTTGGGTAAACATCATCATCTTTAAAGCACTATAGCTTCTTGTAACATACCAAACTTATTTTTCTGGGTAATACAATTATATTTCACTTCCTTTACATGTACTCAAATAGAAACTGAGAGAGATGAAGTTACTTTTTCAAAATCACTTGGTTGGGAGGCATGAGGTTTAGAATCAGAACATATTCACTGCAAATTAGATTTTCATGTTATAATGTAACAAATGACACAGCAATTTTTAAAAGAGTCATTTTTCACTGAAGAATTACTTGAGTTTGAATCATTATACTTTGATAATATGTATTTGCATTTATCTTCTACTATCCTTAAGATCGAAGAAAATTCAATATCATTTTAAGATTATTCCACTGATATTTCTAGCATGACTCATCTGGTCTGTTATCATGTAGTCTGTTGCTCATGTAACTCTGACATACTCAGGAATATTATCAGATATTTAAAAGGAGACATACTACTAAATAAGCAATAACATTGATTAACTTAAGATATTTGTCTTAGGCTGATTAAGCCAGGCAAAAATCTGTATACCATAAGAACACATTTTTTTTTTTTTTTTGTGAACTTGGACTCAAAAAAAAAAAATCAGAAAAATGTTTGTTCTTTTCAAGGGGGCTGAAAACAGATGTTTTCTGAAATAAATATTTCCTACATTTGATAAAGGCGTAGGTTATGGGTATATGCATGCATCTGAAATGGTGAGTTCAGAATAATGATTTGTGTGTTTGTATAAATTTTACTTTCCAAGGCAAATTTTTTGTAACATAAGTAAGGGGGTAGTTTCATCCAGTGGCATGTGCTGCAGTTATATAAATTGCTTTGCTACTTATTATGCCCCCATACTTAAATAAATTAAGAGGTCAAGTACAATCAAAACTGAAAGCAACAGTACTCATTCATGAGGATGCATACGGAGTACCTATTGGCACTCCCTCTGGACTCAAGTTCCCTGTGAATGCTATACCTATGCTGACTGACTGAATAGAACTGCCTGGTCATGTAGAATAGGAATGTTACTAGCAAAAGAGCAAAGTTATCTTGGGCAGTCTTTAATCTTTTAAATAGAGAATTATCATCCACTTTTGTATTTGAATCACATCTTTCCATTAGGCATAATGAGGTCCTGTCAAGAATATTTTATCAGATTTTTGCAAAGAAGTATTAGGTAATCAACACTAATTTCTATCTAATAATTAGCACCTCAGCTTCTCAAAAATGTCTGTATGTGGGATTATGCTCTTCTAGCTGGGCTGCCTTGTCTTGCCTCTATGGTAGACAAAGCACCTAGCTTCACAGAGCCTTGAAGTGCAGGAGTAGGGGGATTCCAAGGAATGCCCCACATGCTCAGAAGAGAAGGTGACAGGGGAAGGATTGCGGGAAGACTTGACTGACTAGTAGGGTGGCATTGAGCAGGAAGTAAAGTGAATAAGTAAAAAATAAAAAAAAATACAAAAAAGAGGGAAAAGATCAATGAAAAGCAACAAAGGACAGTATTGTATCAGTTAGTAAAATTTGATTATGGACTATGAATTAAATAATGATATTAAGTCAAAGTTAGACTTTATTTCCATTCTTGTTTATTGAATTATGCTTAAGGGAATGCTCTTGTCTTTATAACATGTTAACTAAGACATTGAGGAGAGAGTAGATATGGTGTCTCAATAATACTCATTGGAGCTTAGAAGGAACCATGTGTGCACATGGGTATTTTGGTGCCTACTTGTGCAGTCTAGATAAATGAAAGATATGACTGAAGAACAAGGAGAAATGAAGAGTGATAGTATTATGAATATATTGTAAAAAAGCACTGTTGAATATTGATGCAAGCTGTGAGGAACCTTTTATGCTATTCTTTCCATTTTCTTGCATGAAATTATATCAGCATATAGCAATACAGACATACATACACAAAATAGGAAATACTTCAAGAAATGTATTAAAGAGTAAGACATCTCTATTGGCAAATGTTTACTTCCATCTTTTCTCTTTACAGATATGTTTCTTCTCTTTTAATTATAGATTTCATTATGTTAAGTATATCTTTCTTTTTGTCAGCCTATCCCAAATGTCTTAATATTCTTTGACAAATCAAAATTTTGCAGTGTAATATTGCATATTCAAATTCTGGCAGACGATAACTCACTAGGCAGGATGAAGTGATGAGAGTAAATGCATTTGCATATTAGCAACTCAGTTCAAACCACTAAGCTTTGCAGGATGTTCTAAAGGCTCACCTGATATAGCTGTCTCCCGAGAGGCTCTGCCAGAAACTGACAAATACAGAGGTGGATGATCACAGCCAACCATTGGACTTAGCACGGAGTCCCCATGGAGGTGTTAGAGAAAGGACTGAAGGAACTGAAGGGGTTTGAAACCCCATAGGAAGAACAACAATATCAATCAACCAGACCTCCCAGAGCTCCCAGAGACTAAATAAACTTCCAACCATGGAGCAACCCATGGCTCCAGCTGCACATGTAGTAGAGGATAGACTTGTTGGACATCAATGGGAGGAGAGGCCCTGCGTCTTGGGAAGGCTAGATGCCCCAGTGTAGAGGAACGCCAGGGCAAGGAAACAGGAGGGAGGGAGGCAGGAAGGGAGGGAGGGTGGAAGGGAGGGAGGGTGGAAAGGAGGGAGGGAAGGAGGGTGGAAAGGAGGGAGGGAGGGAGGAGGGAGAAACCTTATAGAAGCAGTGGGAATGGGGATGGGATAGGGACTTTCCAGAGAGGAAACTGGGAAAGGCAGTAACATTTGAAATGTAAATTAAAAAAAAAAAAACTGAAGAAGAAGAAGTGCGATTTAACAGATGGGAAATGGAAATTAACACCACTGGTACTGTTTTAGCCATAAATAATATGTATTTTATTATTTTAAATGTTTGCTGTTTGTTTTGAAGCACAATGGCATGGAGAGTGAGCTTAATATCATGCATGCTTTCTAGTGATATGATGATCTTTTTAGAGAAGTCTGTGATTTATTTAAAGAGAATATAAGCCACTTAAAGATTAAAAAAAAAATGGCTCAGAGAGTAAGTGCAAATGATAAGGCATACTAGCCTTTAAGGAAGCGATATAGGAATAAAACACTGTTTTGTCCTCCACACATGGTTGAATAAATAGATGGAAATATTCAGCTGGAAGAGAGGTTTATAAAAGAATCTTATCTTATTCTTTTAATGAATAATTTCAGGTGTTCTTTTATAGTAAATCATGTTCATTATTTTAAGAAGCCATTATTTTTTTCTTTTACTCAAGTGCAAAGAAACATTTTCAGGCTTCTATTTTCCCTGGAGAATTAATCAAACAGAAAAAAATCTTGGTAACTAGGGTATCTTATATTCAGATACAGAAAAAAAAACAGTCTAAATGAGAGATTCAAAGCTATTTGCTTTTTGTGATCTGATAGCATATATCCAATTCTCTAGCTTTTTCAATAAAAGTAACGAATAATAATTATAGCTAAAGATTCTAGCTCTAATATTAAAGAAGTGCAAGGATTATGTGGCAAAATACAAAATGTAGAAATATATACTACTAAAACCTCTGGTCTAAGTTTAAGAGAACAGTATGCCATATTCTATTATTTCAATTAATGATGTACCTCATATGTGACAGTGCACACATGATATTTTAATATAGTCGGATTTTAATTTCTCTTGTCTGGTGACATCTCAGCTGTTACAATGTGCCAGTGTAGTACATTGCTCATATACTTCCACTTTATTTTCTTTTGTTTTTAAAATAAATCTTATTATGTATAATTCTAGTCTTGAATTCAATATGTAGTTCAGGCTGGTCTGGCAGGTTCCAAGTTATCTGGACTAGCCCCAAACTCAAATTTAAAGTGCTCTTATCTCAGTCTCTGAGCACTGTAATTACAGGCATTCACTACCTTGTTCATTCCTTAAGAATTTATAATAACAAAAGGTGCACTGGGCTATGGATATGGTTCATGTTAATATATTTACTGTACTGTTTTCTGTAATTACTTTAACCTGTTTATCTTTCTTTCTCTCTTTCTGTATATGTACTATGTGATGAGAGTAGTACCTTTTATATATCTTGTACATTGAGATGTTGTATAAATTGATTGTGTGATGTTTGAGTAATGATGAAAACTTAATAACTCAGTTCTCAAAAAGTTTCCCCAGCTGTAAGCAATGCATAACTATAATAATAAATTCAGTGTATTCTAATTGAAATGAGATTTTGCTAACTGATCAAGTTGATTCTATAATTTCTCCTAACAGAAAATACAAATTGGAAATAACTGGGTGATTATGTCTCTGTATCAAGAGTTATTCACATTTAAATTATGCATGAAAGTTCCATGTGAAAATACCTTAAATAATATTAATAAAAGATTGTGCAATTTCATGTTGGTAATAATAATAATAATAATAATAATAATAATAATAATAATATACTGTTACTATAAATAAGCTAATAAATGTTTACTTCTACATTTTTCCAAACAGTCCTTATTCTTTTTATCTATTGTAATTTCTTATTGACATATAATATTCTTACATACTTATGTTATAGTATGATGTCTTTATATGTCTATAAAATGTATTCATAGGAATAGTGAATAGAAGAATAGAAGTGTTTCCATAGAAAAAAGTAGTGAAATATAATTGTTTGAATCACATGGTGATCAAGTCTAAGAGCTTAACTTAGACTTATATCTACCCAAGGCCATATAGAAAGTTAATTGCAATCAAGTGCATCCTATATCATTTGAGTACAGGTTTTGAATCCTTTAATTTTGGGAGTAACCAGTCAGCTACATATATTTCAGATTTGAGGAATGTGTCAATAAGAAGATCCCCCCAAAACCCTCTGAGATTGAATGAACTAAATCTTGTTGCTTTAATGTGCTACTTTTCTGGGACACTTCATCAGTTTTTTGGTCTAATGAATATTTGAGCATGGTGCTTCTATATCAGCTCAAGTGCTGCACTTCATACTGCATACCTTTCCCCTACCTCCTGAATATTCTAACCTGATATTCCACAGATTTTTACTATAAAAACTTTTCTGGGAACTTTTTCTTGTGTGGACATTTTTGTCTTCATTGTTAATAAAGAGCTACCATTTATATGTAGAAACCAACTGTAAAGACATTTAAATACTATTGATATGACAACTCTACCATAAACTAGAAAGAATTACTCTTATATTTTATTTATAGATTATAATCCAGAATTTCCTAACCAATTGAAAATAATAATATTTTGTATGTGTTTCTGTAATTGAAAATACCTTAAAATTATTACAAGCATGAAGATATAATACTGTGTGTTATTATTTAAATGTATATACACAATGACTTTCAATTTCTCTTCCTTCATAGTAAGTTTTTGTGCTTTACTATGCTCAAGATTTTTGAAGCTCAGAAACAATAAATTTTTATCACTTCAAATAATAAGTGGGTTGTTGGAGGTCAGAGGTTGTGTTAGTTGAAGTTCTCTAGAGGATCAGAACTGATGGAATGAACATATCATACAAAGGACATTAATTAGATTGGGTTATTTGGCTGTCTACACGATGGACAGGCTGTAAACCCTTAGCCTAGAAACTGTTCTGTCCACATCAAGATGCCTCTACAATCCCAATACGGTGTTGAGCCACATTTTCTCAGCTCACAATAGAAGAAGGCTGAAGACAATGAACTCTGATATCAGAGAAGGGCAGCAGCAGTAGCAAGGCTGATGCACTTACCAACAAGGGGAGTAGGCAGTAAGACAAGAAGCAGTGCTACTCTATGCTCTTCCCTTGGAATGCCTTATCTTTGGACTGTGTAGAAAAGGCCTATTCTACAAGTCTCTCACTATAGGAATTTTAAGGGTTCAATATTTTAAGGGCGATACAAAAGGAAGACAGTTCATATTATGTCAAGTATATTAAAGATAATCAGAGTCTTAATTCAATCCTTCTGTAAAGTTTATATATGCAATACGGTTTAGTAAATGATGTGTAAAGTAAAACTTCCCCAAATAGTTTAAGATCCTTAAAATAAGGAGACAACCACTCTTGGAAGAAATGATGCATTGTAAGAACAGCAATTATTCCAATTGTCAAGTTTCTTGGAACCTGGAAGAAGAATCCAAGATGAATTATAATTTTTATGAGAAGCCCCATTAGGTTCTTATTAAAATGAAACTAAACTTCTGTGTACATACACACATGCTATAAACACTTATTTCAGATTACAGGTCAGTGTATGCTTACTTAGGTCCTTGCAAAAACAAGGACAAAAAAGAAAGGAGAACTTCATGACGTCTGTATTATATTTTTCACTAACAAGAGTCAAGAATTTCACAGAACTAACTGATCAAGTCACATCAAAGCAGGCCGCAAGAGAACTACACTTTATTTTCCGAGAAACAGGGCAACAAAAGTGTTAAAGCAGCTGTAGGCTTAGATATTTTAAAACCTACTTTTAATAAGGATTCTCATGTGCTTTAATCTCCCTTCTAGCCTACTACCCATCAGAGGTCGTGGAAAGAAAAGGTTAAGAGAGCAAAGGAGGATGTGGACCTGTTTATAAATAGGTTTTTGTAGCAAGTCCAGTATGTGTTGTCATGATGTCAGCAGTTTAGTTCACAGAAATCAGCAGAGGCAGCTTGATCCACTCACAAACACCATTCATGAATCAACACTGGCAGGTTGATCCAGGCCAATTGGCCTGAGTACACAGAAGTGGCAAGGAGCCACCAGAACACCATCAGAAGTTCTTTGGTTAAATTTCTCTTTATGAAGTCACAACAAATGATGACCAGCAAAGAACGGTAAGGCATACCAATACCACAGAGTATTGTCCACTGTCTGTTGGGTTATATTTATATCATTTCCAAACATCATGTGTTCTCTCAAGCATCTTCTGTAGCAAAACATAACATGCCCTTTTTTCCCCCAGGATGCTTCCAGAAAAACACCATGTGTCTTTTCTTAGCAAAATATCCTCCCATGTGTCTGCTTTAGCAATAGCATCCTCTCATAAGACAGTTTCCAGAAAAAAAATCACACTGCACAACTGAGTCTCCAGAAATTTCTACTTCAAGCAGCATAACAAAATAAAGCAACACACACACAAAAACAAACACACAAAAAGAACAACAAAACCACTCATGCTTTAGATCAAGCATGTATTTAAGAGTTTGTGACCAAACTTATCATCACTCCTTCCTCACTTATAAAATATTAGAGTGTACCTCATAAAACATTTTACAATTTTATTTATAAAAGAAATCCTTTGAGATAAACAACAAGCTCATTTTAAATTTAATTTTAACTTTTTAAATCCTTACACTTAAAGAATATAGATTACATACTTTGAACAGTATGGCTTCAAAAGCTACTGAATTAAGTAGAATAACATATATAAGATATATATCTTTCTTCACATCTGTACTCTGTTCTGTCTTTTTGAAACTACTCTGCTTGATAAACCACAACAATGCTTCATAATAATTCTTCTTAAAGAAACACTTCATTGCTGCCTTAAACTCAAATGAGAAACTTCCTGTCTAGACATTATTATTCTGGAGTAATCTATGCTATCATGGTACAGGTGATGTGTGTGTGTGTGTGTGTGTGTGTGTGTGAATGTACTATGGATTGTATCTTCCTGAAAGGTGCAAACACCACAACCCTCTTCCACTTCTGAAATTAGAGTCATTTAGTAAATCCTTGTCCCTCCTGCTGGAGGCCAGAAGGAAGGAATCTGTATCTTCAGGGCAAATTAAAGCTGTGACTGACTGTGAGCTTTGCGATCAATTTGAGAATGGTGTTGCTGTTTTCTGGTAAATTATGTCCAATTTTTCCAATACTGTGTAAAAATATAACAAAAGCATGTTTTACCCAGTGCTGTGTTCTCATCAAGTGGGCAATAGGTACACATATAGTTTTTGAGCATGGTAAAAATTTCTAATCGATAGTTTGTTTTATAGAATCTTCTTTCTTTAGTACATAAAAGAACACATGACCAATAATGCTCCAGTGGCAGAAACCCTAGCTGATAGCAAAGAGGTTTGCAAATATTGATAAAATAATTTCATCAGCATTTTAAAATCACTCAGGCAACAAACAGTTCCCAAAGATGGCTTGGGGAGGTAATTGCAGCTACATGGTTAGCTGATTGCTTTTAACCAGAGCCTCAAACTATCTAATGACATATATTTTGATGCCAAATACTAAACCTACCATCACCCATCTCTGTTTTATATTAATACTAGTTAGACACAAGAAATTTTTGAATTTTTCCCTATAAATGACTTGTTAAAAAATTTTCTAGGAGCTTATTTTAAGCATATTAGTTTAATTAAGGATATGTCTTCTTATGTGAATATACTTGGCAAAATCCTTTGCCCATAACAACTGACCATTTCATTTCATAAGCTGGTTGAATTATATTTCTTGATCTTCCCTTCCATCAGATCTGTGGCCTTGGCTACCATGTTTCTTGTATTTGTGGTGTGATTCTCTTGGTTAAATAGAGAAAATGATGGAAATAACCCTAAAATATAGGTGTGCTATTTTATATTTTCAGCTGCTAGAATATTTTGAAGAATGGCTGTCATTGATGCAGTGTCAAATGCTATTCTCTCTATAGAAAAAGTATTTTTTTTTTACTATTGCTGAATTTGAGAATTTATAAAGCAAAAATGCCACATACATTTATAAGACTATATAAGTTTGTATATACACGTTGAATATTATTAAAATCACAAATCAACCAGGAAAGTTGATGAAATTATGTATAATATATGTGAGGTCACAAAATATTGAAAAAAACTTCCATGTTTTCCTTTGAATACAGAATCTAGTCAATAATCTATGTATATATGTAAAAAATGTATGTGTGTATACAGTATAACATGTAGAAAAGAGAGAAAGAAAGGCACAATATTAGGGGAGGAGGTAAGACTGAATTCAGGCATTGGTCATGAGTTAAATAACAACTAAGATCAATACCTATTTCTGCAATACTAACTGAGCACACAGTACATGCATGTGTGCTCTTTTGAGAAAACTTAAGACTTAGAAAGTTATACATTTGATAGACGTATTTTAACTTTAATCAAATTCTCTTATCTTGTTGCAAATATTAAATACATAAAGTTAGTAGAAAATTTAACTGATGTTTATCTATATTCTTCATCAGCCAAGGAGATAAGGTTTAAATTTGTCATAAATATATTTTTTTGAATGAATAAAAATAACTAGATCATAAAGCTGGTGGTAATCTTAAGCTTTGGTACCAGAAATACTTAAGTCCAGCACACTATATACAAGTAGGATTTGTGGCAAGTTTCCTTAAGTTTGCAAATTTGTGTTATATGAACAATAGCCTCAAGTATCTCAGGAAGCATCTGCCCTTGAGCAAGGGGCTTACAGGTAAAAGGCATTTTTTTTTAATATATATATATATATATATATATATACACATATATATGCATATTTAATATAATATTATATATATCACAGTACATAAAACAAAAATATGCATATTTAATATAATATTACATATATCATAGTACATAAAACTTAAAATCTAACCTTGTATCTCACAGTGACAATTTGCCACCTTGGGTTCTGAACTGAGCAATACTATTCATAACAAATCTCCATCTGGAGCCTAAAAAATCTACTCTGGCCACGTGAAAACCTGTCTTTAAATGAAGTAGCTTCCAGTTCAGTTTCAGTTGAATTGTGGCTTTTTTTTTTTTAAATAGATATATTTATTTACATTTCAAATGTTATCCTCTTTCCCGGTTTTCCCTCTACAACCCCCCTATTGCATCCTCTCTTACCCTGCTTCTATGAGGGTGCTCCCCCACCCACCTACCCACTCCCTCCTCACTGCCCTACACTGGGGCATCAAGCCTTCACAGGGCCAAGGGCCTCCCCTCCCATTGATGCCAGATAAGGACCCTTCAGGTCCTTCAATTCTTTCCCTAACTCTTCCACTGGGGTCCGTGTGCTCAGTCTGATGGTTGCATCTGTATTGGTCAGGATCTGCAGAGCCTCTCAGGAGACAGCTGTATCAGGCTCCTATCAGCAAGCACTTCTTGGCATCAACAGTAGTGTCTGCATGTGGGATGGATCCCCAGGTGGGGCAGTCTTTGGGTGGCCTTTCCTTCAGTCTCTGCTCCACTCTTTGTCCCTGTATTTCTTTTAGAAAGGACAATTCCGAGTTAAAATTTTGGACATGGGTGAGTGGCCTCATCCCTCAACCGACAGGCCATGCAGAGCATCTTGATATGGTCTCTATAGGTTCTCCATCCACTTTATGGGGTATTTCAACGAATGTCATTCCTGTGGGGTCTTAGGAAGCTTACACTTTCCTGGCATCTAGGACTTTCTGGTTGCTACCCCTAGTTCCCCATCCCCAATTGCTACATACTCTAATTTCTGACCCTCTGTACATCTCCTCCATCTCCTCCCACCCCTGATTATTCCCCCTTCCCCCCCCTTCTCTTCCTCCCAACTCCCTCCCACCCTCTACTTCCCTTGATTATTTTGTTTCCCCTTCTAAGTAGGACTGAAGCATCCACTCTGGTTTTCCTTCCTCTTGAGCTTCATGTGGTCCGTGAATTGTACTGTGGGGATTCCATAGTCTTTGCCTTATACCCACTTGTCAGTGAGTACATATTATGTGTGTTCTTTCATGACTGAATTACCTCACTTGGGATGATATTTTCTAGATCCATCCATTTGCCTGTGAATTTCATGAAGTCGTTGTTGTTAATAGCTGAGTAGTATCCCAGTATGTAAATGTGCCACATTTTCTGTATCCATTCCTCTGTTGAGGGACATCTGGGTTGTTTCCAGCTTCTGGCTATTATAAATATGGCTGTTATGAACATAGTGGAGCATATGTTCTTATTACATGTTGGAGCATCTTCTGGGTAGATCCCAGAAGTGGTATACCTGGGTCTTCAGATAGTACTATGTCTAATTTTCTAAGGAACTGCCAGACTGATTTCCAGAGTGATTGTAACAGCCTGCAATCCCACCAGCAATGGAGGAGTGTTCCTGTTTCTCTACATCCTTGCCAGCATATGCTGTCACCTGAATTTTTGATCTTAGCCATGTAACTGGTGTGAGGTGGAATCTCAGGGTCGTTTTTATGTGCATTTCCCTGATGACTAAGGATATTGAACATTTCTTTAGGTGCTTATCAGCCATTTGAGTCCTCAGTTGAGAATTCTTTGTTTAGCTCTGTTCCCCATTAATTTTTTGTAGGGGTATTTGGTTCTCTGGAGTCTAACTTCTTGAGTTCTTTGAATATATTGGATATTAGCCCTCTACTGAATATAGGGTTCTGTGAGAAAATCAACAAGATAATCAACAAGATAGATAAACCCTTAGTCAGACTTACCAGAGGGAACAGAGACCATATCCAAATTAACAAAATCAGTAATGAACAGGGAGATATAATCATAGAAACTGAGGAAATTCAAAAAATCATGAGATCCTACTACAAAAGCCTATACTCAACAAAACTGGAAAATCTGGAAGAAATGAACAGCCCCTAAAGAAATAGAAGCAATAAAAGTCTCCCAACCAAAAAAAGCCTAGGAACAGATGGGTTTAGTGCAAAATTCTATCAGACCTTCAAAGAAAACCTAATACCAATACTCTTCAAACTATTCCACAAAATAGAAGCAGAAGGAACACTATCCAATTCGTTCTATGTAGCCACAGTTACACTGATACCAAAACCACACAAAGACCCAACAAATAAAGAGAACTTCAGATCAATCTTCCTTATGAACATCGATGCAGAAAATACTCAATAAAATTCTCACAAACCAAATCCAAGAACTCATCAAAACAGTCATTCACCATGATCAAGTAGGCTTCATCCTGGGGAAGTAGGGATGGTTCAACATACAGAAATCCATCAAGGTAACCCAGTACATAAACAAACTCAAAGATGTAAACCACATGATCATTTCAGTAGATGTTGAAAAAGAATTTGAGAAAATTCAACATCCCTTCATGTTAAAAGTCTTGGAAAGATCAGGAATTCAAAGCCCATACCTAAACATAGTAAAAGCAATATACAGCAAACCAGTAGCCAACATGGTATTGGTACAGATACAGTCAAGTAGATCAATGGGATAGAATGGAAGACCCAGAAATGAACCCACACATCTTTGATCACTTGATATTTTGCAAAGAAGCTAAAACCATCCAGTGGGAAAAAGACAGCATTTTCAACAAATACTGGTTCAACTGGTGGTCAACATGTAGAATAATGCAAATTGATCCATTCTTTTCTCCTTGTACAAAGCTCAAGTCCAAGTGGATCAAGTCCCTCAACATAATACTAGATACGGTGAATCTAATAGAAGAGAAAGTGGGGGAAAAAACCTCAAACACGTGGGCACAGGGGAAAACTTTCTGAACAGAACACCAATGGCTTTTGCTCTAAGATCAAGAATTGACAAAATGGGACCTTATAAAATCTCAAAGCTACTGTAAGGCAAAGGACACTATCAATAAGACAATAGGGCAACCAACAGATTGGATTGCTGAGGTTTTAAAAGATGAATTTCACACCATGCTACTACCTTTCTCCTAGCCACTCCCTCCCATAATCCTTCCCCCAAACTTCCTCCCATTTTCTTCTGAGCAGGTAGACTCCCCCAAACCCCCAGGTATCTCCTGACCCTGGAACATTACATCTCTGAGTGACTAGATGCATCCTCTCCTACTGAGGCCAGACAAGGCAGTCCAAATCAATGAATATATTCCATGTACGGGCAACAGCTTTTGAGATAGCTCCCACTCCGGTTATTCAGGACCCACATGAAGATCAATACCAATACTAGTACTCTTCAAACTATTCCACACATCTTCATATGTGAGGCAAGTCCATTTATGTTCTTTGGTTGGTGATACAGTCTCTGAGAGACCCAAGGTTCCCAGTTTGTTAACTGTTCATCTTCCTGTGGAGTTCTTATCCCCTTTGTTCTAGAACCCCCACCCCCACCCTTTTTTCTTTCATAGGAGTCCCCAAGCTGCATACAATTTTCTGCCTTGGGTATATGCATCTGTCTGAGTCAGCTGCTGGATGGAGCCTCAGGGCAGCCATGCTAGACTCTTATCTGCAAACATAACAGAGTATCATTAATGTATCAGGGATTGGTGCTTGTCCATGGAACGGGTCTTAATTCTGGCCAGTTACTGGTTCCCAGTCTCTCTTCCATCCCTCTTCCCTGCATTTCTTATAGACAGGATACATTTTGGATTGAAAATTTGTGGGTGAGTTGGTATTCCTGTTTCTCCACTGGGGTTCTTGTCTGGCTACTGGATGTGGATTCTTCAGGTTCTATATCCCCAGTGCCAAGACACAGCTAAGGTCAACCTCATTGATTCTTGGGTGTCTCCCTTATCTTGGGTCTCTGTCAGGTCCTAGTGATGCCCATATCTGTCAGCTGCAGATTTCCATTCATTCTCATGGCCATTTGGCCATCCCTTCTCTCCCTTTCTGTACTTGATATTTAAAGAAAAGCATGCTGTGTCATTGGCACAGGAACTTATCTCATTGAGTCATGCAGCCAATAGCAGCAACAATAACCTCTTTGTTTTGTTGGGTCTCTAGAGTCTCCTGGTCAATAATTCACAGGGAAGTAACCCACTGTGACATTGGAGCCATGGAACTGCTCCTCCTCAACAAACTTTACTTATGTCGAGCCATGTTTAAGCTCTAAGTCTGTTGCTTCACTTTTCTGGGAACTCCGTTTCTGTTCATTCCAGGCAGAAGACTGGCAAATCAGTGAAATGATACTGTTGGTTGCTAACATGGCTGCCTAATGAGTTTATTGTGATTATTTATGGAACAAGAGTGACTTGGGCAGGTACAGAATGGTAAAGTTCATTCCAACCTGGGTGGAGCAAAGCTTCATAGAAGATTCTCCTCTTCCTCAGCATTATTATTATTCATATAACCTTGTGAAGATGTTTCTTGAATCCTGTTACTTTCTTGTGAGTTAAATCAGCTTTATGAACCCTTCCTCTACCTCTGGAGGAATGCTTCAATCTGGAATTAACATCTGCAGAACATATAAATTGACCTTGAGCCACCTAATGTGGCAAGTTACATGAAAGGAATTTAAGTCTTGTATGCTACAAACCTTAGAAACTTTTGTTTTCGTTTTCTTGCTGTAACTTGAAATCAAATTCATCTACTTAAAGTGATTGTCATTCATTCAATTGTAAATCAGGACAGTGATTTCCTGACTTTAGTCTCCATAGTTTTATTCAGTCTCTTTCTTAGAGGGAGTAAATATTCAAAAATGAGTTTAGCATTACCTGTTGTGATCAAAAGTTATTTTATAATATTTTTAAGATGATAAATTAGAAAGTAAGGAAAGAATCTCACTGATTTCCTTGGTTCCAACATCTCCCTTGCTATGAACAACCAGCTTCAGTCTTGCACCTCTCACTCTCTGTAGATGAATACAGATGAGCTTCACAAGGAAAGCAAACATGCCCTGATTCTGCTTCATTGGTTATTTTAATTTTCAATGTGATGGGTGTGAGGAAGTTGCTTTCAGAAGTATGATGATTTTACTTCTCAAAAACAATTTTTTTTTAAAAAACGAACAGTCTGTAATTTTTGCTGCAAAAAAATAAAAGAAACTCAACAACCTGAGAACCCAATAATTCCAGAGTTTTATTCAATTTTTGTTTTTTTAAACTTTGAAAGCAATAAATGCTTTTAATAGCTTGCTTCCAAAAATACTTGATGGAAATTTTCATTTTCATCTTCTGATAAAATTCACTTCACAGTAAGGTGTGGGCTTAATATAGAAGCCTTTTCTTTTGTTGATGACATTTTCACACCTACAGATATTTGTGGACACATGGGCAGATGAATTTTTCTTCTTGAATTTAGCTCAGTACAAACACAGAATAGCACCTGAGAATAACATGTTTACAAGTAAAAATTCCAAAGTCTAAGATTGCTTTATAAATAAAACATTCATAGTGTTTCAATATATTTTTCTCTTTATTAATATATTTAATAAATTCAATTGATAGTTCAATTAAAAATTAGAAAACTTTTAATTAAAAAACCCATGTTAATTTTGTTAGAAGATAAACCATGGAAATTAATATGACCAGGAAAAAATAAGCACTTGAAAATGAGAAATATTTTGTTTTCATAAAAAATAGAATCTCATCAACACATGTGTTCTCACAATTAATTAGTGTGAAATTTGATGTTAAATTCTGGCTTCTCAACAAGGATAGCATTTAATTTCTTATGGTAAATGTTACACTGTCACATGAACTATTTCTGTCTGCTTTGGAAAAATAATGCTGAAAAGTCTAGATTTCCAGGCTTTGCCTGGAAATGTTAAAAAAACTACTTTATAGGTCTCATACATCTATGATATTTTGATATTTACCAAATTTATACTACTATATAGTTTGAAATCTAATATCTGAACACAAATGTTTGTATTGCCTCAAGGGAAAAGATTGCAAGTACTTTGATAGTCAAGTACTAACAATGAGAAATATACAAAAATTAGATAATAAACCTCTTCTATTTTCCATTCTGATATATTCATGGGATAAATAGATTATGCAATAGCAATTCTCGTGTGTTTTAAATATGTGGGAGCTAGCTATGTGTTCAATGACTATATTCTATTGAACATAAATCATTTATTACAGTCACATGAGCTTCACATCTAGAGAATAGATTCATGCTTTTTGACATTCTGCTAATTACTAGCAGTTAATCATTGTGAAAATAATTCCAAAAATTGTGTTTTTGATTCATCTTTTATAGACTATCACATGTGCCTTTTAAGCTTCAAGGGCAATGTATTTGTTCATTATCTACCATCTTATGACAGAACTCTTTGAGAAGTGTGAACTGGCTATTTGAGTTCTAACTGGTAATTGTTCACTGTGGAAAGTTAATTTTATAAAAAGTGTCTGTTAACATCATTTCAGTCATTCAGCAATTAAAAGTTGTGTTTAAAATGAAATGTGGAGGTATTTCCTACTGTGTCCATATGGCAACTGAAAATGGAATCTTTGCCTCTAACAGCTTTTTCATCCCACCTTTATTTTTGGTTTGTTAATTTCCTGTAATTGTGGAGTGAATTCTCTACATGGTCATTGTGACAGTGTTCATGAAGAATCCATAAAACTCTAAAAGATATGAGACACATCTATCCTGTGCTCATGTCATGTATGTTGTGTCTATTCTACACTCATGTGTTATGAGATATGTCTATCCTGTGCTCATGTGATATGAGTTGTGTCTATCTTGCACTCATGTGCTGTCTCATATGATTTTCTCATCTGGCCCTAAGAGTACTTGGGTGTGGTTTCTTTATCTGTAGGAATGCCTTAACATAACAAAAAATGTACTTTTATTAGTTTGCTAGAGATTTTATAATAAAGTATCACAAATTAGATGACTTAACCTGTATTCTGTCAGGATTGTAGGAATTAACTCTAATGTTAAGATGTCAACAGAGAAGTTGCATAAGCAGAAAGACCCGAGATTAAATCACCAGGCCCCTTGTGGGATGAATAGTAAACATCTGTGATTCCAGTGCTGAGGAGTTCAAGATAGGAGGAGTCCTGGTGAGTACCCAGTTCAGTAAGAGTTCCAATCTCAAAATATAAGGTGAGGTGAAGATGCCCATTGACTTCTGGATATTATAAGCATTCCTCCACAAGCACACAGAACAAATAAACATACACATTCACATACACATACACACACACACACACACACACACACACACACACATACACACACTGACAAAGTAACAGCAGAGCCATCCCTATTCTGATGGTGATAAAGAGCCTTCCTTTACTTTCATATTTCTGATTCTCCTGATCATTTGGGAGTAAAATGGAGAGGTATTACTCCAAAATTTACTTTAATAGTCACATAACCCTCTTCCTTGTGAATCTCTGTCTTTTCATGTATATTTCTTTTTTTAGCCTCAAAGTATTTTAGACATTTGTTTGATAACAACTAATACATATTTATACCTATGGAGAATATGTTGTTTAAAATATTTATGGATGGTGTAATGTCCAATTGAATCAATTAACTTATGCAATGTATCACAGAGTCACCATTTGTATGATAGGAGCAAATATATTAGAAAGTTACTTAGCTATTCCCAAGGGCTTAGAATATCTATTTTCTGAAGGAAATAAAAATATTCCTGTTAAAATTTGTTCAGAACTATGTATTCATACAGATTTAGTATTAAAATATCATAGAAAGGAGATCTATCTAGAATAAATTATAACAAATATTTTTTAATATTTTCAAGAATACAATATATTGTTAATTGGAGTCCTTAAGACATACAATCAATGCCTTAAATATCATCCTGTGTGATGGAAATGTTTAGTCTTTGGTCCTTAGCTCCCTTCTGTTTCATCTAACATTCTTTTTACTCTCTTCTGGACTCATGTCTCTTATGTAGAAGGATTATATGGTCTTTCCTTTTCTGTGTAAGTCTTATCTTATTCTAATTAATAAAATATATTCCATACTTACAGTGCTGTCAAAGATGATATGGCCTCTGTTTGAAAAAAAAAAGCTTATATGTCTAGGTGTCTGCTATAATGAGTTCTAAATTTTATTATGCTTCTGTTTTTAAAAGATTTTTATCTTGTCACAAGACATGTTATTTTTAAAAAACCATCCAAAATGAAATAGCACCAATATATCATTGAAAATTGCCTTTCCTCGTTCTTTTCTGTAAGTTCTCCTTTCTACCAGACAATGTGCTTATGGTGTGTGCTGTATGTACTGTGTGAAAGGATGTGTGTATCTGACACATGTTTCTGTGGTGTGCTTTGTGTGTGCTACGTATATAGATGTGTGTTCTGACAGTGTTTGTGGTGTTGGTTGTCTGTGCTCTGAATGGGCATGTGTGTGCTGGACATTGTTACTGTGGTGTGTGTTGTATGTGCCCTGTATGGGAACATGTGTGCTGGATACTGTGTCTGTGATCTGCCCTGTATTGCTGTGTATAAGTATGTGTATAATTGACACTGTGTCTGTGATGTGTGTTAATATATGCTGTGTGTGGGGATGTGTGTGCCTGACACAGTGCCTGTGGTATGTGTTGTATGTGTTCTATACGGGCATGTGTATACTGGACACTGTGCCTGAGGTATGTATTCTATGTGTTGTGTGTGGTGATGAGTTTGTATATGTGGAAGCCAGAGAAGATGTCACTTGTCTTGGTCTATCACTCTTTGCTTTATTCCCTTAAGACAAGGTCTCTCAGTGAGCCTGGAACTAGGATAGGGGCCAGCAAACCCAAATGATCCTACTGTCCTTGTTCTCCAGCACTGAGGTTACAAGACTACTGTATAGCCATAAATACTTTTCCCCCATGGATGCTGGGCATCTGAACTAAGATTATCATGCTTACTTTGTAAGTGCTCTATGCGTGTCTCCAACCCTCGCATTGTATTTCCATTCTTTACAGATTTTCTCTTTCCCTACAATCCTACAAGATGTACATCCCTGGATGAACCTGAGACAAATAGAATCTTTGATGCCCAGAAATCTATAGCACGGTCCCAGTAGAACCTACAGATTTTCACAGAGCAGTTTTTAAAAAATCTTTCAAAGATTTTTCTCTGATACAAATAATGTGGTTGTAACCAAACAAAGGAAAATTTCATAAACCACACAAAGAGAAGTAAAGTCAATAGAAGTAGAAAATGAAGCATTATTTCAGACAGCAGCTGTAATGCTGCATTGATATAAATACAACCTCCCAGCTCTTGTATTTGCAGGCTGTTTTTTAAGCAAATATTTTTAACAACAGATGACAATGCAAAGCTTACGCCATCATTTTCAGAGTGGTGCTTAATTAGAGCCATTTCCAATTATAGAATCACAGAGATGATTTCAACTCTGTTACGGAATCAAGAAATAAATGTGCAGAGTTATTGATAGACTTAGAAAATCCAAATTGTCCACAGTGTAATGACATCTGTAATGACTTGGGAAGAATGTAGAAACTCTGTTATAGGGTCTGCAAAGTAATTATCAAATAAAAATATAGTTGCTTACAGATCCTTGTTTCTATAAGATAGTCAATTTTCTTTTCCCACACTCATTTACTTTTATAAAAAAATAAAAGATAGGTCAGAAAATATATGTTAACATTTACCATGGCTAACTCACTCTCAACTCTAACCAAAATGTTCCCATTTTAAAGCAATGAAGGCAAAAACAATGAGGACTGATTTATTTCTGAAATGCAAAACATGGAATTGCCTGAGCTTATTCAGATTCTTCTAAAGTAAAGAGTTCAGAGTTTTAGTTTAGAATATTTCAAGTTGAACTTTTCCCTAACAGCGGTGTTACTTAGAGCCATTAGTTCTGCTGTAGCATTAAATTTGAAATTGTTTCGTGGACACAATATTGAAATATATGCTGAAAGTGTTTGTGTTAGTACTTATTTTTAGATCATTAATAAAACAAACAAATGAGCATCCATGCTATATCAATCCATTTTTTTTCTATTTAGGATTAATATGCAAATGTTAAAGTTTACAATGCCATTTTTTTTTTTTGCCACAAGGCTGATTTAAGTAATGATTATATATAATGTAATTTATTGATATGCTTATTTTCAAAATTATAAGCATAGGTACTGGAGTAAATTATATGAACAATAATAAGCATAATATTAAAAGTAAATATGATATACAACTGACAGAAATTTTCCAGAGTGAATTTACATTTACCTTGAAATATTAATATTTAAGTATCATAAGATCCACTGTAATTTTATGAGTGGCAAATGTAGTTTAGAACTGTAATTTTTACATTCATGCATAATGGATTTACTATTTATAATGTCAAAAGTGCTCTATATAATCTAGCATTGATAGGACTTCATCTTTTTTTATTAATCATTCCATTTCTTTCCATCTCAAATGATATCCCACTTGCTGGATACCCCTTCACAACTCCCCCATCCCACATTCCCCCTCCCTCTCCCCTTTGTCTCTACGAGGGTACTCCCCACCCACCCTCCCTCTCTGGCCCCACTGCTCCAGCCTCCGCCTTCACTGGAGCATCAAACCTCCACAGGACCAAGGGCCTTCCCTCCCTTGATGTCAGATAAGCCCATCCTCTGCTACATATGTATCTGGAGCCATCGATCCCTCCCTAAACACTCCTTGGTTGGTAGTCTAGTCCCTGGGAGCACTGGATGATCCAGTCCCTGGGAGCACTGGATGGTCCTGGCAGCCAACATTGTTATTCTTATGGGGTTGTAATCCTCCTCCACTCCTCCAGTCCTTCCAGAAGCTCCCCCACCAAAGTCCCCAAGCTCAGTCTGTTGTTTGGTTCCAAGCATTCACATCTTCAATGGTCAGTTGCTGGCAGAATCTTCCAAGAAACAGCCATACCAGGTTCCTGTCAGCAAGCACCTCTTGGCAACATCAATAGTGTCAGGGTTTGGTGTTGGCAGACAGGATTGATCCCCAGGTGGGGCAATCCCTGGATGGCCCTTTCTTCAGTCTCTGTTCCATTTTTGTCCCTGTCTTTCCTTTGGACAGAAAAATTTCTGGGTTAAAAACTTTGAGATGTATGAGTGTCCTTATCCCTCCACTAGGGGCTGTGCATATCTTCTGGACCTGGTCTCCACACATTCTATATCCCCTTCACTGTGCATTTCAGTTAAAGTCATCCCTGTTGGCTCCCTTTTGTTTTCCTGGTGTCTGGGACCCTCCAGTGGCTATCCTCAGTTCCTCATCAACCAGTGCTACATATTTTTATTCCTGACCCTCTGTACCTCTCTCCTGTCCCCTCCAGTACCTGATACTACCCCCTTATTTTATCCAACTCCTTTCTCCCTCCCAGATCTCCTCTGCGAACACCTCCCATGATCAGATAGGACTTTATCTTAACACATACATCTGTAGTTATTCTTCTATTCTAAAACATCTGATTGATATTGAGTTTTATATCAATCTTGTCAGGATTCAAAGGTAATACTACACAAGAAGTAGATGTCACTTGAACTTAAGTGTTTAAGACATCTTCCCCTTTTCCTAGTCTTGGAGTCATGAGCTCTACAACCTTTCAAGGCTAATACATGTATCTGTGTGGAACTCATATGCTTCAGGGGCCCTAGGTTTTTTATTATTTGCTTTATTACATCCATTTATCCTTCTATCTATCATTCAGTCACATATTCTGGGGAGTAATTTAAATTGTAATGTGAATGAGGTGTATGTAAGCATTTGCCAAATTCTTTTATGGGGTTGTCTGGGAAATATCAAACAATGGTATGAGAACATAGTATTATGTACTTAAAAATGTATTGACAAGTATTACAAGTTAACATATGAAAGTCTCTAAACATCGAAGGAAGAAATGAGTTCTGCATTTTTGGTTTTTGTTTTTGTTTTTGTTTTTGTAAGGGAAAATAACCCCCCCCTATTTTTTTGCTAAAGTGCTAAACAACTTAGCACCATCTATTCCTATCTCTGAGTAGAGGGCTCTCTTTAAAACAGCTTAAGAGGGACTCACATTTATTAAGGGGATATCTCAATGATGATGGAATATAGAAAGCTTTCTATCCTTCATACCCTTTTATATAAATTCCCTCTAACTGAAAAATCACATAGATTTCTGCTAAAGTTAGAAACTTTTCTTCACGTGTGCATGTTTGTACTATTATAGGCTATTATGTCATCTAGGATTCAATTGGTGCCATATCAGAGGAAATTTTATAACAAGTTTAAAATTTATTTGATATTCATTGAAAAACTTTGTTTTATTGAAATGAGGTCTTGCTATATAGTCCCAGCTGCTTTTAAAATAATGGTCCTCTTGCCTTGTCTTCCTGAGTAATGGGAATGTACTACCATGCCAAGCTCACCAAAAACTTTCAGAGGGAAATTAAAAGCATATTAATGTCAAAACTCAATGAGATAGTAGGACAGAAGTGGTACAGAAAGTAGAAATGTGACCCCAGTAACCAATTTATGATGATTAATACTAGTGGGAATGTTAAGGTCCTAAAGTGCAATCATGACAATGGAAAGGATTGGAGAAACACATGATACACTTTACAGATTTGGAGAAACACATTTGTGGAAGACTTATTAAAGAAAATAGAAGAGAATTATGTGGTTTCAAAAATGTTTTCTAGATTGGCTTCTGCTGTAGAAATTTCTGGATTCTTTGGAGACTCAGTTGTATCATGTGATTTTTTAATTTTTTTTTTTGGTGGAAGCTATCTTATGAGAGGATGTTTTGCTGAGGCCAGACACTTGAAAAAATATAATGTTTGGAAAGAGTATAAGTAGCATCCAACAGATAATGAATGACTTTTTTATATTGGTTCATCTTGTAAGGCTTTGCTAGTCTTCATTGATCTTTGCTAGTCTTGACTTCATAGAGAGAAATGCACCACAGAATTTCTTCTTGCTGTTCATGATCATGCCAACAATCCAAGGAAAATCTCCCATGGGGTCCTACTTCTTTAAGTCTTCAACACCTCTCAAGAACACTAAGTGAAGACTTAAAATTTAGCACATGTGCTTTGGTTGAACATTCAAGATTTGAACTTCAGCAGTTCATATGTAAAAAAAAAAAATCAAAATTAACTGGCATGTGTGTGTCTTTCATTTGTGA
This sequence comes from Rhynchomys soricoides, assembly GCA_019843965.1. Classification (NCBI taxonomy): domain Eukaryota; kingdom Metazoa; phylum Chordata; class Mammalia; order Rodentia; family Muridae; genus Rhynchomys; species Rhynchomys soricoides. The sequence goes on along the minus strand of JADRCH010000006.1, from coordinate 905,243 downwards.
ATTCAGATACCTCTTGGGAAGGTATGCACATGTCGTCCATTGGGAGCATAGAACAGGATAACTGACTACTGCGACAGATGGCCTCAATGTGGTAGACAAGAACCCACTATTAAATATTATTTAGAGATTCTAGAATAGAATACATATGCATCATGAGATAAGTTTAGAGGAAGGGAGAATTGGTTTTTCAGTGAGCAGAGCCAAGTCACATGGTTCCTGGTTCCTTTGGGGATTTACCATGGGCCCTTCTAAGAGGATTCTATCAGCCTCAAAGTCTGGATTCAGATACACTGGGAGGCCCTGATGTATAAAGAGACAGAATGGCTGCTCTGAGGTAGAGATTTAGATGATAGACATAGCCTAATTCCTACAAACAAATAACTGAAGGACTGGGATAAATAAAATTTGATTTAATTGTTTTAAGGATAGAAGGGAATAAAATGGTAATTGTTTAAATGTTTGTAAGTATACATGTAATAAAGAAATTTAAGCCTTGGTCTTCACATCTGTTTACAGCAGCAAAACTGAAACTAAGACAGAAATTGGTACCATTGACTGTGATATTGCTGTGATAGGCATGACCATGCTTTTGTTTGGAGGAATGCAGGCTTTGGGACATTGAATTTGGAAAGCAGTAGAATGCATTAAATGGGGCTTAGTGGGATGTTTTAGTAGGAATATGGAAGACTTTGTTACTGAGAGTCATTTAAATTGTATAGACTTGGCCGAAGAGGTATCAGAGGAGAAGAATTTCAGTATGTGGCATAAAGACTATTTTTGTGGTATTTTGGTAAAGAATGTGGTTGCTTTTTGCCCTTGTCTGAAGAGTCTACCAAAAACAAAGTTAAAGAGATTTATATTTGGGTATAAATATAAATATACCCAAGAGAGGTAGGTATAGCTGGGTCCTCAGGTAGTACTACGTCCAATCTTCTGAGGAACCTCCAGACTTATTTCCAGAGTGGTTGTAACAGCTTGCAATTCCACCAGCAATGGAAGAATATTCATCTTTCTCCACATCCTCACCAGCATCTGCTGCCACCTGAGTTTTTGATCTTAGCAATTCTGACTGGTGGTAGGTGGAATCTCAGGGTTGTTTTGATTTGCATTTCCCTGATGAACAAAGATGTTGAACATTTCTTTAGGTGCTTCTCTATCATTTGAGTTTCTTCAGTTGAGAATTATCTGTTTAGCTCTGTACCCCATTTTTTAATAAGGTAATTTGATTCTCTGGAGTCTAACTTCTTGAGTAATTCATATATAGAGATTGGATATTAGCCCTCTGTCAGATGTAGGATTGGTAAAGATCTTTTCCCAATCCATTGGTTTCCATTTTATCCTAGTGAGAGTTTCCATTGCCTTACAGAAGCTTTGCAATTTTATGAGGTCCCATTTGATGATTCTTGATCATAGAGAATAAGCCATTGGTGTGCTGTTCAGGACATTTTCCCTTGTGCCCAATGTGTTTGAGGCTTTTCCCCACTTTCTCTTCTATTAGATTCAGTTTATCTGGCTTTATGTAGAGGTCCTTGATCCACTTGGACTTGAGCCTTGTAAACGGAGATAAGAATGGGTCAATTTGTATCCTTCTACATTTTGACCAACACTTGAAACAGTGCTATTTGTTGAAAATGCTGTCTTTTCTCCACTGGCTGGTTTTAGCTCTTTTGTCAAAGATCAAGTGACCATAGCTGTGTGGGTTCATGCCTGGGTCTTCAATTCTATTCCATTGATCTACCTGCCTGCCTCTGTACCAATACCACAAAGTTTTTATCACTATTGCTTTGTAGTACAGCTTGAGGTCAGGGATAATGATATCCCCAGAATTTCATTTATTGTTGAGAATAGTTTTTGCTATCCTGGGTTTGTTGTTATTCTAAATGATTTTGATAATTGCTCTTTCTAACTCAATGAAGAGTTGAGTTGGAATTTTGAGGGCAATTGCATTGAATCTGTGCATTGCTTTCGGTAAGACAGCCATTTTTACTATATTAATCCTGCCAATCCATGAGCATGGGAGATTGTTCTATCTTCTGAGGTATTCTTCAACGTCTTCCATTGGAGATTTGAAGTTCTTGCCTTACTGATCTTTCACCTGTTTGGTTAGAATCATAATAGGATATTTTATATTGTTTGTGACTATTGTGAAGGGTGTCATTCCCCAAATTTCTATCTCAGCCTGTTTATCCTTAGAATAGAGAAAGGCTACTGATTTGTTTGAGTAAATTTTATATCTGGCCACTTTGTGGAAGTTGTTTATCAGCTGTAGTAATTCTGTGGTGGAATTTTTGGGGTCAGTTAAGTATAATATCATATCATCTGCAAATAGTGATACTTTGACTTCTTCCATTCCAATTTGAATCGATTTGACCTCCTTTTGTCTAATTGCTCTAGCTAGAACTTCAAGTACTATATTAAATAGATAGGGAGGAAGCGGGCAGCCTTTTTTAGTTCCTGATTTTAGTGGGATTACTTCAAGTTTCTCTGTGTTTACTTTTATGTTGGCTACAGGTTTGCTGTATATTGCTTTTACTACATTTAGGTATGGGCCTTGAATTCCTGATCTTTCCAAGACTTTTAACATGAAGTGATGTTGAATTTCGTCAAATGTTTTTTGAACATCTAATGAAATGACTATGTGGTTTTTTTTCTTTGAGTTTGTTTATGTAGTTGATTGCATTGATGGATTTCAAGGTATTGAACCATCTCTGCATCCCTGGGATGAAGCTTACTTGATCATGGTGAATGATCATTTTGATGTGTTCTTCGATTCAGTTTGCGAGAATTTTCTTGAGTATTTTTGCATTGATATTCATAAGGGAAATTGGTCTGAAGTTTTCTTTTATTGTTGTGTCTTTGTGAAGTTTTGGTATCAGTATAACTGTGGCCTCATAAAATGAATTCGATAGTTTTCCTTCTGTTTCTATTTTGTGGAACAGATTGGTATTAAGTCTTCTTTGAAGGTCGAATAGAATTCTGCACCAAATCCAATTGGTTCTGGGATTTTTTTTTTTTAATGACTGCTTCTATTTCTTTAGGGGTTATGGGACTGTTTAGATGGTTTATCTGATCCTGACTTAACTTTGGTATTTGGTATATGTCTGAAAACTTGTCCATTTCATCCATATTTTCCAGTTTTGTTGAGTATAGGCTTTTGTAATAGGATCTGATGACTCTTGTGATTTTCCTCAGAATCTGTTGTTATATCTTCCTTTTCATTTTTAATTTTGTTAATTTGGATACTGCTTCTGTGCCCTCTGGTTAGTCTGGCTAAGGGTTTTTCCATCTTGTTGATTTTCTCAAAGAACCAGCTCCTGGTTTTGTGGATTCTTTATATAGTTCTTTTAGTTCCTACTTGGTTGATTTTAGCCCTTAATTTTATTTCCTGCCTTTTACTCCTCTTGGGTGTATTAGCTTCTTTATGTTCTAGAGCTGTTGGGTGTGTTGTTAAGCTGCTAGTGTATGCTCTCTCCATTTTCTTTTTGGAGACATTCAGAGCTATGAGTTTTCCTCTTAGCACTGCTTTCATTGTGTCCCATAGGTTTGGGTATGTTGTACTTTCATTTCCATTAAATTCTAGGAAGTCTTTTATTACTTTCTTTATTTCTTTCTTGACCAAGTTATCATTGAGTAGAGCATTGTTCAGCTTCCATTTGTATGTGGGCTTTCTGTTGCTGTTGTTGCCATTGAAGACCAGCCTTATTCCATAGTGATCTGATAGGAGGCATGGGATTATTTCAATCTTCTTTTATTTGTTGAGGTTTGTTTTGTGACTGATTATATGGTCAATTATGGAGAAGGTACCATGAGGTGCTGAGAAGAAGGTATATTCTTTTGATTTAGGATGAAATATTCTATAGATATCGGTTAAATCCATTTGATTCATAACATCTGTTAGTTTCACTGTGTCTCTATTTAGTTTGTTTCTAAGATCTGTCCATTGGTGAGAGTGGGGTGTTGAAGTCTCCCACTATTATTGTGTGAGGTACAATGTGTGCTTTGAGCTTTAGTAAAGTTTCTTTTATAAATGTAGGTGCCCTTACATTCAGGGCATAGATGTTCAGAATTGAGAGTTCTTCTTGGTAGATTTTTTCCTTTGATGAGTATGAAGTGTCCTTCCTTATCTTTTTTGATGACTTTTGGTTGAAAGTTGATTTTATCCAATATAAGAATGGCTACTCAAGCCTGTTTCTTGGGACCATTTGCCTGGAAAATTGTTTTCCAGCTCTATACTCTGAAGTAGTGTTTGTCTTTAACAGGGAGGTACATTTCCTGGATGCAGCAAAATGCTGGGTCCTGTTTATGGATCCAGTTTGCCAGTCTATGTATTTTTATTGGGGAATTGATTCCATTGATGTTAAGACATATTGAAGATTAGTGATTGTTGCTTCCTGTTATTTTCAATGTTATTTTTAGTTTGTTTGCCTACCTTCTATTGAGTTTATTGAAAGATTTTCTTGCTTTTTCTAGATTGTAGTTTCCCTCTTTGCTTTATCATTTTCCGTTTATTATCCTTTATAGGGCTGGGTTTGTGGAAACATACTATGCAAATTTGGTTTTGTCATAGAATATTATGGTTTCACAGTCTATGGACAATTGAGTGTTTTTCTTGGTATAGCAGCCTGGCCTGGCATTTGTGTTCTCTTAGGGTCTGTATGAGATCTGCCCAGGATCTTCTAGCTTTCATAGTCTCTGGTAAGAAGGCTGGTGTAATTCTAATAGGTCTGCCTTTATATGTTACTTGCCCTTTTCCCCTTACTACTTTTAATATTCTTTCCTTGTTTTGTTCATTTGGTGTTTTGACTATAATGTGACTGGAAGAGTTTCTTTTCTGATCCAATCTATTTGGAGTTTTGTAGGCTTCTTGAATGTTTATATTCATCTCTTTCTTTAGGTTAGGGATGTTTTCTTCTATAATTTTGTTGAAGATATTTAATGGCCCTTTAGTTTGGGAATCTTTACTCTCTTCTATACCTGTTATCCTTAGGTTTGGTCTTCTCATTGTGTCCTGAATTTCCTGGATGTTTTGGGTTAGGAGCTTTTTGCATTTTGTGTTTTCTTTCACTGGTGTGTCATTGGTTTCTATTGTATCTTCTGCCCCTGAGATTTTCTCTTCTATCTTTTGTATTCTGTTGGTGATGGATGCTTGCATCTATGACTCCTGATATTTTTCCTAGCTTTTCTGTCTTCAGGCATGTTTCCCTTTGTGATTTCTTTATTGTTTCTATTTCCAATTTTAGATCCTGGATGGTTTTGTTAATTTCCTTCACCTGTTTGATTGTGTTTGCCTGTAATTTTGCCTGTTTAATTGTGTTTTCCTGTAATTCTTTAAGAGATTTTTGTGTTTCCTTCTTAAATGAAGAGTTATCTTATCAAGTGTTGCATTTGCCCTGGACCACCCTCTGCCAACCCTACATACCCTTGGATGTCAGATGTATGGTGGCATGGAACCAAGGGCACAGACTCCTGGAGGAGGTTAGGAACAGTGCATCAAAGTTTGTCTGAATGCTGTTCTGTGCTCCTTTTATACCCTCCACTAGTGACCCATTGGTCCCAGGAATGCATCTCTTCTAAAAAAGCAGTTCCTGATTATTTGGCTTCTCTGTATTAGCAATCCTTGGACTCTCAGGCAGTCCTCAATTAGGTCCTTCTATTGGAGATGACTTTGTAGCTACGCCATCCTCCACTGTTTTTCCAGAGGTGCCTGTGCCATTCCTCCAACATTTCCACCTTTTTTTTTTTTTTAGATTTTCTTAGTATAGTGGGAGCAGAGTGTCATTGTCTCAGCATTGTTAACCCCACCTCAGAGGATTTCCAGTATACTAGACTATGCCTGTCTTAGGATTTCCTGTCTTCCAGGATCTTACCTGTCATTGACTACCAGCCTGTCATGGTTTGAATATAGTTGGCCCATGGATTGGCACTATTTTGAGGTATGGCTTATTGGAGTAGGTGTGTCACTGTGGGTGTGGGCTTTAATACCCTCATCCTAGCTGCCTGGAAGTCAGTATTCTGCTTGTAGCCTTCAGATGAAGATGTAGAACTCTCAGCTCCTCCTGCACCATGCTTGACTGGATGCTGCCATGTTCCTGCCTTGATGTTAATGGACTGAGCCTCTGTACCTACCAAAGGATACGAAATGCCCTATGAAAATGGGCATTTGAGGGACCCTTGGACAGCAAGGCAGGGGTTGATGTGATATGTTTTGGAGATCCTTTGGGGCTTTGTAATCCGTAAGGGGAATATGAAGTTTCATGCTTAACATGGTACCATTGGTTAGCTTACCATGAATATCCCCCGTGGTCCTATTAAATAGTGGGATACAAGGGCCAACAGAGGAGACATTGGTGGTAAAGTAGAGAAATTCTTCTGAAGGACAGGTGTCTAAGTCCATGAAGGGCAAACCCAAACTCACATTGGAAGAGAAAAGAACAGTGTAGGCTGAGTGAGTTAACTGGTTTTATTAGTATCAAGCAAAAAAAAAAAAAAAAAAAAAAAAAAAAAAAGATAGGGTGCAGGGGACCTAAAGACCATAGCTTATCAACCCTCCCAAGCTGAAGAAAAATTAAAACAGTACTACATTATGTCTCTTGGTCTGGTCCTACTCTTCTTCTGGCTCCTTCTTTGCCCCCTTGTCCATGGCCAATCAAACATCACTTGAGGGCACCTATGTTGGCACACTTGCATCCTGGGGTAAAACACAAGCATAACCTTGCTCCCTTGTCAGAAATGGAGCAGGCAGCGACTGTCATTGAGAGATTAATGGGTCCCCACTTCTAACCAATGTGAGTGGAGTGTCTCTCAGCAAAACTGTCCAATGTTTGTAAGCAGTACTCAGCCCTTTCTAATCAAAGGAGAGAAAGTTCACATGGAACATGATCTCCACCAATCCTAGGTGTGGATCTCTTTTGGATTCTGGGTGCCTTGAGCAAGTGCTACCTTCAAGGAGTGATTTGCACTTTTCTAAGATTGTTTGGCCTTAAGGATTATAGGGTATTCCAAAGGAGTGACTGATCCCCCATGAGGATAAGAAGGTGCTGAACTGTTGAGATGAGTAAGTAGGTTCATTGCCAGTCTTGAATGCCCAAGGCACTCCTATTATCAGCATTGCTAATTTCATGGCAAGAGAGTCCTTTTGACCTGTCATGGCCACCGAGTTTACAAAGTGCAAGCAACTATCTACCACAACATGTATATATCTAAGATTATCAAAGTCTTGGTAATGCGTGACACTGTTTGTCATATTGTATTGGGGAGTAGACTTCTAGGGTTAACTTCTGATCTTCCAAGGGACCCCAATGGTGCAAGAGTTGTGCACTTTGCACAGGACTTTGTAAGATGTTTACATTGTGACATAGGCAATTCAGGCAAGAGTTTATGTAAATTCTGAGGGGAAAGATGAAATTGTTGGTGTAACATTTTGGCTAGTTCTAGCAATTTTACTTCAACAGCCATAATCAGGGCATCAGTTCTCTCATTTCCTTCTGCTAATATGTCAGGCAATGTAGAATGTGATCTTATGTGTGAGATGAACCAAGAATGTGTCTTATTCTCAAGAGTCTTCTGGATAGATCACATGTAGACATGTATAGGGCTGTTTTGCTCTTTAATATAGTAGAAGGACAGGGTAAGGACAGCTTGTACTGTGTATTATCTATCTCAGAAAATATTAACTGGCTCCTGTTGGCAACACTCAAAAATTTTCAGAAGTCCAAATAATTCATCCAGTTGCACTGAGCCAGGATTAGGGAGAATGTTAGTTGTGTTCTTTCCCTGCAGTCTTTGGATAAGAACTCCATATCTGGTTTTATTAGTATCAGAAAAGGCCGTAGTTGCCTTGGGAATGGGTCAAGAGCTAGGTATTGTCACAGAATTTTCCCTGTCCAATTACATTAGGGCAGTGGTAGGCCTGTGATTGGACAGGGAAAGGGGAAAAGGAGTGTCTCAGGAGAGGGAGAAGAAGAAAGATGGCAGTGGATATGAACTGGCATGGAGTTTACTAGCCAGAAGTAGTTGTGATATCATTATGTTAGAATAATTGGGATAAAATTTGTATCATTAACAACTGGTTCTGAAATTACTGTATTGACATCTTGTAAATTGAGACTTTATTGATACATAAAACTAATTGGTTCATTATAAGCTTCAAGAGTTTTGATTCTACTGGGTAAATGGGTGTTGTGATGGCTGACCGTGGGGTGGGCCGTCATTGCATGGACCTGGCAGCAGAGATACACCAAGGGACTCGGGAGCTCCTGAAAAGAGAGACAGCTGAGCTGAAATCACCTCGCTGGATCTCTGTGTCTGGCCAGTTGCCAGCGCTAGCTTGGGAATGTGTCAGCTTTCTTTTTTAATATTTCCCGCAACAAGGTATGCTATGGGGTTTAACTGTAATTGCAGCTGGGACAAAGCAGTAATACATTTGTCTCATGGCATGTGATTATCCAAGGACCCTGTGAACCCTGTAACCATTTCTTGAAAGCGTATGAAATCTGCCCATAATGACTGTGAATATCTTAAGGAGAATGGTAGAATTATTTTGTCTGATTCCCTGTTATAAGTTTTCTTTGCTAAGCCTCTTGCTTTAAGCGTAAGGCAGAAGGCAATCTCAAACTTTGAGGTAATCTTAAGGAAATCAGAGTGGGCCTTGTGTAACTATATGAAGGGTTCATTCTGCCGTAACACTCCTGGGACCCCATCAAGGGACCACAGAATTATGACCGGGGGGGGGGTGGTGGCGTTCCCTGGACCATGCCTTTCCAGAGGTGATACAGAAAGGAATGCCATAATTTTCTGTAGTAGGTTATTAGCCTCAGATGTTAGTTTAGCTTTGGTGGAGGGACTACTAGACCTTTCCAAGAGAGAAAAGAGATGCCTCATCTCCTGGTCTGGAATAGACAGGAAAGGTTTTGATCCAGTTAACAGTTATGCACAATTTATTGTAGTTCCACAAGGGAGTAGGATTCTTTTGCCTTGATAGAGAAGGCCAGAAGCTTAATCTTGTCAAAAGTAGAAAAGCCCAGGAAAGCATATTGGGGAACTGAATCTTTTTGGGAGTTACCTTTAAGTTGAGTTTTTCCAAGTTAAGTAACAATTGAGAGGACACCCTTTCAAGATTGGGCAGGCTATGGTGTGTAAGCATAATATCATCCATGTCATGGACTACAAGGACATCCCTGTGGACTCCCTGTATGACTTAAGCAATATATAGCTGACAAATGGTTGGGTTATATTTTATGCTCTGTTATGCACTGATACCTTTTAGTTGGTTTATCTATATTAGGCTCCCATAATGTGAAGGCAAAATGACATCTATCCTGGGGAGCCAGAGGGATCTGTGAAAAGCAATTGTTAATGTCTAGGACTATCACATGACTCTTCAGTGGGATAGCACTAGTATGAGGCAGTCCCACTTGAATAGTCCACATTTTTCCATATGTTAATTAATGGCTCTCAGATCCTGTAGAAGCCTATATTTTCCTGACTTCTTTTTAATGACAAAAATGAGAATATTATATCTATTGGTTGAGGGTTCTAAGTGACCTAAAGCTAATTGTTCCAATACCAGTTTCTTGAAAGCAGAAAGCTTAGGTTCCAAAATGTTTCCTGGTCCACCCAGATATTGGCTTCAGACAGTCAATGGTATAGAGTGAGGTGCCTTGATGTCAGCTGGTGCTGAGTGGGCAGTGGCCATTAGAATTGGGGTGATCCCTGACTTTGTGACCTGTGCAATTCAGTTGGTCATGTTGCAGAACATCATCAAAAAAGGCATGATCTTCTGTAGTAAGGATAGTACCTATGTCTTCCAGAATGTCTCTTCTCCAAAGATTGTGGGGAACATCTGCCACAACAGGAGTAAGAGATCCTTGATTGCCATCTAAGTCCAACAGACAGGTCAAGTAGTCATTTTGGTGGCCTGTTGGCCTCCAACTCCCGTATTGGAGGGACCAGACCGGAATCTCCAATGGGGTAACCACAATGATTCCTTTGTTGCTATTATAGTGATATCTGCCCTAGTGTCCTCCAACCCTTTAATGGGTATACCTTCTAAATGTACAGTCATCATTGTGGAGTGAGGAAACACAGGCATGTTCCAAAAGACTCCTGGCCAAGTAGGGATCCCTCTTGCTGGTGGGGCTGGAGGGTGCCCCTTTTGGAGTTTAAATTGTCTTCCTGCTTTTGAGAATGACGATCCTTATCCCAGTGGAAACCTTTGTTACAATGAGAACATCTGGTCTTGGGCTTGAGGGGGCAGTCCCAACTGAGGTGACCAGTTTTGCCACAACCCAGGAGGGTGCACTAATAGAGACAATCAGGGATGCAATGGGGCCTGCACCAGGGTCCAAATCATGAGTGGCAACAACCCATTTATGGATATCATCATTCCTTTCAACTGCCACAGCATTGTCAGTAGGGGCATTAAGGTCCTCCCATGCAAGCTGCTTGAGCATATCTCTGGTTGGGCCAGCATTGACCTGCCTTTCCACTGCCTCAGTCTTATGGGACAGAAAGTCCTTGAAGGACTCCCCAGACTGCTGGACAAGATTGCAAAAGTAATCAGAAGGGTCACAAGGGGTGCAGGCCTTAAGGGTCTTAAATGCAAGATCAGCAACCTGGTTAAAGTAAGGATCCAGTTCTATAGAGGCTTGAGTGACAGGGTTAATGTATGCCTTGTGGCCAGTTAGCATGTCAAAAGTAACGTTAAGGTTATATTCCATGTTAATCCTAGCCTGTTTCTCAGCCAACTCATGGTATGCAAATCTCCAATTAAGAAATATTGCTTTAGTACTTGTTCAAAATAAGGGTAATCTGGGCCAGAGCCATTGGCACCTTTTCTGATTAGTGTTATGTCTGACAGAGGAGTGGGAATTCAGGGCCTAGTCACCACATCATGGCCAATATTGACAGAGAAAGCTTCACTATATAACTGAGAAGAATGAACCTGCCCCCCTCCCAAGGGAGGGGCAGTGAGAGGCAGTCCATCGCAGGATACACTAACACAGGAATAACTGCAGGAAGGCAAAATCCACCTAAATCATGCTAGTGATAAGCTGGGCGTACCTCCAATGGGGTAGGAGTGGAAGGACTAGAGAGGGAGGGACCTGGACAGCAGGGCTTGAGGACAGCTTGGAGCCTAGAGCAGAGGTGCCCTCATCCTCATTGCTGAGATCATCCTGACTGCCTGGAGAAAGTGGGATGGGGTCAGTAATGGAAAGGTGAATATTAGCCTGATCACCTGGCAGTGTTTGTTATGAGCAGCTACTACTTCCTCTGGGGAAGAATTTTTAAGACTGGTGATGACTCCCAGGAGGACAGGGACAACAAACAAGTGAGCAGTAATCCCAGACTGTACTTCACACTTGTGGGTGAGGAAGAGAACAGAACATGCATCCAGAAGTCAGGGTCTCAAGTGTTCTCTGGATATTCATGGGGGCAAAATAGTGGCCTCCTCCCCAAAGTAGTCCAGGTCAGGAGTTTTAATCTTGAGATCATGTATAACCAGAAGGGTTTTGTATACCCTAATCTGGGGTTCCTTGATAGTGTAAGGGGAGGGAACCCATAATGATGAGATCAAAGGAAACAAACTATGAACAGATATGACAGATATGACAGATGAGGCCATGAAAGTCTCCTACTAAGTAGGGGACTCCCTCAGGTGTAGCTCAAAGGTCATATACCTATACAGTATCCCTGGAATGGAAAAGGCTTTCAGGAGCTGATCCCCAGTATCATCACTTGGGAGACTAGCCCTTATGTCAGGTACCAGGGGGATTCCAAGCCGAAAGTGAAAGGGATAACTCTCCATCAGGGACCCTTGAGCCTGAGGGTGTTTGATGCCCCAGTGTAGGGAAATGTGGGTGGATGAGCACCCTCATAGAGGCGGGGGAAGGGGGGAAGGATGGGGTAGAGGGTTTCCAAAGGGGAGACCTGGAAAGGGGAAAACATTTGAAATGTAAATAAGGCCCTTGGGCCTATGGGTGTTAAATGCCCCAGTGTAGGGGAATGCTAGAGAGATGAAGACAGGAGTGGGTGGGTGGGCTGGGGAGCACCCTCATAGAGGCAGGGGAGGGGGAATGGAATAAGGGGTTTCCTAAGGGGAAAATATTTGAAATGTATATAAAGTAAATATTCAAAAAATTAAATAATATTAAAAATTAAAAAAAAAGATATTTGACAGTTTAAGTGAAAAAAAAAGTGAGTAACTCATAGAGACTAGCAGACAAAGGCAAAGAAGACAGAAAAGATGTTCGCAGCTCATCCTAGTATGTCGGTTGCCAGGGTGAGCAGATAAAGACAAACGAAGAAGGAATAAAATGATGGCTGCCACAGCCCAAACCAAAACCAAAAGTGAAAGTAGGATGGTCACCTGGACAAAGAAGATAGAAATGAGGGACCCACAGCATAAAACACTAAGGGACCAATTCACCAAAGAAGCAGCTGAGCGGGGCACAACAGGAACACTGTGAGGAGAACAAATCAGGTTGAACAGCTTAGGAAGCAGTCACAAAATGAGAATGATGAAGTAGTCTATAGCCGATGTTGGTTGCCAGGTATTGCATGTGCCCTGGACCGCCTGGCGGACCTTACTTGCCCTTAGGGCTTGGAGGTGAGGTGGCACAGAATCAGCGGCACAGACTCAAGGAGGTGAGAAACACTGAAGCAAGCTTGTCTGACTCCTGTTGTAGGCTCCTTTAGTACTCTCTACCCATGCCCCATTGGTCCCAAGAAACCATCTTTTCTAACAGCAGTTCCTGATTGGCTGGCATTTGTATTAGCAACCCTTGGTCTCTCAGACAGTCCTGAATTAGGTTCTCCTGTAGGAGATGCCTTTGTGCCTGTATGGCCCCTGGCGTTTATGCAAAGGCAGCAGAGCTGTTCCTCCTACAATTAAGCCCATGAGTATTTCAGGTGAAGTAGTTGAAAATATTTAAGCAAGAAACTAAAATCTAAATAACTGAATTCTAGGAAAATAATGCATTTTTACATTGAAACAGGTTGTGTAGTATGCAACAGAAGTGGCCCAAAGCAACTTTTCTTACAATTTTTCAGAGATAATCTTCTTGAAGCTAAGACACATCTAAAGCCTGATACTGAATTCTGAAAAATAATTGGGTTAATATAGCAATGGGGATGAAATAGACGAGAGTATGCGTCAGATGCCTGCAAAAAGAAATTGAATGTTGTTTCTCAGGTTTTTTCTAGAACTTTCTCAATGTGTTGCCTCACTGTTATTGTGTTCTTCAACACACACACACACACACACACACACACACACACACACACGCGTGCGCGCGCACGTACCACACACACTGTGCTACACTGCTACACCATGCTACACTGTGCTAGTTGTGCTTTCTGAGCTGTTTGTGCTTTTTCTAATCTTACCTTGGGTAGTACACAGTGTTGCTTGAGGACTCAGTTCAGTGGTCCTCTATCTTTCTAGAACCCAAATGGGATAAGAAAGCTTCCCATTCTCCTGTATGCATCCTGTGCAAACTTTTACCATTGCATTAACTCTATTCCATAGAGTCAGTTAACCATTTATATACATACAAAGATCTAGGTTTCTCTGATTTGCACTGAGGACTATAAGATTACGTTTCCATTAAATATATCACAGCATCTACTATATTAAAAAAAAATTCCACAAAACATCCAGAGTCAACTGAATAGAAATTTCTAGAACCTGAAGAATGGCAATACAAGACCTTGGAGAAAATTTGAAAGATTCTTTGGTGGAGTAGGAGGCCTGGCATCTGGGAGAAGAGACTACAGATTTGAAGGCAACAAGTATGCCCTCAATTTATCCGCTAATGGATTGTGGGACTTTCTCATGTCCGCTTTCATTGGAGATTCATGAGTTCCTTCACTTCTTCACTCAGGAAAATATTCAAACTTTGCTGTGCTCCAGACACTGGAAAACACAGGAGATGAATCTGATACGGGATATATCTGCAAGTCCCTTGAAAGAATTACTAAAGAAAACATGAAGTACAAGTTTCAATGGAAAAAAAAAAAAAAGGAAGAAAAGAAAGAAAATGTCTAGAATCACATGGCACTTTAATGCAGAGCGTAGGCTTTCACCTTAGCCTAGCTGGTTATGGTGACTGTCCTCCAGCATAGAAACAGGTCAAAGGAGTGAATTTAACCTATTTATGCCTTAGCTTCCTTCTCAGGAAGATGGGAGCTACTTGTAGTACACACGTTTTGTTTTGATTTGGATATTATATAAATTTGTCTCCAATAAAGTTATCTTGGTCATTTCTTCTTGGGAGTTTCTAAATTATTTTTCTCCATCAGTGGAATTATTTTCCCAATGATTATCAAAATATTCCCAGGCTTTTAATATGTCTGGTTTCCTTGCTTTTGTATTTTTAAAAATTATTGTACCAATTTATTTTTAACAAAATCTTAATTAGTTTGCTTGCAAACTTGCCAATATTTGCCTTTTGCTCATTTGAATGCAAAAATAGCATTTCATACTATTTAAAATTTGTATAGACACAGTTGGTATGGTTCAGCCCTGCTTCCTACAGCCTGGCTTTATGCATTCATTCCTCTTTTGTGAGTCGTTTACAAGATTTTATTTTCTCCTTTGGCAGAATGTGGGCAGAACCTGAAAAACTGATTTCAATAGCCTATTTGGCTTTCCATAATAGATGGTGAACATTTTTTTTCCTTCAAACAATTTCTTTTGTGGTTCTCAACACTATAAATGCTTTTATGTGTCTTGTGCCGTCTTTGTTGGCTGCTTGCTCTGAGCATCTTTTGCTGGTTTCTGAGTGGCTACTGAGTGTTAATGCTTTATTTCCTCTGCAGAGATCAGCAAATCTTGCCCAGGCTGCTGACTCTTGTGTTTATGTCTCCAGATCAGGCTTATTTTATTCTAGATGTATTTATTCCAAATCTGGTCAGTCACAAAGGCAGCCAATCATAGCATTGCCTAAAATAAATTCTTGATCCCCTTTCCTCTTCCATCCCTGCTCTTTTGAATTTTTAAAATTTCAAGTGACTGGTCCTGATGTGGTTGAAGGGACACACATTGTTGAAAATGAAGAGATGTTCTAAACCCTTGCTCATTGCAAAAATATCACTGCAGTTTGCAAAATTTTTGTTGTTGTTGTTGTTTTTCCTCCATGGAAAATCTTCTACTTCCTTCTCAGTCTTCAATCAGTTGAGAACACTTACCTGAACTGCAATTGATTTTTGCAGGTCCCTTTGCACCCAATATAGTAACTATGGTGCTTCTTTTAACTTGTACGTGTAGCATACAGATTTGTCTGCCAATAATTGCCACAAATCTGCGTCTGGCATGAAAATACAGACCACATTCTTAAATAGAATTTGCAAAGCTTGGCATATGTGGTTTGCCTGCTCCATACACTCACACAGAATCCCCTTCTAGTAGTTGGCTATTTTAACCATGACTACACAGTGGTTCTTTTCAGGTTCTAGCCCCAAGATTTTAATAGATACTGCATCCCTTTAATCAACTAATACTCTCAGCCAATCATATTCATGTAAGAAAGCCTTTTGTAAAGCCTTGACTAGACCCTGATAATCCTACTAACTGTGGCTTGGCTATCTTCTTCAAAATAGTATTATAATCATAATTAGTGTTTGAGTAATTAAATGACTGACTCTGGTAATAGATAATAAACTTAACAAAGAAAAAACTAGGATGATAAAAGAACCAATGATTATTGGTGATTTAAAAAAAATAGTGGATTCTTAGCCATTTTGTATGTTTTCCTTTTTAATATGAAAATTCTTATTCTGAGTAACTACTAGCTTTATTATAAATATACCTTATCACTTCATATAATTATATGTATGTATAATTTACAGACTAGGCAGTACAAATATTTCATTTATTTAAAAAGTGGATTTTCACAAGAAGTCTATAGTATTTGAACCATGTACTTGACTAACATTTAAAGGCTTAAGTAAAAAGTGAAGTAAGTGCTATGTGAGTCCAACTTGTGAAGTAGACTGCTGGATTTTCCTCCTTTGCTATTTTTTAGTAGGTTACAGTAATATGACCACCAAAGCAAAGACCTGAGTGTCTGTTTTGTTTAGACTATATATAACCATGAAGCTTCAGAGGATGGATAGATAAAGCATATTTGTTTTCATATTTGTTATAAAATATTGGAACTCTAGACTTGCTCTGGGCACTGTGTTGATAAAGTTTCTCAAAGGAAGCAAATGTGTTCTCCTATCTTGTTGGTTGTACTCCGTGTGGGGAGCATGTGGGCATGGTATTGGAAGAGGAGGAAATTGTGGACACTTCATTTTTCGCTGAAACTGAACACTAACTGAAGTCACTACCAGTTAGTGATGTCTGGAATCATGTAGCCACCAATAAACCCCATATCACTAGGAGGAGGGCAGCTACTGGGATAGGGCATTGGGGCATCCCAGCTTCTGTGTGTGGGGTATGTATGGGAGAAGTGGAGTATAGATGATGGTAAGGGTACCCCAGTGTTTTGTTAATGTGTGAGAATGTTGCTAAAGAGACAGATTAAGGAATGAATATAAAATGTTCAATTAAGAAAAGTTAATGCACATTATGTAATGTAATCTAGTTATTTTAAGTTGATGTGCATTGAGTTCTCAATATGTTCTAACTGTTGCAAGTTATAATCTTGTATGAATAAGATACATGATTTTGGAGACCTAAGTAATATTTTAAAATATACATTACTAATAATATGTTACATAAATATTTATTTTAACTACTGTTTTATACAGTGAGCACAGATTATGTTTTAAATATGCAGATTTTATTATGTGCATATTTGTATATAATTTACATGATGTCTGTATTTATCTGTCTTTAGTATCATAGAATTTAGGTAGATATTCAGCTCATTAATCTATTAGTTCATTATATAAATCTAAAATTGTTAAATGCTACAAAGAATGCTAATTACAAGGATACTTGGGGAAAGAAAAATCCAATTTGATTTCAATTACTCTTGGCTTTTGATAATTTTAAACTGAATTTATAGACTGCGATTTCTAAATATTAAATTGAAAGTCGGTTAGATTTTACCTAGGAATTGTTCAACATTGCTGATTTTGTTACATATAAGTATGTTACTTTATTTCTTACCGAAACTAAATAAAGTTGTATGAAGTGATGTTTGACTTTACATGTATATTGTGATTCAGTATTATAAAATATAACTATAATATAAAAATAACTAACAAAAAATGTTCAAAAAGTATGAGATGTTTCTATGTGGAAAATATGTTTTCACAAGATACAGAGCAAGTAACTGTAGGCTTTATTTCATTGGCTACAACTGAATAACATGTCTACTATAATTAAAGGACTGAAATAATGGTTAATTTTTAAAATGTTGATATTAACAAAATTTGCTCCGCTTACTGACAATTCTTTTAATTATTACATTTATTTTTTTACTGTTCAGTTATTACACCTCTCCTGGTCCACCCTCCCACAGTTTCTCATCCCATTTCTCTTCCCCCCACTGCCAACCCGTCTCCAAGAAGATGGCCACACACCCCTTACCAGGCCTCCTCACTCCTCGGAGCTTCAAATCTCTTGAAGGTTAGGCACATCTCCTACTGAGGCCAGACCAGGCAGCCCTCTACTGTATATATGTAGCATGCCTCAGACCAGCTAGGAATAGTGCCTGGTTGGTGGCTCAGTGTCTGAAAGATCTCAGGAGTCTGGGATAGTTGAGACTGCTGGTCTTCTGACAGGGTCACTCTCCTCTTCAGCTTCTTCCAGCCTTTACATAACTCAACCACAGGGGTCTTTAGTCCAATGGTAAGGTAAGTATCTGCATCTGCCTCAGTAAGCTGCTTGTTGGGCTTCTCAGAGGACAGCCATGCTCCTGTTTGTAAGCACACCATAGCATCACTAATAGTGTCAGCTCTTGGAGCCTCCCCTTGAGATGGATCCCAAGTTGGGCCAGTTACTGGACCTCCTTGTTTGTCCTTGCAATTTTTTTTTAGACAGGAACAATTCTGGGTCAGAATTTTTGACTGTGGGATGGTAACCCTATCGCTCCACTTGATGCCCTGTCTTTCTACTGGAGCTAGACTCTACGAGTTCCCTCTCTCCACTGTTGGGCATTTCATATAAGGTTCCTCCTTTTGAGTTCTGAGAGTCTTTCACCTCCCAGGTCTCTGGTATATTCTAGAGGGTCCCCCACCTCCCACCACCTGAGGTTGCATATTTCCATTCATTCTGCTGGCCTTCAGGGATTCTCTCCTATTTATCCCCTCCCATACCTGATTACCCTTTCCCCTGTCATCCCCTCTTCCTTCCAGGTCTCTCCATCCCTCTGCCTCTGGAGATTGCTTTCTTCTCCCACCCAAGTGGGATTGAAGCATCCTCACTTGGACCCTTCTGCGTGTTAACCTTCTTGAGTTCTGTGGATTGAATCCATTAATGTAATCCACTGTGTAAACAAACTCAAAGAAAAAAATCACATGATCATCTCATAAGATGCTGAAAAGGCATTTGACAAAATACAGCATCCCTTCATGTTAAAAGTATTGGAGAGATCAGGAATTCAAGGCCCATACCTATACATGATACAAACTATATACAGCAAACCAACAGCCAATATCGAATTAAATAGAAAGATAATTGAGGCAATTCCACTAAAATCAGGGACAAGGCAAGGATGCCTACTCTCCCTGTATCTACTTAACATTGCTCAAAGTTCTAGCTAGAGCAATAAGACAACCAAAGGAGATAAAGGGGACACAAATTGGCAAAGAAGAAGTCAAGGTATCATTATTTGCAGATGATAAGATAGTATACACAAGTGACCCCAAAAATTCTACCAGAGAACTTCTACAGCTGATAAACAACTTCAGCAAAGTGGCTGATATAAAGTTAACTCAAACAAATCAGTAGCCATCTGTTATACAAATGATAAAAGGGCTGAGAAAGAAAATAGGGAAAGAACACCCTTCAAAATAGTTACAAATAATATAAAATATCTTGTGGTGACTCTAATAAAAAAAGTGCTAAATCTGTATGACAAGAATTCCAAGTCTCTCAAGAAAGAAATCAAAGAAGATCTCAGAAAATATAAAGATCATGCTTATGGATTGGTTGGATTAACATAGTAAAAATTATCATCTTACCAGATTCAATGCAATATCCATCAAAATTCCAACACAATTCTTCATAGAGACATAGAAAGAGCAACTCTCATTTTCATATGGAAAAACAAAACAAAACAAAAAACTCAGGGTAGTGAAACCTCTTCTTAACAATAAAAGAACTTCTGGGGGAATCGATATCCCTGACCTCAAGCTGTACTACAGAGCAATAGTGATAAGAACTGCATGGTACTAGTACAGAGACAGACAAATTGATCAATGGAATAGAATTGAAGACCCAGAAATAAACCTACACACTTATGGACACTTGATCTTTGACAAAGAAGCCAAAACTATACAATGGAAAAAAGAAAAAATCTTCAATAAATGTTGCTGGTCGAACTGGCAATCAGTCTGTAGAAAAATGGAAATAGATCCATATTTGTAACCTTGCACAAATTTCAAGTCCCAGTGGATCAAGGACTTTAACGTAAAATCAAATACACAGAATCTAATAGAAGAGAAAGTAGGAAAGAGACTCAAAGTCACTGGCGCAAGAAGAAATTTCCTAAACAACTCCAATTGCTAAATGGGACCACATGAAACTAAAAAGCTTCTGTAAGGCAAAGGATATAGCCAATGGGACAAATTGGCAACCAAAAGATTGGGGAAAAGTCTCCATTAACCCCACATCTAATAGAGGGCTAATATCAAAATATATAAAGAACTCAAGAGGCTAACTTCCAAAAAAACCAACAACCCAATTAAACAATAGGGTATGAGCTAAATAGAAAATTCACAACAGGAATCTTGAATGGTTGAGAAGCACTTAGATGTTCAAAGTCCTTAGTCATGACAGAAATGCATCTCAAAACAACTCTGAGATTCCACCTTACACCAATCAGAATTGCTAAAATCAAAATCCCAGGTGAAAGCACATGTTGGGGGGGGGAATTGTGGAGAAAGAGGAACACTCCTCTATTGCTGGTGGGATTGCAAACTGGGCCAACTACTCTGGAAATCAATCTGGAGTTTCATCAGGAAATTGGAAATAGATCTACCTGAAGAACCTGCTATACCACTGTTTGGTTTATACCCAATAGATGTCCCACAATACCACAGGGGCACTTATTCCACTATGTTCAGTGGCCTTAGCTGTGATAGTCAGAAGCTGGAAACAACCCAGATGTCCCACAACAGAAGAATGGTTGCAGAAAATGTGGTTCATTCACACATTTTCGTTCATTCATACAATGGAATACTATTCAGCTATTAAGAATGAGGACATCATGAGTTTTGCAGGCAAATGGGTAGAACTAGAAAACATCATCATGAGTGAGGTAACTCAGACTCAAAAGGACATGCATGTTATGTAGTTATATTCATTGATAAGTGGATAGTAGCCACAATTACAGAATACCTAGGATACCATCCACCAAACTTATAAGAAGGTTAATGACAGTTTTAATAATTAATTCTTACTTTTATTATTTTTAAATGTGGAGCCTTTATTATTCCTTTGAGATTACTTCTTATATCATCTGTCTACCTTTTATTTGGAAGTGCTGGGACAGTTTCCTTCCTTCCTTCCTTCCGTCCATTCTTCCTTCCTTCTTTTTCCTTTTTGTTATTTTCACACTTCATTTATTGTGGTGATTAAGCTTGGTCTTGCATATACAATTATTTTTAGCAATTTGCAGGGTTTGGTATGGCTCTGTCAGAAAGTTTTTTCCCTAGACGTACAGCAATTGTTTCCAAAAGATAGGCAATGTTATGACTCAGAATACAGATGTGAAAGAGCCAAATGCCATTTAAAAGTAGCTAGAAATCACGACACTAGAGCAGCAGGTTTCTATGTTCCTGATTAGTAACTCACAATTATCAGATTACTTAAAATATTTTTTTTTTGAAAGAACATTCTGACCAAAAGTATGTATGTAGTATGTTTTGGTTACCTTAAAGAGTTGACAAATTTCTCTCTCTCTCTCTCTCTCTCTCTCTCTCTCTCTCTTTTATTTTTGGTTTTTCAAGACAGGGTTTCTCTGTATAGCCCTGGCAGTCTTGGAACTCACTCTGTAGACCAAGCTGGTCTAGAACTCAGAAATCTGCCTGCCTCTGCCTCCCAAATGCTGGGATTAAAGGCATCTGCCACTACTGCCTGGCAAATATCTCATTTTCAAGGTTGTATTGGAGTATAATGTTCTGAAAACTTAGTTTCTACTTTATTAGAGAACTCATCTTTATGACTAATGTCCAAAATTTTTACTACAAGTTTGAAAGTGATAAATCTCAAGATTGTAGTTTATTATCTATGAAAGTTTAGAGATTCTTAAAGGACCATGCAGAGAATTCAATATGAAATCACATGAAGCCAACTTCAGATTACAGGGTGGATAATACATTTTAAGTAATTTTTAAAATAAAATTTAAATTAAAAATTAAAAGGTATAATGTACGTCAAATCAGTAGATTCTGTGATTTATGTTTAAAAGTTTATTCATATATATATATATGTATATTTATATACATATATATATATATATAGTCAATTTAACCCATTGTTTCCTTGCATAGTCCTTTATCCATTTTCCCATTATTAAATGTATATGTAGACAGTTTTAGGATTCTAAATTAATTTTTCTTTTATACAAGCTATTTTGACACAAAATTAAAGAAAGGTAATGATGAAGTGTCTCAGAATATTCTGTGTTAAAAAGTTTAGGACAATATTTTATGCTATAGTTTTAAAAGGCAGAGAACAACTTGTTTTTTTAAATTCCCAATAAATAGAAATGGCAATGGGAATCTCCAAGATTTGCTTGCATGCTCCTATTTATCACATCATAATTCATGATGTGCAAGTTACTGAAACACTCTATGTCTCCATCCAAGTAGAATAACTCAAGAAAACATGGCAAACAACATATAATGGCATTTAATTCAGGAATCCTTGTCATTTTCAATGACATCATAAACTTGGAGAATACTGTATTTAGTTAAACGAGCCAATAACACACACACACACACACACACACACACACACACACACAACCCTGTAGGATTCTACCTTTATGAGAATATTTAGACTATTCAATCTTAAACCTGAAGTAGAGTGTGGCAGCCAGGGATTTAGGTTGGAGGACATTTTCAAATGTCCTAAGTTTGAAAGTTTCAAATATATAAGATGAATTAATTTTAGAGATCTATGTAATATAAGACGTACACATAGCATATTGTGAACTCAAACCGTGTCTAATGTCCTTACATAAGCCTAACATAATACAAGTAGCCAAACAAAGAGGCACAAAAGCACACTAGGAGGTGTTAGACATGTCTATTACCAGCATGGCCATGTGAACTCCACAGGTGTGTGTATATACATATAATCAAACATGCACAGTTGTGCAAACTAATAAACTATCCCAAGCAGGATGGCTTATTGACTAAAGGCACTTGCTACCAGGCCTTATTTAATCTTAGGAATCCACATGATAGTAGGAGGGAAGGGGACTCTTACATGTTGCCTTTTAACCTCTATACTTTGGGAATGACACCCCTAACAAACAAATGTAACAGGTCTTTTATCTTTATGAAGTAGGCAGTTCAATATGATAAAAAAACTTAAGAAAAAGCAACTTATAGAAATTTTTGAAACATATATGAGTGAGTTATTTATTACTGACTAGACTGTAATTTCTTTTATAACAACAACAACAACAACAACAACAACAACAACAAGAAGTGGTTGACAAAACTTTTAAGTCCAAACTATTTTCAGTTGAGATGTCAGTGCATGGTGCCTGGCTCCTCCTGTATCTTTACTGGATGATTGTCTAGAGTTGTCCTGAGTCTGCTTACAATAGGAGCTCATGCAAATAAACTTTAATGCTGTATCATATCTGTTACTCCAGAATTGAAGGGAAGGTCCCTTTCATTCATGTTCATCCTTTCTGAAATCACCATGCTCCTCATCCTAAATTAAATGTGCAGAGGTGGCTATGAAATGTTCCATCAACTACAGCAAGGCAGCAATGCTGGACTGTTGGCTTTCTTACCTGTGTTACCATAAATATAAAGGATGGATATTTTCATACTGTAGATTGTGGATTAAAGCTTTTATTTTATTTGTAAAGAAAGTTTTGTACTTGGAACCAATTGCATAATAAATGTGTTTACTAAAAAGAAAAGAATGCATTTTACATGTAAGAATGAAAGATATTCCTGTGTGGATGAAGGAATTTTACAAGATAATTCTAATACCCTCCCTGTACCTTCTAAGGAAATGTAAAGGGCATCTTGTAGTAATAACCTAAATGCTGTCTGGCACAGATCTTTACTTGAAGCATTTTCAATGTAGAAAAAGGTGAAGAAGGTCTTTGTCTTCAGAGTGGTGACACATTGGCATCCTCTGACTGCTCTCATCTTTCCAGTTTGCTTATGAATCATCTGTTACTTTAGCTCTCTCTGAGGTCACAATCTCCTGTGTCTCTTTCCTCACTGCTGCTATCTCTGTGGTTTTGATAACAGAATGGGGTAATGTGTTGACTTGAGGAGCATGAGAAATTAGCAGGGGTTGACTGCAAAGCTCCCAAATGGGAATGGGAGTTCAGTGATGCATCTGATTTTGTTTGTGTCTCTCATGGCTGCCACATAGTATGAACTCGTGCTCTCAGGACCTAAAGTCCAAATTTAATCAACATGCACTCTAACAGTAGCTGTTCTCTTCTCAATGGGAGCACAGCTGCTGTTCCCTGATATTCACTACCTGGAGACTCCTTGACTTTTAATTCTTGTTTTGGAGAGCTTTTGGGAAGAGAGAGTAGAGATAGCAGCTTTGGGACAGAGTGTTTGGCACACAGCAAAATATATAAAACTTTAATAAGAAAACTCCCTAGGTTTAGTAAGAAAAAAAATTGCATCTTGAATTAGATCTTACATCTTAAGTATTTGCAAGAACTGTGCATGGTATTTACTTTTACAGAAATGCAAATTACATGTAATTATTTGGCATTTATTAATTACAACCAACAAACTTATTTATAGTATACAGGATATAATTTAGATAGTAATTGGAAATCTACAGATTGAAAAAAAATGCACACTTGTGAGCCTATCATGGGTTTGTTGTATACTACAGTATACAGGGACCATCAGTCACTTTACTGCCTCTTGTTCCTTTCAAGTTTTTGATTGCTTATATAAGCCCCAAAAGGACTCATTAGGCTTGCTTCCTTTCCATTTCCAAGTCCCAGAGCTTAGAGCACTTTTGCAAATAATGATTTGAACTTGGGTAAAAGTTTTCTGAAACATACTGGAGATCAAACCAATCATCTAATATCAAACATCTTCTATGACAGGACCTGGAAGGAAAATCTACTTTTAAAATACCCATCATGAATTTGTCAAGAGATTATATGGTAATTATACCCCTGATAATGCATCCAAATGCAATGACTCAGGAACTATAGGGAAATATAAATACATAGGCAATTTAGATTGTATATGAAGGTGTGTGTGTGTGTATGTATGTGTGAAGAATGGATGAGAATGAGAACTTATTTACTGTTTCGAATACATTTCATTGACTTGATTTATATCTTTGAAGTTTGAATGGACTTCTATATTCTTAGTATGCTAAATTATACAAATCTCATATGTTATGCCCAGAAAACAAGGATAACTAGCACTTCAGGGTATACATACTTGGAGATACAGATGTGTATATATAGTCAGTGTGCTTCTTGAAAGGGCATGAAATGAATATTGCATAGTTTTAGTTTTTAAAATTAGCATAAAATGTGCTAGACACCACTTTGGAATTGCCAGTAAAAGAAAGCTTTTGTGGTTCTCCCTCTTCCCATCTTCCCCACCCTTGGAGACTTCTGTTCCTTCTTGTGTCTTCCCTTCCCAGATTGTCTTCCTCTTTCATGCCTTGTGAGACCTTTTGCCTACCAGCATCTTTCCTTATCACTTAATATTACTATCCTGATCTACTTTGCATATTTTTAAACTTTACTCTGTTACACACTCACACACTACAAGCTAGAATCTATGTATGACTGAGAACATATAGTTTTTGTCTTTATGTGTTTAACTCCTCACTGATATCATATTTCCAGCTCTATTAATTTTCTTGACTTCATTTGTTTATAGATGAATTATATTCTAGTGTGCATTATAATATGTAGATATATTCACACACACATATAATATCACACACAAATCTATCTATCTATCTATCTATCAAATATTTCCATTATTTGTTCTGTTAAGGGGTATCTGATCTCTCGATATCTCTCTCTCTCTCACACACACACACACCAATCTCTCTCTCTCTCTCTCTCTCTCTGTCTCTCTCTCTCTCTCTGTGTGTGTGTATCACATTTCCCTAATATGTTCTTTTGTTAATGGGCAAATGGTCTGTTTGTATATATTTGCTCCTATAAATGTAACAGCAGGAAACAATGATGTGCAAGATTTTCTATGGTAGAATATTGAGTCATTACCTATATAACCAGGCATAAAATAGCTGCTATTTGTGTTTTCAATTTTTTGAGGTACCTCCATACAGATTTTCATATGACTGACAAAGACCTTAATATAAAACTCAAAATGTTAATATTCCTAAAGGAAAATATAGGAACTCCCCTTCAAGATATTGTGTAGGTAAATATCTTTCTGAAGTTCTGAACAGAATGGTAATAGCACAGCATCTAGCCCAAAGAACAAGTAGATGGGACTATATGAAATGGGAAAGTTCATATGTAGCAATGCAGAAAAAAAAAAAAATCAGCAAGCAAGCAGCCTAGATAATGAGAGAAAATCCTTACTAGCTTCAGACAGGAGGCTGATATCCCGAATTTACAAAGAAACTCAGAACCTCAACACTAAGGAAATGAAACTGCTAAACAATAAATAGTCTAATGAAATAAACAGTTCACAGATAAACAAGAAACACAAATGGCCAATACTATTTTCAAAAATGTTCAACATCCGTGGTTGTGGGGCAATGATCTGTGACAGGCAGTCCGGCTCCCAGATGAGCACAGGTGTAAACTCTGGACGACCCAGTGGAACAATCCACAAGGGACTGGAAAACATTATGCCAATGCTCCTGGAGGCTTTTGGCTCCCACCATGGTCATGTACCACCCCTCCTCAGGTAGAGGTGTGGCCACACATCTCTAAGCCATCCCCATGTTAATGAGACACTTAGAGGCTTAGCCATGCCCCTTCCAAGTTATTATATTTGCCTTGCCTCTTCCAGAGGGGCAGGGGTACAATTCCCATGCCACTCTTCACATGATGAAAATAAACGTCTTAAAATTATGGACTCTCTTCATCTGGACCCACCATGGGAAGCAAGGGATCAGGCCCTCAAGGAGCCCCATCTAATCTCTTGCAGAGGGGTTCCCAGGGCTCCAAGACAGTACTCATTCACCCAAGCCTAAGCAGCTAGCCAGCGCCACAAGGCTCGAGAAACTGGTCCCTCAGTGGGACACTATCTGTGCTCTGTGCTCCGTTTCCAGCCCACCATGGTGTCTGGCTGCGTCCACGATGCCCAGAGCCTGGAAACTACAGAGCCGGCTGTGGCGTTCCTCAGTATGGCTCCCTCTTTTACCCACTGGCTGTGTCTCCACCGAAGCCTCTCACACAGCCTGTCCAGCCTGTCCAGCCTGTCCAGCCCATCGGACTGTAGAAGAGCTCGAAGCCATTCGAGACAGATACATGGGGCTTCTTTCCACTGTGCCACGCTTGTTTCCACACATGGTCATCAAGGAAATGCAATTTAAAACAACTTTGAAGTACTACCTCACCTCAGTCAGAGTAGCTATCATCAAGAGATCTTAAAACAAATGTTGGTGAGGGTGTGGGGAAAGGTGTCTTTAGTCACTACTGTGGTAAGAGTACCGACCAGAGGGAGTTAAAAATGGAGACAGCTAAGTAAGTTAAGTCATTTCTGTACCCCTCTAGTGAGCTGGGCATGAAGATGTCCACCTGTAATCCTAGCATTGGGGAGACAGAGACAGGCAGATCACCAAGGATTGCTAGTCAGCAGGACTACTGTAATCAATGAGCCCCAGCTTCTAGTGAGAGACTAGGTCTCAATAAACAAGATCAGGAGAGACAACTGGAATTGAGGGCATCTTGGAGACAAGCTACAATACAAATTTCCAGGACTCTATAAAGCTATCCCTAGCTAAGACTCCTAATAATGTGGGATATGGAGCCTGAGCTGGCCATATTCTGCAACCATGAAAGACTTCTAGTGGAGGGACTGGTACACCAACCCAGTCATAAAAACTTTGACCTAAAATTTGTTCTATCTACAAGATGTGCAGGGGTAAAGGTGGAGCAGTCCAGATTGAGACCCATGCTATGAGAAAGAGCTAAATCCTGACAACACCTGGATAGCTAGGAACCAGAGGTGGAACAGCCCAGAGACCCAAGGGAGAACCAAACACAACTGGTATTTACAAAAAAAAAAATCAATGGAATGATCCTTAGTGGTATTCTGCTATACTCATAGACAGGATCCTAGTACAGTCATTATCAAAGAGACTTCATCCAGCAAATGATGGAAACAGATAGAAAGACACACAGCCATACCTTAGACAGAACTCAAGAAATACTATGGAAGAGGGTGAGGAAGAATTATAGAATAGATGTCTAATCTTACTGCAACTTGATATGCTATGTTTTATTGAAATTAATAGGAGGGCTGCTCTTTTCAAAAAAGGAATGGAGAAGAAATAGATGGGATGGTGTGGGGGGAATGAACTGGGAGGGGAGGAGGAAGGGGAAACTGTGGTTGAGATGTAATGTGAGAAACATAAATAAAAAAATAAAAAAGTACAAGTTAAAGACACAAAGGCAAAAACCAAAACCAAGACCAATCCAAACCAAACCAAACCAAGTCAAGACTGATGCTTCCTGAGAAAAGCACATCCACACTCATGTGTGCACATGGTCACACAATGTACAGAGGCTTATGAAATGACATTGGATTATTAGACACATTGATTTGGTTTTCATCTCAATAATGCTCCTTGAAGGGACTCTGTCCAGCTTGGTCATGATGAACATGGCTATGGCAGTCTGTGTCCTTCTCCCCAGTCATCTCTGTCCTGTTCAATACCTATCAATTACTTTTCTGAACCAGTCCCCCAAGGTCTATTCCTTATTTGGCCACGTCTTCCTCCAGAGGCTGACTACAAAGGTCAGCTCTCAAAGTATTGAACTCCAGCAATTAAAAGCATTCTTTGATTCACTTAATTAACATGTCTAATTAAAATTAAACACTTCATCCTAACAGAAGTGTTCCTATTTTATTTTATAAAGCACTGTTTCCCTATGTGCCATGTCTGTCTCATCTCTACCCATAGACAGTTCTTTAGCCTTTCCCCTCTCTCCAAAGCAAATACCTCTTACCCCCTCCCTTGTCTCTTTTCTCCCCTCTCCTTTGTTCCTTTCCCCATCTGCCTTTTCCTCTATCTCCTGTCTGTCCCTTTTTCCTGCCCTCTATCCCGCTGGGACAAATAAATCTTCTTTGTGCTGAGAACTTGGTCTTGAGCGGATACTTTCACTCCTTATTGAATTAGATTTCTCATTGAATAAAGTAGCTGCAGCCATATGCATAACATTAATGTCTGTCATTGAAAGTCTTTGATGCTATCTGATTGATAAGAACTATCAGTTTCTTTGATCAAGACAGTCCCTTTAACAGAAAAATTACTCTAGGCATCAGCAAGAGAGAGTTCCCCTCCCCTAACTTTTATTCATGCCAACTTCAAGATGACCCTGACAGGGGTAATGAGGGCAGGAGATCTGTTCCTATCCCTGCCCCTCACCTGGGCAGCACAGTCAACCTGGCCCCTGGATGTGGGCATTTCACGTGAGCTGACTCCAAGGGCATGAGCATAGCTGAGCTGGCCTTCCCCACCCTGGCCTCTTGCTGCCTACAATAGGTAGGAGAGCTGGCCCTTCATGGAATGGTTGCACGTGAGACATCTCCAAGGGAGTGAGCCCAGAAGAGCAGGTGCTGTCTTGTGTGTTGTTGCAGAAGAGGGAGAGATATCCTCCTTCTCTCCCTCATCCATTTCCATCTATGGCAGGCTGGAGAGCTGGACCTTGTGTCATGATAGTGGGAGAACTGGCTCTGTCCTTCACTACCTGCAACATTCTGGAGAGCTGTACCTTGCCTGGGCTGCAGGGCAGAGCTAGCTTTGGTTCTGGTGAGCTACCCTGAGGGAGTGAGAGCAGGAAAGCCAGCAGGCTGAATAGCTCGGATACTACTTAGGCCCAGATTTAGGGTTTTGAATTGATCCACCTCAACATCTACCCCATCTGTAAACTACTGGAGTGCATGAAGGGGTTCGTTCTACAGATTCAAAACTACAGGATCTCCATGACACAGGCCAACAACAGTATATGAGAGGAGTCCCACTGAGGATCTAGTATTGATAGAGCTGCAGAAGCCAGAGGTTTTATACCAGACCAATAAGTCATTGGACATTTTCAAGCAAGGAATTATGGACAAAAGGATATACTGCGGACACACTATGACACACTACAACTTCAGCAGCAAGATTTTCCCCCTTCTGTTGTGGGGTGGAAGTTGCAAAGGTGGAGGGTAGGTACTCGGGAAGGAGGAAATGAATGGGATTGGGGTGCACAGTGTGAAATTCACAAAGAACCAATAAAATATTAACAACAACAATGACAACAAAACTAACAAAAAGTAACTACTATGTACATACTTTTTGTTGAAATAATATAAAATAATACTTTTGCATACAATTGCTTAAGTCTACCTTCATTAATACTGGATGGTTTGTTTGACTTGTGTAGAATTTCTCTCATGCATTTAAAATAATCCATTATATGATTCAAGGCTCATAGCATGCATAAATAGTACATAGATGTGTATGATACACACATCATTCATTATCTGGGCATAAGTCTTATAACAAGTTTTGGAAGCTAAAAATGCATGAAAGAATACTAACTCAAAATTCTATATGTCATAATGTAGAGGAAAACATTTTAGACTATTTTTTATTCTTTTGTTTAATCTATTGTTGCCACTTTGCATTACCATGATTTATAAGCTGTTACCTTAGTTACAGGCATTTTTT
This sequence comes from Rhynchomys soricoides, assembly GCA_019843965.1. Taxonomy (NCBI): domain Eukaryota; kingdom Metazoa; phylum Chordata; class Mammalia; order Rodentia; family Muridae; genus Rhynchomys; species Rhynchomys soricoides. The sequence goes on along the minus strand of JADRCH010000006.1, from coordinate 875,011 downwards.
CCTAATTTAGTTGAATTTGCAAGTTCATGAAACTAAAACAGAACATGGCATTAGCAAATTAAAGTAAACTCTCCTAATTTCCACAAAGATAAATTATAAAAGCTTCCCTTCTCCCTAGCATACTCTTTTCCTTTTCTATTTGAAGACTTTGAAGACACAGGAAGAGGAAGGAGCTTTTGTATGTGAGCTAATCATTTCCTTGTTAACCTTTTGCCGTCGGCCACAATGAGATCCATTCTTCATATCACCGCAGACTCGTCAGCAGGAAAATGCTTTTATCTGTGCTGCTTGGCTTTACAGGACTGGAGGGAATTGGCACCACTTGGGAATCATTAAAGAGATAATGGACAAATTATTTCCTCATATCTTCATTCAGGCTTCTTTCCCACTGGTGCCCTCATCCTCAGTAAGCATCAATCAGAATTATTCATTAGGCACAGAGGGATAGAGGGGTGTCCTGAGGGAGACTGAGAAGAGCAACAGGAGTCTGGATGCAAGTAGGACCAGGCTTATCATGTCAGAAGGAAAGGGAGGGGGTATTTCCTGATTGGATCTGTTTGATTTGAAGAGTTTGGAGCTATACAGAGGAGATTTGCCTATCTTAAAACTGTAAAATTACAAGGGGTATGTGAACTCTAAAACCCAGCTAGTAGGAAAGGACTTGCAGAGTAGCTTGGGTGTTTATTTCTGTTCATTTTAGAATATGTTTATTTTCTTGAGACTCTGTACAGGGCATCACTAGTTAGTCACTAGATTTCAGCATCCAGCTTACTCTTGTTAAAAATTATGCCAGATTATCTTATGAGGCAATGGAGACTTTCCTGGGGAATATTGCTGTGGTGAAGGAAGATTGCACTCTATATGTCTGAAATAATAGACAGGTCTATTGCAGATAGAGAGCTGGTATAGAAGACCATGATTGCATCCCAGGACTTCATAGTCCAGGCTAAGTGGGACTCTGGCACCGAGCCCCAGCTTTATTTGGTAAGAGTATTCTGAATGAGATCTTCCTTAGGCCTTGGGAGGCTGCTGGAAGTGATCAGGCAATCTGTGCTGGCTGGTTTTTGCTTGTGAATTTAAACTTCTCTTTCCCAGAGAACATGATAATTCCCTGTATGGGCCTTGAAATTATGAGGACGTTTGGAGAGTCACATTCGAAAGGGAAAAAAAAAGTCATTATTTTAAAATATTCTGACTCTCAGATATATTTATTTGAAATATCTAGAGATTTAGCTTAAAAATATACAGTGCTTGAATTTACTGTCTCTGTACCCTGAAGAATGAAGTAAGTGAATTTATGTGTTTTGCCATGTGATCAGAGCAGTTATTTGCCCTAGATTCTTTAAGAATCTTTTTTATGTACCTCGTAATATTTTTACAATTTTAAACTCTGAATAAATTGTTAAAAATAATTTAAATAATTCATAGAAGAAAGTATTTTCAACTAAATGCTATATGCAAAGAGAGCTCAGGGCTCCAAGTCAGGAAGAAGCTGTCTGGAAATGAGTTAGACTGAAAAAGCTCAGTTGTTGATAAGTCTCTGTGTCCCACTGTTGATAAAGCTCTATGGCCCAGTTTCCAAATTCCACAGCTGGACAGCTATATCTATGATGCGTATAATGTTGGATACCTCCACCCACCCCTCCTAGAAAAGATTGGCTGATTCAGACTTGCTTTAATGAGCTCTAGAGAGAAGTACTTCACAATAGCACTACTTTAAAGAAACACTGTCCTGTGCATTTAAAGGGCAATTTGAATGTATAGACTATAGTGTACAGTGCTTGAGAATGGAGATGATGGTTGATGCTCACTTTCAGCACTATTGCTTAATGGGAGCCAAGTAGTGGGCTAGCCTGAACTTACACCTTCCTACTGAGTGAGAAGCAACACTCTAATTTGTCAGATTTCTGTATCACACATTAAGCATTGTCAGATGGCAAGTAATTCCCCTGACACAGCCATCATACAAGTCTTTCAGATGATGTTCCTAGTGGAAAGATGTTATATTCTACCTTTAATGTCCTACTGTACATGGAAATGATACAAACTCAAGGTTATAGTCACAGTGATGACAAATGTTTTACAATTGAGAATACTTTAGCTGTTAATTTTAATATCTCATAATTTAGCAAGATAGTTTAATACAGTTTGTTTTTTACCTAGAAATACAACACTGTAAATTCTTTCCATGGGTAAATGAATGGAGAAATTATACATTCTGTTTGCAGCTTTATCAAAGCTTTTCTAGGAGCTCTTTTACCCTTTTCTCTTCCAAAGTTAGCAGGTGGATACACTGTATTTAACTTATAATTGCTGGGAGCTACTTGATAGAACATTAGCAAACCAGGCTATGAATTGAATTTTGAATATGCCATATTAAAAATATAACGAGGCTTAAATGAGGCCCAGAGTAGCAAGGTTATAAATAAACTGTCCACTGTTCTCATGTACATTTAGTAAAGAGATTTGGGGATAGTGCGACTAATCCCCAATGCCCAATTAAAGTTTCTTCAGTAATTTAACAAACACAACAGTGAATGTGCAATTGGAGATATATTAAATAAATGTGCATTGCACAGAGAAAGTTTAATAGATAAACAACTAGAAAGGCAGTGTAGGTGTCCAGCTTTTTCAGTGTTTTCTAGTAAAATAATTGAAAGAAAAAGAGAACAGAAAGAAAGAAAGAAACAAAGAAGGAGCACAGTTAATAGGCAAGAGATGGGGATTCTATTGAGATGAATACATTATTAGTGTAGCTTAAGCTAATTAGACACTTAAGTATTGCCAGTGATACTGTATAGATTAGATCCCTCTCAGCTTGTTCCCCATTTGTGTGATTCTGATGTGCATAGTCATTGCTCACAGGTATGGATACAGAAAGATGCGTAGGTGTAGAGAGTCTAAGATACTCTCCAGTCTTCTTAAATGCTATTTGTTGTTCACAATTCACTTAAAACAGCTTCACTCCAGGATCCAGGAATCCTAGACAGTTGCCCTTTCTCATCTTCTGAGCACTTGCTGCAGTGGCTGCCAGTGAAATGAAACTTATGACTTACTGGAGAAACTGGTCTTCAATTTCCCCTTCATGGGTTTGGTGCTAGTGGAGTACTTTCAAAGTGTGCAAACTGAACTTCAATTAAAGAAGTCTGCAGGGCACACAGAACAGATGAATGGTAAGAGTGCTGAGAGTACTCCTGACAAGACTTTGGCAGGAAGGATGCCCAGGAGAAGCAGGACTTTGGAAGGACTACATGGAAACAAATACTGGTTGCTGCATGGAATATGAGAGCAATGTTGTTTCCTCATTTTGCTAGGACCTCAAATAGAAAGTGGTTGTTATTGCAAAGTAATATGAAAAATCACATCCTTTAAAATCAGAGTGTTTGTGACACCCTAACATTGTGCTTCGAAACATCTGTCAAGAAGAAAGGCAGCAGCTCTTAGCTAATCTGCTCTGCATTCCCTTCACTGAAATACTGACTCTGTTCATTTTGGCTGAGGTTGTTCTTGTAAGCTGTAAACATTCCCAGGGAGAGTCTTTCATTTCTGTAAGTGAAGATGATTTTCTGTTGGCTTTTGCTTAATTTCAGCAGACTTTCATGCAAATGAACCACAGCAGAGAGTGGAATAGCCAGATGATCACTAGAATCCTTTTGATTTGGACTTCTTTTCCTCACTTTTCAAGTACTGTGCTCTCCCTGGCATTATGGGCTCCTGAAAAGTGTATACATTATTCTGTTGTACATTCTGGCTACTTCATTAACTTAAATGTAAAAGCAATGAAGTGGTTTCTTCTTTTTTAACCTTTATTTGTGTGAATTGGAGATTTGCAAGGGGACTAACAGGTATATTTTGAATTAGAATTACAATGGCAAGTCATTATAATGTGATTAATAGCCACAGATAACTCAGTTTATGCCCAGAAGTACTCACTCACCACTGTACTTCAGATCTGCACTCCTGCTTTTCTGAGTGAGTTTCTATGGATCTCTGAATGGTATTAATATGTATCTGAATGGCCCCACTGTGCAGCCAGTGTTTTTTGTCTGAAGCTGTCTAAGGTCCTAGGATACTAAAGAAGGTTGGATACATTGTTAACTAATTGAGAAAGATCAGGCCACAATGCCAGATCTCAAGTAAGGGACTGTGGAAGTTGCTTAAAATCTTCTGTCCCCCCTCTCCATTAATTTCTTTGTGTTTGAAATGTAGATCTACTGTGTTTGTGCACTGAGTTATGCATTAATGCAAAGGAATGCATAAAATTTGGAAGTTATTGTATTTGTTTCAGGTAATAAGTGTGGCAACCACCTAAGAATAAAGATAGATCAAATAAATGTGGAAGGTTAATGAATATATGAAGCTCACCAAAATTGTAAGCTCTGCTAACAATTAGCATTCTGCTAATAATGTTATTTAACATAAAAGCCGATTGATAAGCATTAAGGCCCTTTAGCTACACAAATTAAATAAAAATTCATTTTCATGGTTTTGAGTCACATTTTGATTTCTATGATATGAATAACTTCAAAAGGTTCTTTGCTTGAGTAACCACTGTTAGCTCATAAATTAATGCTAACTGATCTTTAGATTATAAAACATTTTAAAGAGCCAATTACTGAGTTCTGATGGTCTCTTGAATTGTACTATCTTCCAGTGTGGACGTGGGACTAGTATCACTTACAAATTGCTGAAGGCGAGCCAATCACCTCACAACGTAAGGCTTTCTGTTCATAGACATGTACAAAACATTCTCAGAAGTGTAAGTTTTCTTGGGTGGCTTCTTGGGTGAAATTCTATACCTGCCACAGCCATATTCCAACAGCAGAGTCGGAGAAGCTCTAATAATCTCAGTTACGATGTGCTCTCAGATTTCCATATAATGTTTTTATACATACTACTTATTGTTCTAAGGCTTCTAGCTCTTTCTATCAACGCAGATTGGGCTTATGCATTGTGTGTCCAATAAGCTGGAGTTTCGGTACATTCATGTATGTGTACATTGTGTGGGCTAGAGAGATGAGAATGTCAGGTGTCTTCCTCTCTTGCTCTCTGCCTTATTCCTTTGAGATACAGTCTCCCACAGAATGTGTGGTTTTGACTAGAGTTGCTGACCAGGGAGCTCCTGGGATGTGCTTAGCTCTGTCTCCCAATGCTGGGCTTACAGACATGTCCAAACCTGCATGGTTTTTTATTTAGATGATAGAAACTTGAACTCGGGTCTCCAATCTTGTATGCAAAATGCTCTTATCTATTCAGCCGTCTTTCCTGCTCTTCTCTACATGATACTCTAAATTTATTGATTCAAATTATTTATTGCTTTTTAAAGTTCTTTGTTTATTTCATTGCTCCTTTCTCTAGTCCTAGAAGGTAATCGGTTGTGTGGGTTCTTTTGTGGCCCAAATATATAAACCCTTAAACATGGAGGAAATCGATATGACTTTTAAAAATTGAATGACTAAAACCTTTACTTATTAAAGAAGATAAAGACAGACCTATAGTTGCAGCTACTCAGGGGTCTGAGGTAGCAGAATAACAAAGTTGAAGTGTGAACTGACATTCCTAGAAATGGAAAAAAAAAAAAAAGAATCTATTTCAAACCTTCCACAGTTCTGGTCAGCTGGTTAAAATGCTGCTCATGGAGAGCTAGAATGTTACAGGCTGGAAACCAAGTTATCTTGAACTGTCTTTATGTCCTACCTGTGTGTTTGAACTGACATTTTTTCAAGACTCTCAGGGAAAATTATTTTTGCAAAGTAGAAACAGACCTCTTAGCTTCTACCAACTGAAAGGTTAAGAAGGTCATCTGAGGCCTAAAGGAAGGACTCCAGTGCTTTGCTGTTACCCACCTCCCAGATACTCTCAGCAGACATCTGTATTGTGTAAATGACTCTTACTGAATTTTCTCTTGATGTCTTCATACACATACAGAATATATTACAATCACAGTAACCATCATCCCCTCTCACCCTTATCACCTCCCCCCTTTCACCTTCAGTACCCTCTGCTTTTCTCTACAATTCCACTTTCTACACTTACGTGTTTTAAAGATGACTTTACCCAGGGTGGTATGTTTGTCTATGGGTTGAAAGCTATCCACTAAAAATGTATAAGCTTGCTTTATGATTTTATTTTGTTGTTTCTTTGAAACCTTTATAAGACTGTTACGATAAGGAAATGTCACATTTGCTATAGTCTCGTCTGTCTTCTTGGGCCATGGTCATTTACATTCCAGTGTAAATTTGAAATGAGGCCTGTGGTTTTGACCTCCATTGACAAAGGCCTTTATGCATTACAGAATGCATTCAAGCTCAGTGCAAGCAACTTTCTGAACCTCTCTCATAGAACTAAAAATCAAAGGATCAATTTTTAGGAAGAAAGAAAAAGGAACACATTTGTAGGAAGAAGGTTGATGTGAGGTTCCCCTCAGTCAATCCTTATTAGGAGAAAGTGCTTCACTACCTCAGGCTGCCATGGTTGGACCCTTATGTGGCCAATAAGGAAGCATAGAATCATAATCTCAGACAGCCATAATGTGGCTCAGAGAGGACAAGAGACCCTTCAAGTCTCAGAATGTTAAGAGAGTTAAGACATGAGAGAGCACCCTCAGTTCTGGAGAATAGTGGAGCTTTCTGACTGGTAGAGGCTTTCACAAGTTGAAGAGATACTTCACATCATGTGGCCTAGCTTGACCAGTTTAACATACCACAGTGCAGAAGGCACTGATTAAAAAACAGGTTCTAATTCAAAGTCGTTGTTGGACTATGGGTTAGCATCATAGCCTTTCTAATAGCTCCAAGGGAGAGGAATCCTGCACATCTGCAGCACAGAACATCTTTTGCTTTCAGAATTTCTCACCTAATATTTTATTACCTTTGTAGTTTTGAAATAAAAAACTTAATTTTATCATTTTATTCCTTCCCCTTCCCCTTTCTCTTTGTAACTTCTCATGTATACCTCCTGCTTTCTCTCAAACCCATAATCACGTTTTCTCTCATTATATATATATATATATATATATATATATATATATATATATATGCTTAGTCCATGTGATGTTATTTCTATTTATATGATTTGAAGGATGACTACATAGAAAAGAAGTTATATCCATGAAGTCTTGTCAGCATACCTGTGTAAATACAGCCTGAACAAGTATCACACCAATAGATATGCTAACATAAAAGGGGAAAATCTCATTGGGTTTCAGTCTTATACAAAGAATTGAAGGCAATCAAAACATCCTGACATAGTCTTTCTTATAAAAGAGCTCCTCAACTAGTTATACAACTTATGTAACATGCTTTTATTTTTTATACAATGAGAAAGAGAGAGAGAGAGAGAGAGAGAGAGAGAGAGAATTCTGCATGTTTCATGCTACATTGATGTTTAGCCAGACTTCTGATTGTGAGAGAGGCAACAAGGCCACTGAAAGCTCTGAAATCTAACAAGATGCAGTTCATAATGGAAAGCCTGCCCAATTATAATGCATGAAGCCCTACGTTCACTCCCCAGCACTACAAAGAAAAAGAAGGCATAGATGGTTACTGAATTTGCCAGTATGAAAGTCACTGATAGCCAAGTCAGTGTTCTATTTACTGTGTTCCCTGAACTGCTCTCAGGGGAAGTTGAAGACATTAGCTCATTAGTTTTACATTAAGCTTTTTCCTTTCTTTTAGGAGCAAGCCAATTAGAAGATTTCTACAGTGAGTAGAACCATTGTTATGGTAATCTGATCCTGCTTTTAATTCTGTTAAGGTTCTTCTAGTTGCACACTGATACATATAAGCAACTGAGAAAACGTACAGTAAGATCCATAGACAAAGCCTTTCTGTGCCATTTTGTATGCTATGCTGAAATATCCTTTTATACATCCATCCACTTATGTCTAGTTAAATATTTAGCAAAAACATAAAGGCATTATTTTAGAGATAAGGTGTAGAGATATGAATACAAAGCAGACCTATAACTGGACTATTTGGGGCATCTTTTCATTACTATGTGCTAAGTGCAGGTGGGGACTGATATGGAAACTAATTCCACTTAGTCGGTGTAATAACATGCTATGAGAGTAGTGAGGAAGCTGGGCAAGAAGGGGTCTTTCATGAAAAAAATAGAACATTATGCTTCAGAATGAAGGCTAGTGAGATGGCTCAGAGACTAAGATTGTTTTTGCTGTTCCAGGGGACCCAAGTTTGATTAACCACATTCTGTCTCAGGAGAGATAGAGAGAGAGAGAGAGAGAGAGAGAGAGAGAATGCCTCATGACATAGCCAACATGGATTCCATCCCTGGTACTCTCATGGTAGAAAGAATACATGCTCCTCATACTTGTCTACTCACTTTAATAGTCACACATGGGGAAATAACTCTCTCTCTCTCTCTCTCTCTCTCTCTCTCTCTCTCTCTCTCACACACACACACACACACACACACACACAGACAGACAGACACTCACACTACATACATAGTAATCACTGGGAAAAATGTGTCTTTGTATCCTGAATGAATAGTGGTTGGCGACATCAACCGCTATTATTTGAAAAGCACAATGCTTAATAGAGTGGAGCTGTTCCCTCTGGGTCTCAAATGATCACTGGCTGGCATATGACACAGACTCATGTGATGGCCTAGGGAATAATGCAGTGGTATTAGTGAAAGAGTACAGTGGGCTACAGTATTGATAACTGCTCTGTCAACATTTCTTTGTTGGGAGGCAGCTTACTTAATAGTCCTTTGTGCTCCTAGATGTACACGGTCTTTTGGGACCTAGAATATACAGGATGTATGAGATTGATGGAAAGTTGAGGCTTCTATGCTGAGCTTGTGTGATTTGTCACTCCTGGAGCAGTGGGGACTTCAGTGGTGCAATTGTTTTTCAGTCACTCAAGCTCCTATACATGACTCTAATAAATTTCTTCATTTACCTAGATGGGGTTAGATTAAATTATTTCTGTGGTTTGTCAGGTCTCTATCTGGAATAAAGAGGTATTTCTTTACATCTTCCCAGGGAGAAAATCATTTCACAAAATGATAAAACTGATGTATCACAGATATTATATTTGATTAGGAAAAATCAGATATTTAAAAACTAATATTTTAGAATATAATAGGATGATATCAAAATAGTTATGATATCATAATGTTTATAATGTTATAAATGTTTAGACTTAAGGATGATAGGAATAACTGTGTAGAAGAAGAACAGGGATTAGACTATATATAGGTTAAAGTTATAGAGCTAAACAGCCTACAAATTCAAAGGGAACAACTTGAAAATATTGTGTCCAATCTAGTTAGAGATTTGAGTTGAATGTATGTCACTTTCATAGACTGGAAAGTCTGGGAATTTTATGGCTGCAAATGACACTAAATCTGACTTATGTTTTCAATGCTTTATCAGCTCATCTTTAAACTGATAAGTCCCAGAGAGCTACAAAAAAGCTATACTCATAAGGAATATGTGGATAGTTTGTTGAGCACCAAGATGTCAAAGATATTTAAGACAAAGTCCTTGGTGAGCTGGAAATATAGAGGCAGAAAAGAAAGGATTCTAATGAGCCAGAATTTAAGTTCTGGACAAATGGGGAGAACTGAGAGCAGAAGGGACTGTGGTACTCGTGCCACAAGCTTGGCTGTCAGTGTTTTAACTTTATTATTACAATTATCATTTCATATTTGCATATTGTACCGGTGTCACACAACTGGGAGCTTCAGTTATGAGTATCTGGAATTTTAGTGTAAATAAAGACATTGGAGTATTGGCAACTTCAATGATCTTGTCAAAGAAGGTGAGGTTTTAATTAAAGTGTATCAGTAGAAAGTCTTTCCTAGATAGGAAAATAAAATATATCTTTTATTCCAGAGTGAATATTAGCAGTCAATAAAATGTATGAAGAAAGCCCTACAACCATATGGAAAAAGAGAATAGATACAGGGCATGGGGATTGACCTTTGATTTCTTGTATTTCTGTTAACACGTCATGTTTAGGCAACTTGATCCAAATTCTTGGTAGAGTAATAAAAATCTCCAGTGTAGAGACTAAAATCAATATGAAGTATATTTTATGTGTCATCCATGATCTTTGTTTTCTCTGGCTAATTAAATATTCCATTATTGTTGGAGATCTGACTTTTTACGAATTATCCTCAGCAGTGAATACTTAGGACCCAGAGACCTGCTGTGGGAAATTTTTACAATTTCTACTCACAGATGCATTGTTTTAGTACAGTTGTGTTTTTATAGAATAATATGTGCTGTTGAACTCTCTGGAACTAGATATGAAATAAAACATATTTGAGCATTAACCTAGGGTCAAGAAGGAGTAGGGGCTGGGGAAGAGGACAGTGACTAGAATTAAGAAAAACATCAGAGGAGCATTCAGCTAGAAAAAATCTTCCTGAATATTCATTCTGAACTATTTTTGGAAAGCAAGACATTTTAAGATTCAGTTAAGGAAACAGAAGCTTAGTTCTGAAGTATCTAATGAAAGGGTTATTATTTTCACATTGTCATGACAATAGAAGTTTATTCACAGAAATTGCGCTGGACTACAGAAAGTGTCATTATATAAATGTACAAAAATATGTTTCTTATACTTAATTATTCTTGGAGGAGGCACTTGAAGTTTTCTTTAGGAAGTAGGTTGTTTCCAGAAGTTTTTCTTTTGGCTGAAGCATATTTTACTTGGACAGCATAAAGTTTTAGAAGAGTACTTGCTGAAGAATTACAAGGTACGTTCTCAAGACAAGTAAGAAAGGCAGATAGCTGGGATGATAGGAAATTCAGGGTGAGGAAGCCTTGGCTGTTGGGGTTTCATCTGAAGAACCGGGAGCAATGGCATAATCTGCAGTGGGCACCGATGAGATGCATAGTCAGCTACGTCTGCAAAGGAAGGGCCTGAAAAGACGTGTTTCTTTTTGCGTTTAGAACATTTTAGATCCTTTTCATAAAGAGAGAGCTGGAGTTCAGTTCTTGCCTTGTGGTAGTCTCATAAGCAGTCTAGTATGAGTCCTGGAAACATGTCAACCAGAGACCTTCATGTGAATTCTTCATGCAACTGTCCTGGAGATTTTGCACAGTAGATTTTGTTTGCTCATTGTTGTCCTTCCATATTGTGCCATGTTCAAGGGATAACTAAGCAGAAAATTCAGGGTCCCTTGTGTTGGATATTCTTGCCAACTTGGCAGTAGGGAAAACTTGCTTTCTCTTCCTTTCTCCTTTAAGATCCCTTCTCAAATATCCCCAGTGACCAGGCTCTACCTCGAGACTACTCTGGCAGCCAGACCTGACCTCTTGAGGTGCACCAGTAGCCCAGCCATGATTGAGGAGCTCCAACTGCCAGTCTTTGTCTCTACCACAGACTCCTCTGATGGCCCTAAAGGCTGTTCCCTAACAGCTGTAGTGGTCATTTCCAACAGAGGCAGCCACCCTCCTGGGATTTTCCCCCCTAATAAATCTCTTACATGACTTTATGGTATTCTTTTTATCCCAGCTGCCAGAATACCTTTCCCATCTGAGATTACACCCACTTACACATGGTCACTCCAAGGTTTTATTACACATCTTCAGATATTGATTTTTAGTTCCTTGACATCCTGAATGTGTCTGTAATTTCAATCTTGCATGTCAATTTTGCCATTTTTGAATCTGAGTTTTCTCTTTTGTCACAGAGGCTAGTCACAGCAGCAAAGTTAGGAATTGTCCACATACTGGATTAGCCCTTACTATTTTAGGCATCTCTGAAATGGTCTTGAATGTGCTTGCAAATGAATACATCATCCATGTTCTGTGACTTACTACAGTGTGCTTTGTCTTTTGTCTTTAATGTCAAACATGATTTATTCTAAAATACTTTCTTTAGGAACATCCAATGTTTATTCACTTTTCTGATTCTCATTTTTTTTTTAAACCGTGACTTATTTTTAGAGCTCTATTAATTGATAAAGAATAAAAGAGTTTCCAAGTTTCTGAGAATCCTGACAATAACACTTCACTGGCTCACAATATGAGATGAACATCGGGTCAATATGCCATCTCAAAAGTCATTCCACAGAGAATTCAATTAATTACCTTCAGATGTTTTCTCTCCAATAAAATACAAATGAAAATGAATAATATAGATTTTCATCTCCTTATTTTCTTCACTTTAAACGATGTTTTATTCTTGAATCCTATTTTGTTATTCATAAAATATATTTTAAATTTCTTTTTTTTACAGAATAGTAAGTATTTTTCATATAGAAACCATTAATAGTAAAATATTAAGTGAACCCAAAGCAACAGAAACATTTAGAAAGCAGAAGATCTTTGTGGAGATGTTTGAATTTTGATTCCCTGAAAGTGCCACAGCACTTAGTGGGTCAGAGTACATGCTAATTGGATTAATGGGATCTGTGGTGATCATGAACACTGAATGGTAGCACCATCAAAAAATGAACATAATATTTTCTTCCACTATAGCAAAATGTTTTGGAATATTTTGAATGCATGTATATAGAACATGATATCTTTTTGTGTACAATAAAAATCAGAAAAAATAGAAATGCATGGTCTAAATATCAAAATCAAAACATAAGCCCATAAGAGTTTAAAATAGCTTTAATTAAATTCAGAAAATTAAAGAAAAAACTTAAAATATGTATTTATGATGAGAATTAAGGAAGATGGAGAAATTAACGAATAGATTAAATTTTTAAACATGTGAGATAAAACTACTTGTTTCAATTTGCGATTTGGGGACCAACTGTATGCAAAGTTGTGTAAAACCAGTGAATCAGTAGCTACATTAATGATGTTCAAAGCTCATACATTCAATTTCCCTGGGCTGGGGCTAGGGCTGCAACTGGGGCTTCATGTTATGAAATAATATATTTGTTTTACCAAAATCTTTTTCACTGTGGGCAGTAAAATACCAACATTAATATGATGTACATATCATGAAACCTTTAAGGACCATATGTTACACACACCAAAACAATGAGCAGATATGGATATTTATTGCGTCACTGTTTTTTTTTTAGTATGGAATAGTTTATACAGGGCATGGAGAGGGGAATTGAGGAGGGAGTTGAGACAGAGAAAGGGAGAGAGAGAGAGAGAGAGAGAGAGAGAGAGAGAGAGAGAGAGAGAAAGAGAGAGAGAGAATGGGGAGAGAAGGGACAGAGGGGGAAAAGGGTAAGAGAGTAAGAGAGCAAAAGAGTATTGTATCACTCTTTAAGTATTCATGAAAAGTGACTAGAATTTATCATGTGGATAATAAAATCAGCTAAATATTCATCAATTTAAAATCCTTTAGAAGTGAGAACTAATAATAGAGCTTTGGTTGCAGTTTTAACACAAAAACATTTTAAAAGAAACGTATGCTGTCATTTGTGCCAAAAATAATTTTATGGTATACCAATCAAGCTAGAAGTAAAAGACAAAATTGCTTAATTTTATTTGCATATTTATTTATATGCAATGTACAAAAGTGTTTAGAACAAAATTGTGACTCCTAGAATCTGGGAAGTGGTACACTGGGAAATGTTTGCCGAAAGATGAAAATTTCATATAGACAGGGTAGGAATACTTTCAAGGAGCTTTCTGTGTACAATGTTGATGACATATTCATATCAAAATATCCTATAATAAGCATAAACATGTGCAATCTTTGTTATAAAAAATTAATTACAGAAGGAAATTGGTAAAGGTTAATTAATCAAAACCACTTTTTTCCTATATCCCTAGCTCTAAAGCACTTTCTGCACAAAACTAAGCTTTCTGAAACAGTGTTCATGTCTTCTGGATGTTTGACATCCACTCTTCTAAGCACTCTGTCAATAGATCTCGGTTTGAAAAATTTGTTGAGGAATATGAATGTAAATCTTTGGTTAGACCAATCATGAAACGCCACCTTGGTTTTCATTCACAATATGGGGTTTGGATATTTCTCATTTTGTTTTCCAAACTTTTCTACCCTTCTGGGGCCTTGTACCCCTCCACATTTGACTTTGACTGTCTTTCCATACCCATTTTCTTTGGTTTAAAGTATCCCTTATTTAACTGCCTTAACCCTCTTTTGAGGTCTAGTGAGAACTACTGCTACAGTTAAATATTGTCACTGGGAAAGCTTAACAGAATGTAATAGGATTTTTTTCCTTAAAGCAACAAATTGAAATTCAGTATGGACTCCTGTGAACAGCGCTTGCCCTAACGATGGACCTGACTTCTTTCTATAGTTTCTCCAACCCTGGCTCTGTCTCTTACTCACTTGTCCATTCATTGGCATTGGCATTTGACTCCCAACTTTCTTGTTGTACTTCCAGGTTATACAAAAATATACTTCCACAGTAGAATAATCACAAATAAAATCAAGTCAGGGTTCTAGTAGAGTACTTCAGAGTGACAATGTTACTCAGAACTCAATAAATGTATATAAAATTTTGTGTTTTAAATTGTACTAAAACTTATCTTGACATAACATTTTCTCTCCTTTCATGTTATTCTAGTCTTTCTACATTCCCATTAAATACCTATTTATTTTAATATTTAAATATATGCTTACTTCTGTGCATATTTGTGCATGTAACTAGTTAGATATGCAAAAAGTTTTCTCTCTTTTTCTGTACAGTTATTATAGTATTATTTTCATATAGTACTAAATTTCATGTAGAATTTTTTTTTTATTACAGAAGGTATTTGGCATATTCACCACCTCCTATTCTTTTCCTTTAGTCTGGCTTCCATCCCTAATATCCACTCCTTTCCTACTGTGATGATTAGCTCAGTTGTCAGCTTAATGAGATTTAGAGTCTGCTGGGAGATAAGCTTCTGGGAAAGTCAATGGGGGAATATCTTAATTAGGGCAATCAGGTTATGATAACCTGCACATTATGGGTTGCACTATTCCTTGGGCTAAGATCCTAAACTTTATAAAAAGGAGAAAGGAGGTGAACACATGTGTTAAATGTTCTCTATTTCTTGACTACATGTGCAATATGAGAACTACCTCAAGTTCCTTAATCTGTGAATTCTCTACAGAGACTGTCTATACCTACACAGAGACTGTCGATATCTCTTTATACAGATACTGTAAGGTAAAATGAACCATGTCTTACTGAGTAAAGGCTCTTTTGTTTTTATGTCATATATATGCATGCGCAGAAATTTTGTGTGTATTGGTGTGTATTGTTTTTGCCTATCTATGAAGAATTCAGTGGTGAACTAATAAACACTGAAGGGGTGGAATTAGTCAGGAATACTGGTATACACCTTTAACTACAGAACTTCAGAGACAAAAGAAGGCAGATTTCTTTGAGTCCAAGGGTAACCTGGTTTATATAATGAGTTCCAGAATACCTAAAACTACATACATAAATGAAATCCTGTCTAGAAAAAAGAAATAAAACCAACAACAAAGACAACATAAGAATTAATTTGGATTAAATGTGTCCTACTAAGGGTTGCTGGTAGGGAGAAACACAGGAAAGGTCTTGGCCTTGGCTAGACAATCTAGATGCATATAGCATTTGGAGGCAGAATAACTTCCTAGAGTGTTTTAACACCCCAGTATTGCCTATGCTTCCAATTGGATTTTCTAATGCTCTGTAACAGGGCTTTGTGCTTCTTTAGTCTCAATTCTGTTCTTTGTCCACAGGGAGGTTCTGTTTTGGCCACAGGGAAGTTTTTCCTGTGCAAGTGTGTGTCAAAGGTAGATATCTTCTTGGTTAAGGTTGAGGTTTGTTCCCACTTGCCCACCTTTCTACTGGGGTCCTGTGTAGCTCAAATCTGTGCATAATGCCATAGTCTCTGTGCATTCATAATGTGTATTCGTCTTGTTATACCTGGAAGACACCATTTCCTTGGTGTCATCCATTCACTTTGACTGGTACAATCTCTCTTGCTCCCCATCCACATGGCTTTCTGGGCCCTGTGGCGAGGAGTTTGATGAAGACATCCCATTTAGAACTGAGTGTTCCAAAATCTCTCACTTTCTGCACATTTATAAGTAGTAGGTCAGTCTTAGTTCCCTTTTACTGCAAGAAGAAGCTTCTTTGATGACTATTGAGTGAGGCACTGATCTATGGAGGACACAGAATATTGTTAGAAGTCATTTTATTGCTATATTACCTTACCATTAAAGTCATATTTGGTTTTCCCCTAGGTTTATGGCCAATCTAATCTTAGGATTGTGGCCACCTAATCAATGTTAGGCATGGGTTTCATCTCCAGGAGTGGGTCTTAATTCCAATCAGAGAGTGGTTGGTTTCTCCTACCACATGTGTGCCACTATTGCACCAGTATATAATATAGGAAGGTCACCATTTTGAACTATAAGATTGTGGCTGTGTTACTATTTACATTTCTCTTTTCGTATGCACAGTATAGTCTAGTACTAAGTACACTATACAGTAGTTTTTTAAGCTCTATATTTCTCTGTGTTCAATGAAATATGTAAATATTGTCTTCAGTAATTTGGGATAGTTAACAATACATTTAAAGTTTATACTAACTATGCTTCAAAGACCCAGAAGTGCATGTGTGTGAGTGTGTGCATGTGTGTACATGTGCACATGCATGCACAAGCTCACATGTACACACACACACACATACATGCACATACACACACACACACACACACACACACACACACACACACACACATGCTTCTAGTAGGTAAGCTCCTAGCTTGTACAGCCTGTACCCAGTCAGCCTACTTTCTTTTATTCCCAGATGTTGAAGATTCTTTTTAAATTGACTGATCTTGTAAAATTTGCTGTTTTAGCTTTTAGCTTATTATATTTCCCCAGTAGAGAGGTGCTATCTATCTATCTATCTATCTATCAATTCAGGAGTGGTAAATAGACATTTATTTAATGATTAAAGAATCTATGACTGGTAAAATGACCCTAGTTATAGTTTTTATATTTTGAATGTACCGATAGCTTATACTGAGTGGGTTTGGGTCATATTGTAGAAGTTGATTGCTTGTAACTTAATAAAATAAAAATTAATTTTTGATGTCATTATAACTAATATTGTTGATCACTTTGTTATGGAGTATATTTTATTTTATTGTTCATTTATTTATTTATTAAAACTCAGATACAATTTATTGCTACAAGACTCAGGTAACAGTTGTGAAAGCCCTTGCCAGCTTCTTCACTGTTATTTTTTGTTTTATTTTAATACTTATTTACACTTCAAATGTTTCCCCCTTTCCAGATCTCCCCTGTGGAATCCTCCTATACACTCCTGCCTCCCCTGCCTCTATGAGGGTATTCGCCCCCAACACACACACACACACACACACACACACACACACACACTAGTCTTCCCTCCTTGGCATTCCCTTATACTGGGGTATCTAACACCCTCAGGTCCAAGGGCCTCTCCTCCCCCTGATGGCTAATAAGACCCTCCTCTGACACATATGTGGCCAGCACCATGGATCCCTCCATGTGTAATCTTTGGTTGGTGATCCAGTCTCCTGGAGCAATGGGAGGTTAGGCCAGTTGAAACTATTATTCTTTCCATGGGGCTGCCAACTCCCTCAGCTCCTTCAGTCCTTTCTCCAACTCTTCCATCTGGGACATACCACTCAGCACAATGGCTGTTGTGCAGTGAATCTTAGGTATTCCGAACTTTTGGGCTAATAACCACTTCTCAGTGAGTATATACCATGTTCATTCTTTTGTGATTGAGTTACATCGTTCAGGATGATATTTTCAAGTTCTATCCATTTGCCTGCAAATTTCATGAAGTCATTGTTTTTAATAGCTGAGTAGTATTCCATTGTGTAAATGTACATTTTTTGTATCTGTTCTTCTGTTGAGGAACTTGATTTTCTGGAATTTTGGCGTATCTAGGGCTTGCTGTGGTGGGAGAGCTGGGTTCTGATGATGCCATGTAGCCTTGGTTTCTGTTCCTTGTGTTCTTGCCCTTGCCTTTCACCATCTGGTTATCTCTGGTGTTAGCTAGTCTTACTCTCTCTGACTGTGGCTTGTCCTTCCTGAAAGCCGCCATGTCAACACTCCTTTAAGACCAGTTCTCTCTGAAAGGAATTTGGATTTGGAGAGCTTTGGTACTGGGTCAGCTCTGGGGTACAGATAGAAACCAGAAGGATCTAGTCCCCAGCTGTCCCTTAGTTCCTGTGTCCTGATGGCTCTGCAAAGGTCCCTTTTGATCCTGTGAATTTGAACAGAAGTGGTGGTCTCTTGCCTGTACTTGAAAGTGTGTTGGCACTCCTGGGATACCAGCTCTCTCCTGGCACTATTTGAGTATGGATCCCTGTTTCCCAGGATCAGCTTCCTGGCCACCAAAAGAAACCAGAAGACTACTTCTCAATCCCTGTGTCCAGGGGATTCCAGGTGGGTCCCTCTGAGCAGACAGGCTTGCCCATACTCTGAGGAGTCTAGCTCTCTCCTGGCACTATTTGGCTATGGAGCCCTAGTGGCCCAGGCACAGGTCTCCCACCACAGATGGAAACCAGAATGCTCCTTCCCCTGGCTGTTCCTCAGTCCTTGTGTCCCAAGGTTTCCGGGAGAGTCCTGCTGAGCAATGTTGCTCCTCTTGCCCCCTCTCAAGGGCTTTTCTGCACTCCTTAGAGGCTTGCTTCCTCCCAGCGCTATTTGGCTATGGAGCTCTGGTAGCCCAGTCAGAGGTCTCTTGCCACAGATGGAAACCAATGGAGCATATTTTAAATCACTGTATCTTATTTCTTCATATTTAATTCAAAACCTTGAAAGATCAGAGGATAACATGAAAACACATTCATTTCATTATTTTGTTGTCATGTACCCATATTTCCTTTTTTATAACTTGAAATCAATATGTTGAAGTGGGTATATAAAATTATTTGAATTACTAATAACAGAAGATTAATAGGAATCTCTAAGAATCTGAGTGAAGGAAGATGTTCAGAGGATCAGGTTAGGTGTCATGATAACCAAAGCTGAACGTCTAGTGTAGTGTTTGAAGATGGTAATGATGTAGACATGACATTTTTCAGAATCTCCAAATGTTACTGAAAGCAGGTAAGGCGATAAACTAATTGGATCACTTCTTGTAATGAAATGCCATACTTTAGACAACAGGGGCCCTGAAATGTTCTCTGTGAAATGCTGTGAAGTCTTCCAAAAAATAGTAAACAAGTAATAAGAACAAAAATGTCTTTGTAGATAGTGTGGGTGTACAGTTTTTTTATCTTTCTTTAGATGCATATAATATTTTGGACTGAATGAAACTTAAAGGCCCCATACAATTTCTATTTTCTTCATGTGTATGATGTTAAATTTATTGATGATATCAAAAGTTCTAAAATATCTTCTGATCCAGAAGATTTGTAATTTGTTTCTTAAGAGGTCTTATAGGAAAATAATTAGTGTAAGCAACTTTCTGAAACTGTATAGCCATTACAAGTCAGGATTCAGAGTATCTCCCTTTTATATTCACATCTTTCTAGATATACCCTATTTTAGATTATACTTCTAGTATATATCTCATCTAGTTAGAAGTCTTTGTCATCAGTAAAAAAAATGTACTAGCAGGCTATAGAGATGGGCTAGTGGCTCTAAACTCTTGATGTCCAGTTTCATGATCTCATATCCAACCCTGGGACATGCATAGTAGGAGAGAACTTACTCCCATGGTGTTCTTCTCTGTGTTCCACACTAGTACATTGGCATTTCTGCACACACGTGTTATGTGTACACACACACACACACACACACACACACAGACACATGAACAGACATGCATGCACATGCCCGTATGCGCAAACACATTCAGTAATCCCCCAAAAGTAAAAAATGAATTGGTAAAAAATGTATTTGCAACATGTAGAATAAAACAACTTGTGATATATGATGAAAGTGGATTATTTTCTTAGAACTTTCATTATCTTAATAATAACATTGTAATAAGAACACATTAAAAATTTTTTATATACTGAGGCTTAGTCCCAGTTGCACATTCTATGCATGGGCAATGGAGACAAGAGTTGGTGGTGGTAATTTAGTCTGGTCACTGTTACCACATACAGCATCTTATCTGTATCTGGAGTACTCATCTTGTGCTCAGTCCTAGACTGATGAGTTACCTGAATCCAGGCCACTTGCACCCTATCTTAGTGCCCTTATCTCAGAACATTAGTCTAGTCAGGTTAGTTTTTTTTTTTTTTTTTTCCTGGCTCGAGTCCACTACCTAAGGCTTATAGTGTGCATAAAGACTAGATCAGAAAAGAATATCTACTAGTTTACACTACTCTACTTAGAAATAATTGCATTAAATGATCATCTGTGACTCATTTTATAAATCTGAAAATTACATATACACCTTATTTTTTAGCAAGGTATGAAGTTAAATGTATTATAATTCAGATAAAATATTTGTAAGCATTACCACTGAAAATCATGTTCAATTTACATTTGTTTTAAATATATATATTACATAAGAAACTATTTACAATTTTGTTTAGTATAAATATAGAAGAAATGATACTAAGTGGTTATTGCAGCTGCAAAAACTCATTACAAAATATTTCAAAGGTTTAATTTTAATAAATGTTGAATAAATTTAGTAGCCTATACTATGTTGTATTATTGATAATATTAAACTAACTTTTAAGGTGGAAAATATGTTTAAATTATTTTTTTTTAGAAAACACAAACATTTTCATGAATGCTAGAGAGAGATAAATTTCTGAAAAGAAACAGATTGAAGCTGCATTAAAACAAAAACTCTGCCCAGTAATATTACCATATCTAATTCATATACATTAAACTGGGAAAGAAAGTTAGCAAGATACCAAGTCACTTGCAGTACATGTTGCTACATGTCACTAGTTACATGTAGAATACATGAAAAATTCTTTAAAATACACAAAAGAAAAAATAAGAAAATTTTAAATGAACACAATATAAGGAAATTCACCAACATGAATAAATGGTAAAACTATATTTTAAAATGTTGAATCTTAGTAGTGACAATGGACAAATTAAACAGTTTAGGAAGCTAATACCTATGGTGCATCTGTTGGTATCTCTGGGGCCTGACATTTAGTACCACTTCAACATTCGCAAAAGTTTTAAATATAACTGAAGTCCTTTATTAAGGATTAAAGGTGTTTTAGAAAATATTTCTTGAAGTAATATTTCCATATTTTCTAAATTTCCATGAAACCTCTTACCAAATGATGTACTTGTTCCACATGTATATGCTGATGCTTGTTGGTATGAAGCAGAGTGAAAACATTCATATATCACCTCTACTCTGTACCTTTTCTTTATACATACTTTCTTTAAATAGTCTCCACTGAAAAACAAGTCTTATTTAATTCCTCTCTGCATCCCATTCTTTTCTTATGAAGGCAGATATATTTGAATAAGAATAAGTAATAAATGGAGAAAAGAAGCAATGATAACTGAGGATAAAATATGAGCACACAGATTATATTACATTAATAACATGAAATAGACTCTAAGCAAGGATAATACTGTATTTTATTTAAATTATACCTGTTGCTTGAAAGAGCAATGTCCTGGGAAGCAAAGACTATGTCTACTTTTGGAATCCTTGTGATTTAACGACTATTTGGAAGTTTGAGTAAAAAGAACTTCATTGAAGAAAGTATGTTAATTATTGTCAAGGATGATGGACAGGACTAAATGTTAATTAATGTTGTCAATTAATGCAACAAATTATTGCAACTGAATAGGACTTGAGTGATGCATTCAGATGATTTGATCCTTAGTTCTAGGTTACAACTACTTTTGATATATTCTTGAAATGCTTTTCCTTTTGTCAAGATTATAACACTAACGTTGATGGTCAGATGTATTTGGATATGGAACAGAAATCTCACAATATAATATTCATTACAAAGTATTGGTCAGGAATCACCTGGATTAATTTGCTCATAGTTTAAAATTTCTGTGGAAAATCTGGAAAGTTTGCCATGAAGTAGAAATTGTGGTAACTCAAGAAATAGCTTTATAAGATGGGTTAGTTAATTCTTTTAATGTATTTATAGCTCATATTAGATATACAAAATGTAAGGCCCACATTTCAAGATATCATTTCTATGTCTGACATGTAAATGCCAAACTTGCCAATGCCCAAGATAAGAATCTAAGAAGGAAGAGTCCGAGATAAGCAAACATAATAGTCTGGGGGAATTTTAGTATGCCCTAGCCCTGCAGATAGCACAGATCACCAGGCTGTTAAGATCTATTTCAAGTTTCCTGGTGGAAAACAGGTATACTTCTCCTCCATTGAGAAGACAATCCTGTGTCTTTAATATTCCTAGCTTCCCTAATGTTTATCTGTGAGCACAAGTACCTCATGCCCTGTATACTGCCAAGCCTCATAACATGGAGTTAGTCCCCAGGATCAACATGCTGAAGGGAGAACAAACTCACAAATTGTCCTCTGATGTTCACACATCTACAATGGCATTTATACCCAGATAAATGCACACAACTAAGTAAATGTAAGAACTAATACTAAAATGAGTAATCAATATTTTGGGGTAAATTTTCAGAAAAACAATATATATATTTTACTAATTTAGTAATGAAAGGTTGTCCATGCAATGACTAAATTTTCTTGCTATGTAAGATATACAGTTATGACCTTATGTTTTACTGTTCAGATAACAGAAATATTTTCTCGTAAATTATAATATGGCTCAAGAAAGCTATATAATGTCTTTAAAGAAGATATCAGCCTGAAAACATCTCTAGGTAAGCTGAACTTAGCTTGGTATAAATAGTCTCTAAAAATTTTAGAAACTGAGACAGTAAAGAAGGAGATTGGACTCATGTGTAAAGGCTATCTGTTTTATCTTTTTATTTTTAAAATATTTATTTATTCTGATTCCTTTCATATAAATGTTTGCCTGAATGTATATATGTGTCCAAAATGGTACAGGAGCAAACCAAAAGAAGGTGTTGAATCTAAAAGAACTGGAGTTATGACTGATTTTTAGCCATAAATGCTTGCTGGCAACAAAACCTGGTTCCTCTGGAGGATCAGCTAGTGTTCTTAATCACTGGGTCAGGTCTCCAGTTCCTTTTTATTAATTTTATTTCTAAAAATGTATATTTGAAGTATGTATAAATTACTGTGATAGCTAATCTTCCTCATCAACTTGAATACCTCTAGAGTCAACTACGCTGCTATACATGTATAGGATCATCTTGACTAGATTATTTGAAGTGGGAAAAGCCACAATCAATCTGGACCACACCTTCCAGTAGCTCTCCACACAAAAGTACATGAAGAACTAAACTTTTAGTTTTTCTTGCTTGCCCTCACTATTTTTTTTCCATTAAAAAAAATACTTCTTTTTGAGATTATAATATAATTACATACTTTGCTCTTCCATTTCCTCCTTTGAAACTCCCATAAACTCCTTGCTATCTTTAACATTCATTGCCTCTTTTTTCACTAATTGGTAATACATACAAATATGTATATTATTACATTTATATTTCTAAACACACAAATAAATCATCCTCAGTCTGCATACTATCACTTGTATGCATGTTTTCCGGGTTGATCAGTTGGTATTAGACAACCAATTGGTGTGCTTTTCCCTGGGGAAGACTTGCTCTCAGCGTTCCTTACTTGCCTACACTTCTATGTGTAGGTCTGATGTCTTGTGGGTTTTCCCCTGTTCATTTTAGCATATCTTGTTGTTGATTTCCTAGTTAAGCAGTAATGTAGCTTTTCAACTTTCTAGGAGTCACAATCTTATAGGAAACTGCCTAGTTGTTTGGATTTTATAACCTCTCTATTTCATCTTCTGACGTGTTCTCCAAGCCATGGGTATAGCAGTTGTTTTGTAGATGTATCTACTGGGATGGAGCTCTATAACTCTCCATTTTTTCCCATGGGAAATATTTATTTGTAAAAAAATTATAGGCTATTTAATGTGGACACTGATCATTCTTTAATTACTGCAAGCTAATATATTTTTTGTAGATTTTATTTATTTTTCAGCATATATATTATATCCTATTTTATAATTATTTAACTAGTTCTCTCTCTCTCTCTCTCTCTCTATATATATATATATATATATCTCAAATAAGTAAAACACAAACATATTTCTAATTCAAAGTGGAATTTTCCAAATAACTGTATTACAGTATCATAGGTAACAGTAGATTTAAAACCTTGGGAAATACCTTTCTTGTGTTTATTCAGCAACTGTCTATCTCTAATTAAATGTTTGCCTGGCTAACATAGGAAATGATTAATGAATATTTGATTTATGAATGAGTTACTTATTGATGATATTTAGAATATGAAATCTATAATCCAAAGATGCTAAAAGGATTTCAACCACATGATTTACATGTTTTAATATGGCACACCAAACTAGGATTATGTTTTGTAAATGCCATCTTCATTTTAAAGATATATTATCGTTATTCTTCTCTTTATTTTTTGAGATTACAATTTTTTTATTGGTTATTTTATTTGTTTACATTTCAAATGTTAATCTCCTTCCCAGTTTCACCTTTGCGAACCCCCTATACCAAATTCCATCTCCACTGCTTCTATGAGGGTGTCCCCATCCACCTCACAGCATTAGCATTCCCCTATGTTGGGCCACCAAGCATCCATAGGAACAAGGACCTCCCTTCCCACAGATAAGGCAATCCTCTGCTACACATGCAGCTGGAGCCATGGGTCCCTCCATGTGTACTTTTTGGTTGGTGGCTTATCCCTGGGAGCTCTGGGGGCAGGGGTCTGGTTGGTTGATATTGTTGTTTTTCCTATGAGATTGTAAACCCTTCAGCCCCTTCAGTCCTTGCCCTAACTCCTCCACTGGGGTCCCTGTGTTCAGTCTGATGGTTGGCTGCAAGCATCCACATCTGTGTTGGTCAGGCTGTGTCAGAGCCTCTCAAGGGACAGCGATACCAGGCTACTGTCAGCAAGTTCTTCTTGGCATCAGCAATAGTGTCTGGGTTTGGTGTCTGCAGATGGGATGGATCTCTAGGTGAGTCAGTCTTTGGATGGCCTTTCCATCAGTCTCTGCTCTACTCTTTGTCCCTGTATTTCTACTAGACAGGAGCAATTCTGGATTAATACTTTTGAAATGGGTGTGTACCCCATTCTTCAGCCAGGGACCATGCCTAACCTCTTGTTATGGTCTCTATAGGTTCTCTTTCCCCTTTGTTGAGTATTTCAGCAAAGGTCATACCCTTGGCATCCTGGGAGGCTCTTGTTTCCTGGCATCTGGGAGTTTCTAGTTGCTATCGTCAGTTAACCTTCGCCCACTGCTACACACCTCCATCCAATTTCCTGATCCTCTGTACTTCTCCCCTCCTCCTTCCACACCTGATTCTGCCCCCTTTCTCTCCTCTTATCTCTTCCTCCCTGGCCTCTCCCTCCCCCTATCTCCTGTCATAATTTTGTTCCCCCTTCTAAGTAGGACTGAAGCATCCAGACTTTGGTCTTCCTTCTTCTTCAGGTACATATGGTCTGTGAGTTGTATTGTGGGTATTCTAAGTTTTTTCATGCTATTCACTTGTCAGTGAATATACACCATGTGTGTTCTTTTGAGTCTGGGTTACCTCACTCATGATGATTATTTTCTAGTTCCATCTGTTTGCCTATGTATTTCATGAAGTCATTGTTTTTAATAGCTGAGTAATACTCCATTGTATAAATGTACTACATTTTCTGTATCAGTTCCTTGGTTGAAGTACATCTGGGTTGTTTCCAGCTTCTGGTTATTATAATAAGGCTGTTATGAACATAGTGGAGCATGTCCTTGTTATATGTTGGAGCATCTTTTTTGTATATGCCCAGGAGTGGTATAGCTGGGTTCTCTGATAGTACTATGTCCAATTTTCTGGGGAACCCCAGCCTGATTTCCAGAGTGGTTGTTAACAGCTTGCAATTCCACAAGCAATGGAAGAATGTTCCTCTTTCTCTACATCCTTGCCACTCTCACTGGTATGAGGTGGAATCTCAGGGTTATTTTGATTTGCATTTCCCTGATGACTCAGGATGTTAACATTTCTTTAGGTGCTTCTCAGCACTCAGTTGATAATCCTTTGTTTATCTCTGTACCCCATTTGTAATAGGGTTATTTGGTTCTTTGAATCTAACTTCTTGAGTTCTTTGTATATATTGGATATTAGCCCTCTATTAGATGTAGGATTGATAAAGGTATTTTCCAAATCTGTAGGTTGCTTTTTTTTTTTTTCTGTTGACAGTCTCCTTTGCATTATAGAAGCTTTTCAATTTTATGAGATCTCATTTGTCTGCAGTTAATCTTAGGGCCTGAGCCATTGTGTTTGTTTTAAAAAATTTTCCCTTGTGCTGATGCGTTAAGGCACTTCCCTATTTTCTCTTCTATTAGATTCGGCGTATCTGGTTTTATGTGGAGGTTCTTGATCCACTTGCACTTGAGCTTTATACAAGGAGATAAGAATAGATCAATTTGCATTTTTCTACATGCCAACTACCACTTGTGCCAGCACCAATATTTGAATAAACTGTCTTTTTTTTCACTGGACAGTTTCAGCTTATTTGTCAATGATAAGGTGACCATAGGTGTGTGGGTTTAATTCTGGGTCTTCAATTCTATTTCATTGACCATCTGTCTGTCTGTACCAATACAATGTTCTTTTTATGAGGATTGTTCTGTAGTACAGCTTGAGGTTAGGGATTGTGGTTCACCTAGAAGTTCTCATATTGTTGAGAATAGCTTTTGCTATCCTAGGTTTTTTGTTACTCCAGATGAATTTGACAGTTGCTTTTTTTGTATCTGTGAAGAGTTGAGTTGGAATTTTTATGGGGATTGCAATGAATCTGTAGGTTGTTTTTAGTAAAATGGCCAATCTTACTATGTTAATCTGGCCAATCCATGAGTATGGGAGATTTTTCCATCTTCTGAGAATATCTTCGATTTCTTCTTTCAGAGACTTAAAAGTCTTGTCATACAGATCTTTCACTTGCTTGGTTAGAGTCACACCAAGTTTTATATTACATTATATTGTATTATAATATTTGTGATTATTGTGAAGGATGTCCTTTTCCTAATTTCTTTCTCAGCCAGGATATCCTTTGAGTAGAGGAAAGCTACTGATTTGTTTAATTTTATATCCAGCCACTTTGCTGAAGTTGTTTATCAGCTGTAGTAGTTCTTTGGTTGAATTTTGTGGTCTCTTGTGTTATGTCATCTACAAATAGTGTTATCTTGACCTCCTCCTTTCCAATTTGTATCCTTTTGACCTCCTATTGTTGTCTGATTGTTCTAGCTATGCTTTGAGTACTGTACAGAATAGATAATGAGAGAGTGGGCAGCCTTGTCTACTCCCTGATTTTAGTGGGATTGCTTCAAGTTTCTATCTGTTTAGTTTGAAGTTGGCTATAGGTTTGCTGTATATTGCTTTTGCTATGTTTAGGTAAGGGTCTTGAATTCCTGATCTTTCCAGGACTTTTAACATGATGGAGTGTTTTATATTGCCAGGTGCTTTATGAGCATCTAATGAGATGATCATGCATTCTTTTTTTCTTTGAGTTTGTTATACAGTGAATTACCTTGATAGATTTCCATATATTGAATTATGTTTGCATCCTGGGATGAAGCTTACTTGGTCATGGTGAATGATCATTTTGATGTGTTCTTGGATTCGGTTTGCAAGAATTTTATGGAGTATTTTTACATTGGGATTCATTCATGAAAAAGATGTGAAGATCTCTTTCTTTATTGGGTCTTTGTGTGGTTTAGGTATCAGCGTATCTGTGGCTTCATAGAACAAATTAGGTAGTGTTCCTTCTGTTTCTATTCTGTGAAATTGTTTAAAGAATATTGGTACTAGGTCTTCTTTGAAGGTCTGATAGAATTCTACACTAATACCATCTTGTCCTGGACTTTTTGTGGTTAGGAGACTTTAATGACTGCTTCCATTTTTTTTAGGAGTTGTGGGACTATTTAGATGGTTTATCTGATCCTGACTTAACTTTGGTACCTTGTATCTTTCTAGAAAATCAGTCATTTCATCTAGATATTCCAGTTTTGTTGAGTATAAGCTTTTGTTGGAAGATCTGATGATTTCTTAAATTTCTTCAGTTTTTGTTGTTATGTCTCCATTTTCATTTCTGATTTTTGTTAATTTGTATAATGTCTCTGTGCCCTCTTGTTTGTTTGGATAAGGGTTTATCTATCTTATTGATATTTTCAAAGAACCAGCTCCTGGTTTTGTTGATTCTTTGTATACTTTGTTGATTTCAGCCCTGAGTTTGATTATTTCCTGCTAGTCTACTCTTCTTGGGTATATTTGCTTCTTTTTATTCTATAGCTTTCAGATGTGCTGTTAAGCTGCTAGTGTATGGTCTTTCCAGTTTCTTAAAGGAGGCACTCAGAGCTGTGAGTTTCTTGTTAGCACTGCTTTTTATTGTGGCTCATAAGTTTAGGTATGTTGTACCTTCATTTTCATTAAATTCTAAACATTTTTAATTTCTTTCTTTATTTATTCCCTGACCAAGTTATCACTGAGTAGAGCGTTGTTCAGCTCCCATGCGCATGTGGGTTTTCTGTTGTTGTTGTTGTTAATATAGACCAGCCTTAGTCCATGGTGTTTTGATAGAATGTATGGGGTTATTTTAATCTTGTTGTTTGAGGCTGTTTTTGTGTTTGATTATATGGTTAATTTTGGAGAAGGTACCATGAAGTGCTGAGCAGGTGGTATATTATTTTGTTTTGGTGTAAAATGTCCTATAGATATCTGTTAAATCCATATGAACCATAATTTCTGTTAGTTTCACCGTGTCTCCATTTAGTTTCTGTTTCCATGATCTGTCCATTGGTGTGAGTGGGATGTTGAGGTCTCCAAGAATTGTTCTGTGAGGTTCAATGTATGCTTTGAGCTTTATGAACATTTATTTTACAAATGTGGATACCCTTCTATTTGGGACATAGATGTTCAAAATTGAGAATTAATATTGGTAGATTTTTTTCCTTTGATGAATATGAAATGCCCTTCTTCAACATTTTTGATAACTTTGGTTGATATTCGATTTTATTCCATATTAGAATGGCAAGTCCAGATTGTTTCTTGGGATAATTTGCTTGAAAATTTTTTTCCAGCCTTTTACTCTGAGGTAATGTCAGTCTTTGTCACTGAGGTATGTTTCCTGTATGCAGCAAAACACTGGGTCTTGTTTACATATCTAGTCTGTTAGTCTATGTCTTTTTATTAGGGAATTGAGTCCATTGCTGTTAAGAGATACTAAGGACCAATGATTGTTGCTTTCTGTCATTTTTATTGTTAGAGATGGAATTATGTTTGTGTGGTTCTGTTCTTTTGGGTCTGTTGTAAGAAGATTAATTTTTTGCTTTTTCTTGGCTGTGGTTTCCCTCCTTGTGTTGTAGTTTTCCATGTAATATCCTTTTTAGGGATCTATTTGTGGAAAGATATTGTTTAATTTTGATTTTGTCATGCAATATCATGGTGTCTCCATCTACTGTAATTGAGAATTTTGCTGGGTATAGTAGTCTGGGCTGGCATTTTGTTCTCTTAGTGTCTGTATGAGATCTGCCTGGGATCTTCTGGTTTTTGGAGTCTCTGTTGAGAAGTCTGGCGTAATTCTGACAGTTTTGCCTTTATATGTTACTTGACCATTTTCTCTTACTGCTTTTAATATTCTTTCTTTGTTTAGTGCATTTGGTGACTTGATTATTATGTGACAGGAGGGATTAATTTTCTGGTCCAATTTATTTAGTGTTCTGTAGGCTTCTTGTATATTTATGGGCATCTCTTTCTTTATGTTAGGGATGTTTTCTTCTATAATTGTGTTGAAGTAGTTCGCTGGCCCTTTGTGTTGGGAATCTTCACTCTCTTCTATACCTATTATTCTTAGGTTTGGTCTTTTCATTGTGTGCTGGGTTTCCTGGATGTTTTGGGTTAGGTCCGTTTTGCATTTTTTATTTTCTTTGACTGTTATGTCAATGTTATCTATGGTATCTTCTGCATCAGAGATTGTCTCTTCCATCTCTTGTATTCTGTTGATGATACTAGTATCTATGACTCCCGATCTCTTTCCTAGGTATTTTATGTCCAGGGTTGTCTCCCTTTGTGATTTCTTTATTGTTTCTATTTCTATTTTTAGATACTGGATGGATTTGTTCAATTTCTTCATCTGTTTGGTTGTGTTTTCCTGTATTTCTTTAATGGATTTCCTCTAAAGGGCTTCTAACTGTTTACCTATGTTCTCTTGCAATTCTTTAAGGGAGTTATTTGTGTCTTTCTTAAAGTCTTCTATCTTCATCAGGAGATGTGATTTTAGATCAGAATCTTGCTTTTCATGTGTTTTGGGGTACCCAGGGCTTGATGTGGGGGA
Source organism: Rhynchomys soricoides (assembly GCA_019843965.1). NCBI lineage: Eukaryota > Metazoa > Chordata > Mammalia > Rodentia > Muridae > Rhynchomys > Rhynchomys soricoides. The sequence continues at coordinate 844,665 of JADRCH010000006.1, read as the reverse complement.
GAACTGGGTTCTGATGATGCCAAGTAGCATTGGTTTCTGTTGCTTTTGTTTTTGCATTTGTCTCTTGCCATCTGGTTATCTCTGGCGATAGTTGGCCTTGTTGTTCCAGAGTGCTTCTAGAGGAAGCTTGTCCCTCTTGTGAGCCTATGAGCCTGTGAGCCTAGGTGTTTCACCACTCCTGGGTGTGGGGTAGGAATGTCCTGCTTTTTCTCTGTGAGAATGGGCTGTGGAGGGCTATGGCACAGGATGAGCTCCAGAGCATAGATGGAAACTGAAAAGATCATTTTCCTGGCTTCACTGTGGTTCCTGTCAACACTCCGGGGGGGGGGGGGGGAGACAAGCTTCCTCTAGGCAGGATTGGGGTGCTGCAGAAGGCTGAAGCACATGGTCACATCTTGGGCACAGATGGAAGCCAAAAGGATTTAGTCCCTGGCTGTACTGCGGTTCCTGGGTCCACTGGGCCCCGGGTGAGTCCCACTTGGGCCAGGTACTGGGGACATAGTGGTGGTCTCACTTGTGAGCTTGGCTGCATAAACACTTCTGGGGGGACAAGCTTTCTCTGGGTGGGATTGAGGTGTAGAGGGCTGTAAACAGGGTAAGCTCCTGGGTGCATATGGAAACTGAAGACATACATTTCCATTTTTATTTGTTGTTATTTTGTAATGCTCTACAGCGTGGCATGATAACCGTAAGCATACAGCAGTGGCAGGTGTACCTTGGCAGTAACCAATAGCTCTCTAGTTATTCTTAAAACCCACTAATGCCTAATATTGAATACTTAGCCAGTTACCCAGAGCTAGTGAAATAACAGTTTTAGAGGTTCTTTGAAGGGAAAACATTAATCTACCCTGTTTCATAGTCGTTTTGCCTGTATTTGAAGTTACCTCATTGGGATTCCAGTGTAGATTGAACAGCAACAGCTCACCAGAAATCTTCCTGAACTCTAGCATCTGATCAAGACTCTGAGACATCCAGCCTTGTGCATTGAAGAACTCAGAAATTCTTGGCATTTCTGTTGTGAAACAGCCACTGTTACACTACCTGGTCTATAGCCTGTAAGCCATTTTCATAGATTACCATATACATTCATACATACATTTGACTAATAAAACTATCAAATATTCATACATTTAGATATTTTAATATTAAAATTTTAATTGATGAAAATATATTTAATATATTTTACTTCAATGTATTTGTACATAGTAGATTATTAAAATGTAGCTAATTAATGTGAATTATATTGCATAGATAATATTTTGTGCTGTGAAAAATTTACCTTCAATGTATCAGGATTTTCAAGAATAAAATATTTTATGCCAAAGACAAACAGGGCAGGGAGAAAGCAAGTCGCCCAGTTGTGTGGAAAAGCCATTAACAGGAGGGCTCAAGACACAGGGATTGAGGAAAAGCCAGGAGGTAAGAGCCTGCAGGCTTCTACCTGTATCAGGAGACCCCTACCTGGACCACCAGGCCTCCATAACCAAACAACCCAGGGAGAAAGCGAGCCGCTCACTTGTGTGGAAAATCCAGCAACAGGAGGGCTCCAGACACAGGGTCTGAAAAACAGCCAGGAGAGAGAACTGGTCTCTCAGGGATATTGACATCTGGGCTTGAAGGAAAGCCACAGTCACAGAGAGAAAGACCAGCTAAATCCAGAGATAACCAGATGGTGAAAGGCAAGGGCAAGAACGCAAGGAACAGAAACCAAGACTACTTGGCTTCATCAGAACCCAGCTCTCCCACCACAGCCAGCCCTGGATACTCCAGCTCTACCATGACAGCCAGCCCTGGATACTCCAACACACCAGAAAAGGAAGACTCAGACTTAAAATCACTTATCAAGAGGATGATAGAAGATTTTAAGAAGGAAATAAATAACTCCCTTAAAGAAATACAAGAGAACACAGGTAAACAACTGGAAACCCTTAAAGAGGACACACAAAAATCCCTTAAAGAATTATAGGAAAACACAACCAAATGAGCAGAATTACAGAAAAACATAAACAAATGAGCAAAACCATTCAGGAATTAAAAACAGAAATAGAAACAATAAAGAAATCACAAAGGGAGACAACCCTGGAGTTAGAGAACATAGGAAAGAAATCAGGAGTCATAGATGCAAGCATCACCAACAGAATACAAGAGATGGAAGAGAGAATTCAGGTGTGGAAGATACCATAGAAAACATGGACACAACAGTCAAAGAAAACACAAAATCCAAAAAGCTCCTAACCCAAAACATCCAAGATATCCAGGATGCAATGAGAAGACAGAACCTGAGGATGATAGGTATAGAAGAGAGTGAAGATTCCCAACTTAAAGGACCAGTAAATATCTTCAACAAAATTATAGAAGAAAACTCCCCTAACCTAAAGAAAGAGATGAATATAAATATACAAGAAGCCTACAGAAGCCAAATAGACTGGACCAGAAAAGAAATTCCTCCCGTCACATTATAGTCAAAACACCAAATACACAAAGCAAGGAAAGAATATTAAAAGCTGTAAGAGAAAAAGGTCAAGTAACATATAAAGGCAGACCTATCAGAATTACACCAGAATTCCCACCAGAGACTATGAAAGCTAGAACATCCTGGGCAGATCTCATACAGACTCTAAAAGAACACAAATTCCAGCCCAGGCTGCTATACCCAGCAAAACTCTCAATAACCATAAATGGTTAAACCAAAATATTCTATGACAAATCCAAATTTGCACAGTATGTTTCCACAAACCCAACCGTAAAAAGAATAATACATGGAAAACGCCAACTCAAGGGGGGAAACTACACTCAAGAAAAAGCAAAAAAGTAATCTTTCAACAAATTCAAAAGAAGATAGACACACAAACATATAAATAACATCAAAGCTAACAGGAAATAACAATCACTACTCTTTAATATCTCTTAATATCAAAGGTTTCAACTCCCCAATAAAAAGACATAGACTGACAGACTGGATCCATAAACAGGACCCAGCATTTTGCTGCATCCAGGAAACGCACCTCCGTGTTAAAGACAAACAGTACCTCAGAGTAAAGGTCTGGAAAATAATTTTCCAGGCAAATGACCCCAAGAAACAGGCTGGAGTAGCCATTCTAATATCAGATATAATTGACTTTCAACCAAAAGCATTCAAAAAGGATAAGGAAGGACACTTCATGCTCATCAAAGGAAAAACCTACCAAGAAGAATTCTCAATACTGAACATCTATGACCTGAATGCAAGAGCCCCACTTTCATAAAATAAACTCTACTAAAGCTCAAAGCACACATTGCACCTCACACAATAATAGTGGGAGACTTCAATACCCCACTATCAACATTGGACAGATGTTGGAAACATAAACTAAACAGAGACATGGTGAAACTAACAGACGCTATGAAACAAATGAGTTTAACAGATATCTATAGAACATTTCATCCTGCATCAAAAGAATATACCCTCTTCTCAGCACCTCATGGTACCTGATCCAAAACTGATCATATAATTGTTCACAAAACAAACCTCAACAGATATAAGAAGATTGAAATAATCCCATGCCTCCTATCAGATCACTATGGATTAAGGTTGGTCTTCAATGGCAACAACAACAACAGAAAGCCCACATACACATGGAAGCTGAACAATGCTCTGCTCAATGATAAATTGGTCAAGAAAGAAATAAAGAAGGAAATTAAAGAGTTCCTAGAATTCAATGAAAATGAAAGTACAACATACCCAAACTTGTGGGACACAACGAAAGCAGTGTTAAGAGGAAAACTCATAGCTCTGAATGCCTCCAAAAAGAAACTGGAGAGAGCATACCCTAATAGTTTAACAGCACACCTGAAAGTTCTAGAACAAAAAGAAGCTAATACATCCAACAGGAGTAGAAGGCAGGAAATAATCAAATTAAGGGCTGAAATCAACCAAGTGGAAACTAAAAGAACTATACAAATAATAAACAAAACCAAGAGCTGGTTCTTTGAGAAAATCAACAAGATAGATAAACCCTCAGCCAAGCTAACCCGAGGGCACAGAGACAGTATCCAGATTAACAAAATTAAAAATGAAAAAGGAGATATTAGAACAGACTCTGAGGAAATTAAAAAAATCATCAGATCCTACTACAAAAGCCTATATGCAACAAAATTAGAAAATCTGGATGAAATGGACAAGTTTCTAGACAGATACCAATTACCAAATTTACATCAGGATCAAATAAACCATGTAAACAGTCACAAAACCCCCAAAGAAATAGAAGCAGTCATTAACAGTTTCCCAACCAAAAAAAAAAAAAAAAAAAAAAAAGCCCAGGACCAGATGGGTTCAGTGCAGAATTCTATCAGACCTTCAAATAAGACCTAATACCAATACTCTTGAATCTATTCCACAAAATAGAAATGGAAGGAACACTACCCAGTTCATTCTATGAGGCCACAGTTACACTGATACCAAAGCCCCACAAAAACCCAACAGTAAAAGAAAACTTCAGACCAATTTCCCTTATGAGTATTGATGCAAAATACTCAATAAAATTCTTGCAAACCAAATCCAAGAGCACACCAAAATGGTCATTCACCATGATCAAATAGGCTTCATCCCAGGGATGCAGGGATGGTTCAATACCCAGAAATCCATCAGTGTAATCCACTACATAAACAATCTCAAAGAAAAAAAACACATGGTCATTTCATTAGATGCTGAAAAAGCATTTGACAAAGTTCAACATCCCTTCATGATAAAAGACTTGGAAAGATCAGGAATTCAAGGAGCATTCTTCAACATAGTAAAAGCAATATACAGCAAACCAGTGGCCAACATTAAACTAAATGGAGAGAAACTCGAAGCAGTCCCACTAAAATCAGGGACTAGGCAAGGCTGCCTTCTCTCTCCCTATTTAACATAGTACTTGACGCTCTAGTTAGAGCAATCAGACAACAAAAGGAAATCAAAGGGATACAAATTGGAAAGGAAGAAATCAAAATATCACTATTTGCAGATGATATGATGGTATATTAACTGATCTGAAAAACTCCACCAGAGATCTGATACAGCTGATAAACAACTTCAGCAAGGTGGCTGGATACAAAATTAACTCAAGCAAATCAGTAGCCTTCCTATACTCAAAGGATAAACAGGCTGAGAAGGAAATTAAGGAAATAACATCCTTCACAATTGTCACAAACAATATAAAATATCTTGGTGTGACTCTAACCAAACAAGTGAAAGATCTGTATGACAAGAACTTCAAGTTTCTGAAGACAGAAATTGAAGAAGACCTCAGAAGATGGAAAGATCTTCCATGCTTATGGATTGCCATGTTTAATATAGTTAAAATGGCCATCCTTCCAAAAGCAATCTACAGAGTCAATGCAATCCCCATCAAAATCCCAACTCAATTCTTCATAGACCTAGATAGAGCAATTCTCAAACTCATATAGAATAACAAAAAACCCAGGATAACAAAACCTATTCTAAACAATAAAAGGACTTCTGGGGGATTCAGCCTCCCTGACTTCAAGCTGTAATACAGAGCAGTAGTGATAAAAACTGCATGATATTGGTACCGTAACAGCCAGGTAGATCAATGGAATAGAATTGAAGACCCAGAAATGAACCCACACACTTATTGTCACTTGATCTTTGACAAAGGAGCTAAAACCATCCAGTGGAAAAATGACAGCATTTTCAACAAATGGTGCTGGTTCAACTGGCATTCTACATGTAGAAGATTGCGAATTGATCCATTCCTATCTCCCTGTACAAAGCTCAAGTCCAAGTGGATCAAGGACCTTCACATAAAACCAGATACACTGAATCTAATAGAAGTGGGGAAGACTCTTGAACACATGGGCACAGGAGAAATGTTCTTGAACAGAACACCAATGGCTTGTGCTTTAAGATCAAGAATCGACAGATGGGACCTCATGAAATTACAAAGCTTCTGTAAGGCAAAGGACACTGTAAATAGGACAAAACAGCAACCTACAGATTGAGAAAAGATCTTTACTAATCCTACATCTGATAGAGGACTAATATCCAATGTATACAAAGAACTCAAGAAGCTAGACTCCAGAGATCCAAATAACCCTATCAGAAAATGGGGAAGAGAACTAAACAGCATTCTCACCTGAGGTAACTTGAATGGCTGAGAAGCACCTAAAGAAATGTTCAACATCCTTAGTCATCAGGGTAATGCAAATGAAAACAATCCTGAGATTTCACCTCACACCAGTCACATTGGCTAAGATCAAAAACTCAGGTGTCAGCAGATATTGGAGAGGATGTGGAGAAAGAAGAACACTCCTCCATTGCTGGCGGGAATGCAAGTTGATACAATCTCTCTGGAATTCAGTTTGGCAGACCTTCAGAAAAATGACTTAATACTACCTGAGGACCCAGCTATTCCAATCCTGGGCATATATCCAGAAGATGCTCCAACCTGTAATAAAGATACATGTTCCACTATGTTCATAGCAGCCATATTTATAATAGCCAGAACCTGGAAACAACCCAGACGTCCCTCCACAGAGGAATGGATACAGAAAATGTGGTACATTTACACAGTGGAATACTACTCAGCTATTAAAAACAATGACTTCATGAAATTTGCAGACAAATGGATGAATCTTGAAAATATCATCCTGAGTGAGGTAACGCAGTCACAAAAGAGTGAATATGGTATGTACTTACTGTTTAGTGGTTATTAGCCCAAAAGTTTGAAGTACCCAAGAGTCACTTGGCAGCAACAGTAGGGCTGAGTGTGAGGTCCCAGATGGAGGACTTGAAGAAAGGACTGAAGGAGCTGAGGGAGTTTGCATCCCCAGGGAGGCAGGAACAGTGTCATCTGGCCTGACCCCCTGATACTCCTGGAGACTGATCCACCAACCAAAGAATACACATGGAGGGACCCATGGTGCTAGCCACAAATGCGGCAGAGGAGGGTCTTGTTATCCATCAGTGAGAGGAGAGGCCCTTGGGCCTGAGGGTGTTAGATTCCCCAGTATAGAAGAATGCCAAGTAGGGAAGATGAGAGTGGGTGGGTGGACGGGTGGGTGGGAGATTACCCCCATAGTGGCAGGTGGAGGGGGGAGGGAATGGGGAGGTTCCAAAGGGGAGATCTGGAAAGGGGGAAACATTTGAAATGTAGATAAAATATGAAAAATAAAAATAATATTTTATTCCTTTGCAGAAGTGTTTAATAATAGATTTTTTTGAACTTAGTCATTTTACCAGTGTCAATATATATATATATAAAATATTTGTATATATAATTATATGTATATATATATATGTCAAGATTCCCATTTTTATAATCCATTATTACTCCAGACCCTGATAAACATTATTCTAATCCCTGTTTCAGAGAATACAACTTTTAAAAAAAATTATTATTTATTTTATTAATATGAGTACACTGTAGCTGTCTTTAGACACACCAGAAGAGAGCATCTGATCCCATTATTGATGGTTGTAAGCCACCATGTGGTTGCTGGGAATTGAACTCAGGAACCTCTAAAGAGCACTCATTGTTCTTAACCACTGAGTCATCTCTCCAGCCCCCCAAAGTACAACTTTTTAAAAAAGCAGTTGTTTGAGTATACTTAGGTTGATTCTGTATCTTGGTTATTGAGAACACCTGTACCAGAGTGCATCAAAATCTTTAAGAGTTTATTCTGGATACCTCTCCCCACTTCTTATCTTTTGCCCTTGGTAACAGCCATAGTAAAGGTGTCTTGTGGTGATTTTGTTTTAAATTTCCATGTTAGTGATATTGGGTGTTTCACATATCATGTCTTCATGTCATTTTAATAAGAGACATCTATTCTAATCATTTGTCCTGTTTTAAATCAGAATATTTATTTTTCTTCTTATTGAATTGTCTGAGTTGTATATTTTGGATAATAACCAACTGTTATTTATACTGTTTCTCAGTATTTTTCACATGCTGTCTCTTCAGTGCATTGTTTGCTTCCTACATTACCCAGAAACGTTTTAGTTTGATGAAATTCTCTTATTTACATTTAATTTTGTTTCTAGCACTTTTGCAGCCATGTCCCAAGTCCTTCTGCATATCAATGCAATGATGATTTTCTTGGGGGAGCTGGCTTTTATTCAAACAGCATTTCCATGCCTTCTTTCTTGATCTTGCCTGCAACAAAATTTGATTGGTATAATATTTGTGCAAATGTGTTTGAGAAGTTCCTGAGTGTTCTTTGTATGCAACCTTAAGATGAATTAATTCCAGAGATATTTGCCTTTGCCTTCTAGTTGCTATAAAGATATGCACCGCCTGCTGCCGTTAAACTTCTCAACCTGCTTGTGACACTGCGATAGTGTAGAGCTGTAGTAATTTAATAACATTTCTAGTTTTTTTTTTTTTTTTGTCCTTAGAACTCACAGTAAAAATGATTAAGTGCTAACACAGAGATTCTGGGAAACAATAGAATCCATTAATTATAGTACTACTCAAGGGGAAGTAACAGAAAACCCAGCAACAAATAGACTTAATAGCAAGAAACCAGAAGATATAGACTGCAGTACAGAGAAGCTAGACAGAAGAATTAGATTCCACTGAGCATTAGACATAAAACACTCTGCTTAATTGATAGATTGTAGGACTTAGCCAGACATGTAAGTCCTCCAGCCTTCTGGGCTTCTCTCCAGGTCTGCACTGGAAGACATTGGAAAGCCTTTATTCTAATAGCTCAGTAAGTGATAGTTACCTGGTATCTTAGGCACACAGGAGAGAGTTGATATGGAGCTAAAAATGATTACAATGGCACCCCAGAGAAGATTGGGGCTAATACACTGATAGGCTGTGAGCCACATACAAGTCTGCCCTATAGGACCAGGCTTGAGAGAAGTCTTTAAATAAAGAACCAGAAGAAAGCAGATCTAGCAAAATTCAGCTAACCTTGAAAAGTTTGGGACTTCTTTGATTGCCCAATACATTCTTTGATCTGAAAGCACTAGAAAATACACTGCACATTTACATATTTGTGTCTCTGTTATAGACTTACACCTCATTTGAAATTTAAAACCATGATTTGATTAAGAAATACAGCTACTGAATTTGCTATATGCTTTTATGTTTCTCTTACTCTTCTTAAATCAGTGCCACAATTTTATGTTCAAAAAGTGATTAAACATTAAAACTCATAGGAAAAAAAAACCCTTTACCTTACTTAAGTGTATAATTAGGGTAGAAACATAATTCATTATACATACATGCTGAGTTTATTTCTATAAAAATCACTACATGATCATTACATAAATTGGCTATTACAGATGATCTGAGCAAACAAAATGTAAGTGTTTTCTTATCTCAAGAGTTATGCTGTCTGACTGATCATTTTTGGTGTTGTAGGAAATTGCATCTAAACTGTGAGGTTGCAGGAGTAAGAGGGTGGAAGAAATATTAAGAACACTCAGTTGGTTAAGCTAGAAATTGGGGCTTACATGGAGGCAGAGATCCCCTGTTCACACGTCACAGAGTTTCTCTGTTCTAAGTTAGAACACATAGGATAAGAGCTTTGAGCAGGTTGAACACTCAGTGTAAGGATAGTGAGGGACTTGGAAATCTATGCATTTAGTATTGAGCATTCATATGTATGCATATGATCCTAACCATACATTTCTGTATTGAGAATCAGTCATTAGAAGAAAGTTTAAATAGAAAGAGTGTTAGTTTACATAGGATACATTTAGTAACAGATATGTTAGACAAATCATATTATATCACTGAGTTTAATTAGAGCAGCTTTGTGGGTAATGAGGTTTAAGGACTTAGAAATGTATTTATATTTCTTAAGCCAGTGTGACACAATTCTATGTGTCCCAGGCAGAGGCAACATATATTCTACTCACTGTTTTTAGAAGCACCAGCCATACGAACTATTGATATTGCAGCAGCTATAAATAAGGTGGAAATCTATTGATGTAAATGTGAACACCAAATGAAGAAACACAATACGATGGTAAGGGTGAGGAGGGAGTCCATTGAACAGATTGATTTTCTTCTGTGTCAATAAAATGCTGTGGAAGTCTTGCTACATTGGTCCTTGAGATTTGTTTCTGCCTGCCAATGCTTTGGATTGGCTTTAAGAATAAGTCAGGGTGAGCTGATTTCTTGTCTTATTATCATTACCCAGTATTGTGCACATACTTGTTTCAGGGTACAATAACAGATATTGGTGGCATCTGTAAGTCATGGAATGAAATTATTACCTAAATCACAGAAAATGTCAGGCTTAAGTGAGTGAATTACCTATAGACTACACATTCCAGTCATTAGTTCCAGTGTGATTAGGAGAGAGAGAGAGAAAGACACACATACAGAGAGACAGAGAGAGAGAGAGAGAGAGAGAGAGAGAGAGAGAGAGAGAGAGAGA
>JADRCH010000006.1:727996-834275 GCA_019843965.1 Rhynchomys soricoides | reverse complement strand
GAGAGAGAGAGAGAGAGAGAGAGAGAGAGAGAGAGAGAGAGAGAGAGCTCACTTATCTGTGTATAGATAACTACTAGCAGTATATCCTTTCCTTTCAGTTTCCTGGACTCTTAAGATTTATGAGCACAGCTGAATAGAGCTTCCACATATGCATGGCTATTGAAGATATAATGCTTTAAACATAATATTTTAAACCTAAAATCTTCCCAATGGTTTTAGTTTTCTTGCCTTATTTTTATTAAATTGCTCAATAAACTTGCAATGGATTCTGAAGCATAGGCTAGTAAATATGTTGAAAAGTACTGAAGACATTTGAAATTTCTCAGGTGAAAAGAATCCATCAAGTTGTCTTAAAAATCCATTAAAGAAAGCAAGGTAAAGCTAACAAGTAATAGCAAATGCCTATCAAGTATTTTGTTTCATATAACAATTATAAATATGCTTTCCTTAATCCACTTTTTTAAAAAAAATTTATTTTTTGATACTTAATTTACATTTCAAATGTTTTCCTCTTTCCAGGTATCCCCTTTGGAACCTCCCCATTCCCTTCCCACTGCCCCTGCCTCTATGGAGGTATTCCCCAACCCACCCACCCACCAACTCTCGTCTTCTCTCCTTGGCATTCTACTATATTGGGGCATCTAACACCCTCAGGCCCAAGGCCCTCTCCTCCCCCTGATGGCTTAAAAGACCCTCCTCTGTCACATATGTGGTCAACACCATGGGTCTCTCCATGTGTATTCTTTGGTTGGTAATCCAGTCTCTGAGAACATCGGGAGGTCAGGCCAGTGAATATTGTTGCTCCTTCCATGGGACTGCCAACTCCCTCAGCTCCTTCAATCCTTTCTCCAACTCCTCTATCTGTGACTTCATGCTCAGCCCAATGGTTGCTGTGAAGTGACTCTTGGGTATTCCAAATTTTTGGGCAAATAACCACTTATTAGGGAGTACCTACCATGTTCATTCTTTTGTGACTGCCTTGCCTCGCTCAGGCTGATATTTTCACGTTCCATCCATTTACCAGTGAATTTCATGAAGTCATTATTTTTAATAGCTGAGTAGTATTCCATTGTGTAAATGTACCACATTTTCTGTATCCATTCCACTGTTGAGGGATGTCTGGGTTGTTTCCAGTTTCTGGCTATTATAAATATGGCTGCTATGAACATAGTGGAACATGTATCTTTATTACAGGTTGGAGCATCTTTTGGGTATATGCCCAGGAATGGAATAGCTGGATCCTCAGGTAGTATTATGTTCATTTTTCTGAGGGTCCGCCAAACTGATTTCCAGAGAGGTTGTATCAGCTTGAATTCACACCTGCAGTGGAAGAGTGTTCCTCTTTCTAAACATCCTTGAAAACATCTGCAGTCACCTGAGTTTTTGATCTTAGCCATTGTGACTGGTGTGAGGTGGAATCTCACGGTTGTTTTGATTTGCATTTCCTTGATGACTAAGGATGTTGAACATTTCTTTAGGTGCTTCTCAGCCATTTGAGTTTTCTCAGTTGAGAATTCTCTCTTTAGTACTGTTCCCCATTTTTTGATAGGGTTATTTGGATCTCTGGAGTCTTAACTTCTTGAGTTCTTTGTATATATTGGATATTAGCCCTCTATCGGGTGTAGGATTGGTAAAGATCTTTTCCCAAACTGTAGATTGCACTTTTGTCCTATTTACAGTGCCCTTTGCCTTACAGAATCTTTGTAATTTCATGAGGTCCCATTTGTCGATTCTTGATCTTGGAGCCTAAGCCATTGGTGTTCTGTTCAGGACTTTTTCCCATGTGCCCATGTGTTCGAGACTTTTCCCCACTTTGTCCTCTATTAAATTCAGTGTATCCGGTTTTATGTGGATGTCCTTGATCCACATGGACTTGAGTTTTTTACAGGGAGATAGGAATGGATCAATTCCCAATCTGCTACATGTAGACCTCCAGTTGAACCAGTACCATTTGTTGAAAATGCTGTCATATTTCCACTGGATGATTTTAGCTCCTTTGTCAAAGATCAAGTGATAATAAGTGTGTGGGTTCATTTCTGGGTCTCAGTTCTATTTCATTGATCTACCTACCTGTCACTGTACCAATACCAGGCAGTTTTTATCACTATTGCTCTGTAGTACAGCTTGAAGTCAGGGAGGCTGATTCCCACAGAAGTCCTTTTATTGTTGAGAATAGTTTTTGCTATCCTGTTTTTTTTTTTTTGTTATTCCATATGAATTTGAGAATTGCTCCTTCTAAGTCTATGAAGAATTGAGTTGGAATTTTGATGGGGATTGCATTGAGTCTGTAGATTGCTTTTGGCAGGATGGCCATTTAAGCTGTATTAATCCTGCCAATCCATGAGTATGGGAGATCTTTCCATCTTCTGAGGTCTTCTTCAATTTCTTTCTTCAGAGCCTTGAAGTTCTTGTCATACAGATCTTTCACTTGTTTGGTTAGAGTCACACCAAGATACTTTATATTGTTTGTGACAATTGTGAAGGGTGCCATTCCCATTCTTTCTCAGGATGTTTATCCTTCGAGTATAGGAAGGCTACTGATTTGCCTGAGTTAATTTTGTATCCGGCCACTTTGCTGAAGGTATAGCAAATCTCTGGTGGAGTTTTTTTGCGTCACTTAAGTATACCATCATGTCATCTGCAAATAGTGATATTTTGATTTCTTCCTTTACAATTTGTATCCCTTTGACCTCCTTTTGTTGTCTGATTGCTCTAGCTAGAGTGTCAAGTACTATGTTAAATAGGGAGAGAGAAGGCAGCCTTGCCTAGTCCCTGATTTTAGTGGGACTGCTTTGAGTTTCTCTCCATTTAGTTTGATGTTAGCCCCTGGTTTGCTGTATATTGTTTTTACTATCTTTAGGTATGGTCCTTGAATTCCTGATCTTTCCAAGACTTTTATCATGAAGGGATATTGAATTTTGTCAAATGCTTTTCAGCATCTAATGAAATGATCATGTGTTTATTTTGTTGTTGTTTTTGTGTGTGTATGTGTGTTTGTTTATGTAGTGGATTACATTGATGGATTTCCTTTCATTCAACTATCCCTGCATCCCTGCCATAAAACCTACCTAATCATGGTGAATGATTGTTTTGATATGCTCTTGGATTTGGTTTGCGAGAATTTTATTGAGTATTTTTGCATCAATATTCATAAGGGAAATTGGTCTGAAGTTTTCTTTTATTGTTGGGTCTCTGTGAGGTTTTGGTATCAGTGTAACTGTGGCCTCATAGAATGAATTGGGTAGTGTTCCTTCTCTTTCTATTTTGTGGAATAGATTCAAGAGTATTGGTATTAGGTCTTCTTTGAAGGTCTGATAGAATTCTGCACTGAACCCATCTTGTCCTGGGCCTTTTTTTGGTTGGGAGACTTTAAATGACTGCTTCTATTTCTTTAGGGGTTATGGGACTGTTTAGATGGTTTATCTGATCCTGACTTATATTTGGTATTTGGTATCTGTCTAGAAACTTGTCCATTTCATCCAGATTTTCCCATTTTGTTGCGTATAGGCTTTAGGAGTAGGATCTGATGATTTTTTGAAAGTCCTCAGAATCTGCTGTTATATCTCCCTTTTATTTCTAATTTTCTTAATTTTGATACTGTCTCTGTGCCTTTTGGTTAGTCCGGCTAAGGGTTTATCTATCTTCTTGATTTTGTCAAAGAACCAGCTCCTGGTTTTGTTGATTCTTTGTATAGTTCTTTTATTTTCTACTTGGTTGATTTCAGCCCTTAATTTGATTATTTCCTGCCTTCTACTTCTCTTGGGTGTATTAGCTTCTTTTTGTTCTAGAGCTTTCAGGTGTGCTGTTAAGCTGCTAATATATGCTCTCTCCAATTTATTTTTGGAGGCACTCAGAGCTATGAGTTTTCCTCTTAATACTGCTTTTATTTTGTCCCATAGGTTTGGGTATGTTGTTCTTTCACTTTCATTAAATTATACGAAACCTTTAATTTCTTTCTTTATTTCTTCCTTGACCAAGTTATCATTGAGTAGAGCATTTTTCAGTTTCCATATGTATGTGGGCTTTCTGTTTTTGTTGCCATTGAAAACCAGCCTTAATCTGTAGTGATCTGATAGGAGACATGGGATTATTTCAATCTTGTTATATCTATTGAAGTTTCTTTTGTGACCAATTATATGATCCATTTTGGAGAAGGTACCATCAGGTGCTGAGAAGAAGGTATATTCTTTTGATTTGGGAAGAAATGTTCTATAGATATTTATTAATTCCATTTGGTTCATAACATCTTTTAGTTTCACTGTGTCTCTGTTTAGTTTGTGTTTTCACAATCTGTCCATTGAGGATAGTGGGATGTTGAAGTCTCCCACTATTATTGTGTGAGGTGCAATGTGTTCTTTGAGCTTTAGTAAATTTCTTTTATGAATGTGGGCACCTTTGCATTTGGGGCATAGAAGTTCAGAATTAAGAATTCTTCTTGGTAGATTTTTCCTTTGATGAGTATAAAGTGTCTTTCCTTATCTTTTTTGATGACTTTTGGTTGAAAGTCAATTTTATTCAATATTAGAATCGCTACTCCAGCCTGTTTCTTGCAGACATTTGCCTGGAAAATTGTTTTCCAGCCCTTTACTCTGAGGTATTGTTTGTCTTTCACAAGGAGGTGAGTTTCCTGGATGCAGAAAAATGCTGGGTCCTGTTTATGAATCCAGTCTGTCAGTCTATGTCTTTTTATTGGGGAATTGAGTCCATTGATGTTAAGAGATATTAAAGAATAGTGATTGTTGCTTCCTGTTATTTTCATTGTCATTTTTAAGTTTGTGTGGCTATCTTCTTTTGAGTTTGTTTAAAGATTACTTTCTTGCTTTTTTCTTGAGTGTAGTTTCCCTCCTTGAGTTGGTGTTTTCCATCTACTATTCTTTGTAGATTTTCCATCTATTATTCTTTGTAGGGCTGGGTTTATGGAAATATACTGTGCGAATTTGGATTTGTCATAGAATATTTTGGTTTCATCATCTATGATAATTGAGAGTTTTGCTCGGTATATCAGCCTGGGCTGGCATTTGTGTTCTCTTAGTCTGTATGAGATCTGCCCATGATCTTCTAGCTTTCATAGTCTCTGGTGAGAATTCTGGTATAATTCTGATAGGAATGCCTTTATATGTTATTTGACCTTTTTTCCTTACTGCTTTTAATATTCTTTCCTTACTTTGTGTATTTGGTGTTTTGACTAAAATGTGATGGGAGGAATTTCTTTTGTGGTCCAATCTATTTGGAGTTCTGTAGGTTTCTTGTATATTTATGTTCATTTCTTTCTTTAGGTTAGGGATGTTTTCTTCTATAATTTTTTTGAAGATAGTTACTGATCCTTTAAGTTGGGAATCTTCACTCTCTTCTATACCTATTATCCTCAGGTTCTGTCTTCTCATTTTATCCTGGATATCCTGGATGTTTTGGGTTAGGAGCTTTTTGTATTTTGTGTTTTCTTTGACTGTTGTGTCAATGTTGTCTATGATATCTTCTGCACCAGAGATTCTCTTTTCCATTTCTTGTATTGGTGATGCTTGCATCTATGATTCTTGTTTTCTTTCCTAGGTTTTCTAACTCCAGAGTTGTCTCCCTTTGTGATTTCTTTATTGTTTTTATTTCCTTGATGGTTTTGTTATTTTCCTTCATTTCTTTGATTTTGTTTTCCTGTAATTCTGCCTGTTTGATTGTGTTTTCCTGTAATTCTGCCTGTTTGATTGTATTTTCCTGTAATTCTTTAAGGGATTTTTGTGTTTCTTCTTTAAGGTCTTCTAGTTGATTACCTGCGTTCTCTTTTATTCTTTAAGGGTGTTATTTATTTCCTTCCTCTAAATCTTCTATCATTCACATGAGATGTTATTTTAAGTTGGAGTCTTCCTTTTTAGGTGTGTTGGGGCATCCAGAGCTTGGTGTGGTGGGAGAGCTGGGTTCTGATGATGCCAAGTAGCCTTGGTTTCTCTTCCTTGTGTTTTTGCCCTTGCCTTTTGTCATTTGGTTATCTCCGGTGTTACCTCGTTTTACTCTCTGTGACTGTGTCTTGTCTTTCCTGAAAGCCTAGTTGTCAATACTCCTTGAAGACTAGTTCTCTCTGAGAGGAATTTGGTTTTGGACAGCTGTTATGCAGGGTGAACTCTGGGGTGCAGACAGAAACAGCTGTCCCTTGTTTCCTGTGTCCCCATGGCTCTGCAAGGGACCCTCTTGGTCCAGTGAATTTGAAAAGAAGTGGTGGTCTTGCCTGTTCTTGAAGGTGTGTAGGCATTCCTGGTATACCAGCTCTCCCCTGGCACTATTTGAGTATGGAGCCCTGTGTCACAGGATCTGCTCTCCAGCCACTGAAAGAAACCAGAAGCCAGCTGCTCAATCCCTGTGTCCTGTGTATTCCAGGTAGGTCCCTCTGAGCAGACAGGCTTGCCCACACTCCTGGGAGGCTGTCTTTCTCCCAGCGCTGTTTGGCCATGGAGCCCTGGTGGCCTGGCAGTGGTCTCCAGCAACAGATGGAAAATGGAAGGCTCCTTCCTCCTGGCTGTTCCTCAGTCCCTGTGTCCGAAGGATTCCGGACTAGTCCTGAGGAGCAGTGTTAGTCCGCTTACCTACTCTCATGGGTTTTTCCACACTTCTGGGAGGCTAGCTTTCTCCCAGTGCTATTTGGCTATGAAGCCCTGGTGGAGCAGGCAGAGGTCTCCTGTCACAGTTGGAAACCGGAAGGTTTCTTCCTTCTGGTTCTTCCTCAGTTCCTGTGTCCCAAGGATTCCCGGCTAGTCCCGCTGAGCAGTGTTAGTCCTCTTATCTCCTCTCATGGATGTTTTCCACACTCCTGGTAGGTTAACTTTCTCCCAGTGCTATTTGGCTATTGAGCCCTGGTGTCTCAGGCAGAGGTCTCCTGCCACAGATGGAAACTGGAAGGTTCCTTCCCTTAATCCAATATCTTAAAAAGACTCCCCCCCCCTTTTTCTTAAGACACCAACTCAGTATACAGATAGCCTCAAATACACTATATTCCTCTTGCCTTCATGGGCTCTCCTTTCCCATTGTTAGGATTTTTGGAATATAACATTTTAAAATCATCTTTTCTTGGTGGAGTTCTGTTGATTGAGCTTGCAATGATCCAGAATACAGATACAATGCTTCTACTGATTTCAATCTACTCCATTAAGATCAGGACACCACAGCGACATGTTCTTATGAACAATCCTTTTTTTTCACTTTCTCTTAAGAAATACCATTAAGGCCTTGTGGGTAACGGAATGACAGTGAACTGGAATGCATTGGAGATACTTACAAACTGATGATGTGTATTGGAGAGGGTCAACTTTGCTTCATTACTGGAGCATTTGGACCTTAAACTCGGATGAGCTGTTTCAGCAGATATAGATGATGAAGCATCTGAGCAGCTGTCCATGATCACAACTTGGTCACTTGCACTCCACAAAGGGTGTGGTCACTTGTGTGACAGTGCAAAGGATGGTCTAGGCCTGACAAATAGGGATTTTTAGAACTATCAGCACCAAGAAAAACACAAGTTGGCCCCAAGCTTCTTCATGTCTTTAAAGTTAGTCTTGTCTAGTTTATAGAGATCATCTGATGTTATCCATGAATTTAATTGAAATGAACTATCAGGAAAGAACAGTTGAGAAAATTTGCCATGCTTCTTTAAGAAAAAAAAAAAAAACCACCACCACCACCAACAACAACAAAAACAAAACAAGAAAACAAAGATGATAACTGTAATTCTTCTCATTTACTAGAGATGGCCTTGAACGCGCTATAATTCTCAAGCCTCAAACCTGTGATCTCAGTTACTTACCTTCTCAAGCAGTCAGAATGCCTGGCCTGTGCTTATCAGTTTCAACTTGCAGCATGATTTTAACTTCTTGGTTATGTTTTGTACAGGTTGGAAAAAAAGACTAATAAATTTCATGCAATATTTAACAGGAAAACTGAGACATATTGCTTGTCCAGAACTTTTGCCTAGTTCTATATTAACAGAAAGTTCATATAAATATGTATCATTTGAAAAAACTCAGAACCTTGTTCAAAATGTGAACTATGGTAATATTTTAAATGTGTACATGCAATATTTTCTTTCAACAACCTCAACTAGGCACACTGGTAGTATTCCTGGTTCACAGCATAGATGAAGGAAGCCCACACATAAGAATGGTTTTTGTAAGGTCAGAGAAGAACAGAGCCTTTGAATGAAGCAGAACACCTGCTTCTACATACTGCTGTGATCCAACTTCCTGCTGTTTGAACTGACTCCTCGCTGGGTGAACTCCTAGACTCCTCTCATGAATTTAATGGTGTAGGTCTTGCATTAGAGTAACCTGTGCACATGTCATGTTCCTGAGAGCAAGAAGAATACCTCAGTGTGATTTTAACTCTTCTGGTGTTATCTGCATGTCATTCATTTTGCACTTGATGAATGAATAATGAAGGATTGCATTTGTGTGAAAGTTTCAGCAAAAAAGAAACTAAGAAGACAGTCATACATGGAGTAAAACACAGCTCTCTGAATGTCAGACAGTAGTGTAATCATCTCAGCTTACTGTTAATATAAGATAAAGGCACAAATGAAGATCATCAAGTTTGAGTAACACACCAAAATAATCAATATTATGTTGGTTAGACAAATCAAATTAATCCTAGATGTTCAAATATTGGGTAATAGAAGCTACTTTTATTATATTATATATCAATTCATGATTTGATTTTAACAGGAAAAAATGGAAATCACTAAATTTTTTGAGTGATATGGTTGGAAATGAAAAAAGTAAAAATTAAAATAATTCATAAAGTATTAGATACTATTCCTAAATGATTTACTCCTGAAAATTTTCCAAAGAAAATAAGAAAATTATTTTTACATTTTTATTTATGGAGATAAGAAGTTTAATTCAAAAGGAGAAATTAATTCTAATGCTCCTATTCACCTTTCTCCTGGGTTGTGGACATCTGAAACCAGAATCTAATGTGTACATAACAATCACTTTTTCTACTAATATCTCCCTAGCCTTCCTTTACTTTTTAAATGGTAATATTAATTCAATTTATGAAAATATACTGTAAAGACAAAATAAATCTGCAGGCTAGGTTAAATTTTGCTCTAGGTTTTGAAGTGTGGTTTTTAAGATATTTAATTTTTCATAACACAATTTTATTCTTTGAACCTACACATTTCTTTTTAGATCATTATTATTTCCTTTTTCTTTTGGTATCTCTTATGTCATATAGTATTTTAAGGCACTTAATGTTATATTTTTGCATTTTTATTTCCCTTGTTTGGCTTGAGTTCCCCATATACTGATACCATCAGTTTATGGTGTATTCTTATGTGTGTAGATTATTTGGAAAACTAGCTGTAATATATCTTAACTAAAACACTTGGGATATTAGATCATAAATTATACTTTCAGGGTCTAACAGAATTTTGACTCTGGCATTAACTTACTTGTTTATTTTATAACATTTTCTCATTAAAAACAGAAGTATAAACTGCTGAACGAAGCTATCCAGTTATCCAGTTCCTCAGCCACGCATGACAGTGCACTTAAGAATTTTATTTTCCTTGAAAACTACTACTACATATAAAGCTCATCCATCAAGTATAATGAGAGTTGTCAAGAATATTTAGTGAGAAATAGCTGCTTGATATGCTAATAGCAGTCCCTTAGTGAATTCATTTTGTTCTGCTCCTTGACATTAATGGTTTTTATAATCTAATGAGTGATGTGTGCAGCAGGAGAAGGCCACAGGGAAAGACCACATAAACTTACAGTAGGGAAAGTCTTTATCAGTGTTTGCTCACATGTAGCAGAATGCATCTGTATATGCCCACATGCTGCAGCCTTTATAAATTTCTATTTTAAGGAATCACTTGGCATTAAGGCTATTGTTTACTCAATGCTCATTTATCTTTTATGCCACTGTGTTTGCCTGTACTTAGTGGTTTTGGTTAGGGAAAAAAACTGTGAGGAGACATGTGTATATCTACACAAGTGTATGATAATTCTGATGGCTTAACATAGTATTGATTTACATGGTAGAAGCAGTTGGAGTCAGAGGGGTCCAGGTGGGATTGGTAATGATTTCATTGGCTAAGTCAAGAGTATCATTTTTATTGTTCTGCTTTCTCTTTTTCTTTCTCTTTGTTTTCTTTCTTGTTTATTGGACTTTTTATTTATTTACATTTTGAATGTTATCTCCTTTCCCGGTTTCCCCTCTGGAAACCTCCCCCTCTGCTTCTATAGTGGTGCTTCCCTACCTACCCACTCCTGCCTCCTCATCCTGTCATTCCCCTACACTGGGGAATAGAGCTTTAACAGGACCAAGGGCCTCTCCTCCCATTGATGCCCTTCAAGGCCATCCTCTGCCTTGTGGCTGGAGCCATGGGTTGCTCCATGTGTACTCTTTGTGTTGTGATGGCCATGCGGCTCCAGAAACCACACCAGGCCAAACAGTTCCACATGGAATATATTGAAAGAGAGGGGGGCAAGGTGGCAGTGAAAGGTGGAGGGGAAGAGAGAGAGAGAGAGAGAGAGAGAGAGAGAGAGAGAGAGAGAGAAATCAGAGGGGTCTTTCATTTATATATGGAGAGTGATGTAGCCACAGCTAAAGGTGGGAGGTGGGCCAAGATTCGGAGAATATGGTGGCTGTTTCCTTAGCAACAGGTGTGTGTGTGGTGCTGTCACCTGGGTATGATGTCACCAGTTTGGAGGTCCTGATGCCAACATACCTCCCTTCTTCTTATTATAAAGAGAAGAAGAAAAAAAAGGAGGGGAAGCTGATGGTGAAAAGGGAATCGGGGTGTCTCTTAAGCAGCTTCCTGCTTTGTAGGGGCATTGTCAATTTTCAGGTGGAGCTGACTTTCACTATTGGGGTCCACCTGGTAAACATTTGCATCTGGTTCCTCTGTGGATAGTGGCTTTTCTGTGGGCAGCAGCTGGTAATCCTGTAACAGGAACTGATTAAAAGTTTGGTTAGAATTTTTTTGTATTTGTCATTGAACGAATGTAGAAACAAGATTAATGAGACCAGGAAAGAATAATAACACCAGGAAGATGACTAGGAAAGGAGTTACGAAAGGTAATATCCACTTCCATATAGGGGTTTTTGAGAATCCCAGAACTGGAGGTTTCATGTTTCCTGAAATTCTATATGTTTGACTGTAGCTCCTGTGTTATTTCTCACTATCCCGGATTGGTTGATGTAGAGACAGTATTCTTCTTGGAGGAACAGGCAAAGACCACCTTCTTTAGCTGTCAGGACATTTAGCCCCTGTCAGTTCTGAAGCACCACAGCTGCCAAATAATCAACTTGTTTCTGGATAGTAAGCACAGTTTCAGTCATTTCTTGAAGAGAGCTCTTAAACTGGGAAGTGAATTCATCATATTGGGTCATGGAAGTCGTTATCCCTGCAACTCCAGTATCAATACCTATGGCTATTCCCGTAGTGACCAAGAGTAGCACGACCTGAACTGCCCTCTTATGTTGGGCAGCTATCATATCTACAGCTGGGATTGGCAGGGGCTCATTTTCCTGGATTACTCCCAGTTCAGGGAAAAGGAGTGCAAACGTTCAAACTCCTGACCAGCTGGTGGGTAGGTGATGATATACCTGAGTGCCACAAAGAATTGATGTGTTCTGGACTACACTGCATTGTGGCAGAGATGATATATCAAGGGTTATGGTTCTATTGCAGTCTAGGGCGCTTAGCGGTCTTACAGAACATGTTCTGGAGGTCCTAAAACAATTTGCCATGCCAAAGAGAGGAATAGAGATAATGGAGTCATGGCAACATCAGAGTCAGGGAAACTGACACAAGGTGAGGTAATGTTACTCAGCAGTATCACTGGAGATGCTGTAAGTTGCAATTGTGAGTTAATTCTAGGGGGTATGCATAGCCAGAAATCTTTAAAGTGACTAAGCCTGGCTGGTACACTGAGGTCAAGGTCTGAGGCAAAAGGTGAAATGGCAAGTTGGTGCCATTTGTGAGGGGTGATGTCAAAGAGATAAGGACCTTGGAGGAGTATTTGATTATTACCCCTACTTTTCTAATGTCTAGAGGTTGGGCAATTGAGACATATTTTCTCTGGATACAGATGACATTTACTGAGGAGCCGGGGTGAATTTTATGTTAGAGCTTACCAACAACTCCTGTCTCCCTCCTGGAGTCCCATGGGTCTTGTATGTAGAAAAAGAGTGTCTTGCAATGTTGATAGAAGAAATGATTGGTCCGTGATCCTAGCATGTGTACCTGACAAGGCCAATATGAACAGCCCCCATTTTTTTCTGGCCATTTTCTACAATAATCTTTTGTCTGGTCAAAGAGAAAGCAAGTATAGAGATCATAATACTTAAGATAGGATAACAGATGAAGGGATAATAGCAATTTGGATCAGTTCCTGGAATCCGGCTATGGAGTAGTTTCCAGACCCTACTTGGAAAGACTGTTATCTATGGGTGTTTCTTGAACTTTGAATCTCCAGATGTACGGGCTACCCTGGATGGAAATGAACAGCAGGGAAAAGACGAGAAACCCATGTCTAATCCAGTGAGGTCGAGCTCAGCTCCTGGAGTGGAATTTCATTTTCTGGGATTGGGGACAAGGTCAGTGGTCTTGACATCCTCTGGAGTTTAACAAAGCATGGTCCTGTTAGGGTCGACGTGTATTAAGAAGAGTCATTTTTAGATGGAAGGATGAAAGGTTTGGGGTGAGACAGGTGGACCCAATGAGAGAGTCCCTCGAGTTTAACAGCTGTAGGGGTCACAAGAATTACCTTAAAAGGGCCCTGCCATTTGGGATAGAGGAGTGAGGGCTGATGGTCTGGAGGGGATAGAAGGAATTGGTCTCCAATGTTAATAGGCAGTGGACAAGAGACAGTGTGTGGTCATGGTAGATGGTGGTCAGTGAAGTTCCATAGAGGAGAATGGAGGTGGCAAAATAGTGGGGTGAGTAGATGGTCTGGAAGGGGAGAGCATTTAGGTGAAAGAGCAGGAGTTAGTACCAGTCATCCATTTATGGGTTCAAAGGGTGAGATGAGGAGAGATCACTTGGGGAGAGCTTGTAGCTGGAAAAGAGCCAGAAGTAGGAGTTCCTGTGACAGCTTAGCAAGAGTGGTTTTTAAAGAACGGTTAGTTCTTTCAAGCGTACCTGAAGACTGACGATGGTAGGGAATGTGAAAATGCCAGGGGAGGTCTAGGGCCTTAGATAGAATTTGAGAAATCTGAGAAGTAAATTCAGGACCATTGTCTGACTGGAGGAAGACTGGGACACCAAACTGGGGGATGATCTCTCTGAGAAGATGAGAGACTGTCTGAGTCCTTTTGTTAGTTGTGGGAAATGCCTCCATACACCCCAAGAAGGTATCCACCAAGACCAGGAGGTACTTGGCATGTCTGAGAGTGGGCATGTGGATAAAGTCAAGTTGACAGTCAGTTCCAGGAAGGGAACCTCTAACCTGATGGGTAGGAAAGGGGGTGCTATGATACCTTGAGTTGGAGTCTGACGTCAGACAGATTCTGCAAGAAGCAGTGATAGATTTTAAGAAACTTAAGTCCTCAGGAGTAGGCTGTAGGTGGGTTTTAACAAAAGAAGACAACACTTGGCTGTTAGGGTGAAAGAGTTGGTGAAGATAGGACAGAAGTTGGTGAGTGTCAGGGGGTGAAGGTGGCGATGTGGGTTGCAGTGTGAGGACGTCCTGAGGAGGGTGAGATGAGTCCAGGTCCCTAAGGGCTGCAGCTCTAGTTGCCTCGTCAGATTGGTTGTTTCCCTTGGAGACAATAGAGTCATCCATCTGGTGGGATATGCAGTGGACAATCCCAATAGCTGTGGGGAGATGGGAGGCCTTTAGAATGGCCATAATGCGGTTTACATTAGTTACTGATCCTCCTTTTATGGAAAGTAACCCTTGCTCCTTCCAGATAGTGGTGTGGGACAGAAGGATATGGAAAGCATATTTGGAATTTGTGTAGGTGTTGAGGGATTGTCCCTGTGCCAGTTGAAAGGCACAGGTAAGGGCTGTTAGTTCAGTCTGTTAATTAGTCATGTGAGTAGGAAGGGCCTGTGCCTCTGCCACCTTGGTGTCTGACACTATGACATAGCCAGCTTTTCTGGTCCTTTCATATAGAAAGGAGCTTCCATCTGTATACCAGGTATAGATGGCTTGAAACATTGTGCCCTCCTGTATGTGTGAAGAATGAGGTAATAGTTCCTCTAGAGTTCCAGTGCTGGAGTAAGATAGGGAGTGGTTAGTATTAGATAGAGGAAGAAGACTGGAAATATTAAAAGGTGGGCATGATTGCAAGGTGAGTGTGGAGTCTTCTATTAGAGTTACCTGAAGAGAAAGAACTCTGGAGGGAGGTAGAGTCTGTAAGTCTTTGTAAGGTAGGAGCTGTTACAGGTTATGAGAAGAGAGGGCTGTTATAGTCGACCCCAAGGCTAGTTTTTTTTCACTCTCAAATAAGGAGTTGAGTGGCTGCTAAGGTACGAATACAAGGTGCCCATCTCTGGATGGTTAGATCTAGTTTTTTGGACAAGTATGCTATGGGTACAAAAGAAGGTCCCAGTTGATGACCTAAGACTCCAAGGTCAAATCCCTCCTTTTTAGTTACATAGAGGGAAAAGGGGTGAGTCAGGTCAGGGAGAAGTGAGGCTGCAGCCTTAAGCAGAGCCTGTTGGAGCCTTTGAAAGGGCTTGGTAACAGGTTTGAGAAGAGGTTCATGGGTGGAGCCTAATGCTGCTGCTTCTTATAAGGGGTAAGAAAGGAGGGAAAAGGAAGGAACCCAGTAATGTAAAAAGCTAGCCATTCCTAGGAACAATAAAATCTCTTCCTTTGTAGAAGGAACAGCTAGAGACTGAATCAGATTCTTCGTATCTAAGGTAATAGCCTTGTGGGTTGGGCTAATATGTACCCTGGGGAGTGGACAGTCGGACTTTAGAAGGTGAGACCCTGTAGCGTTGACTGGAAAGGACATTTAGACGGGCAGAGGTGTCAACCTGGCTAATCTCTAGAGAGGGGCTACAGAGAAGGACAACATTTATGTGAAGTACAATCTTAGTTTCAGCGAGAGATAAAGAGAGTAGGTCAGAAGACATCACTGGACTATTAATGCTGGCGTCCCAGAGAAAAATCAGCAACCAGTCAGAAAAAGCCAAGCTAGAAATTCAGTTCATCACATGAAATCCCAGGGGCTATGGCCAGCAATTTCCCAGAAACTTCCAGAAAGCAATTCAACCTAGTACTAGGAATTTAGATCGGCTGCAAGAACTTGAGGGATTTATGAACTGCTTTCAAAAAGGGAGGTCACCCAAGGGTCTATGTCTTAATTTGTAGGTCAGCCAAGAGGCTAGTCATTAGGACAGGGCATTGAAACACCAACCTGTCAGTCCAGAAGAGGCTGGCCAAGCACTATCCGGGCATGCAGGGTCCCTCCCACCGATTGGAGAAACTCCTTACCAATTAATATGCTGGTGTGCTTGTGGACTTCTGCAGTAAGATAGCAGGAAGTGTGAAACTGTGTGGTTGGTGTAATCAAACACTAGTTCCATGTGGTGTGCTGTGGCAGCACACCTCACATGGTAAAAGTCTATGAGTCTTGCAGCAGCGGCAGGGCAGCAGCAGCGCAGTGGCAGTGATGGTCTGTGACAGCGTTGGAAATCCATGCGGTGGATGACAGCAGGTGCCAGTGGATGGAGTCCATGTGGTGTAGCAGGGCTGCCAGCGGTGATGGCGGTAGCAGCAGTTCATGTGGCATCAGTCCTCCTGCATCAGTGGTGGTTTCACGTTTGCTCCAGGCAGAGACTGCCGCCTGGACTCCGAAGCAACCTGCATAGAACTTCCTGGGTTTTGGTGCCAATGTTGTGATCGTCCTATGGCTTCAGAAACCACACCAGGACAAACAATTCCATGTGGGGTTTATTGAAAGAGAGGAAAGCAAGGTGGCAGTGAAAAGAGAAGGGGGAAGAGAGAGAGAGAGAGAGATCAGACAGGTCTTCCTTTTATATATGGAGAGAGATGTAGCCACAGGTAAAGGTGGGAGGTGGGCCAAGTGGATTCTGGTGGCTGTTGCCATGGCAACAGGTGCGCATGTCAAGCTATCACCTGGGTATGATGTCACCTGTTTGGAGGTCCTGATGCTAACACTTTGGTTGGTGGCTTGGTCCCTGGGAGCTCTGGGGGGTCTGGTTGGTTGATAATGTTGTTCTTCCTCTGGGGTTACAAACCCCTTTAACTCCTTCAGTCTTTCTCTAACTCTCGCTTTCTAGAGATATGTTTTGTCATTAATTTATGAGAGCTTCCTTTATGGCATGGTTTTGAAAGTAGAATGTATGCACTTTTGTCAGGGACAGTGAAGTTAGATGCTGAGATGGACGATGGAATGACTTCTCAAGGTCCCTTTTTAATGCTGCAATGGTAGAAATCTAAACGAAGTCAAATAAGTCAGTAGTTATGATTTGTAAGCTTTGTAAGAGCTCACAATTTGAAATACAATCAAACCTCACCACAGGACAGAGGCCCTAACATTTCTCAACTTCACTTAAAATAAGTACTAAACATGTTTTATACCAAAATAAGAAAAAACAATCAGACTAGTCTGAAGAATCAAATGCTGACATATTTGCATACCTTAAATATGCTGTAAATTGTGGGGGAATAGTATATTTTAAAATATGTACTAGAGATATTATTTATTGATGTAGGGAAGAGGAAGATTGCTTTTTAAGCATATGAAAAGAAAATTCAAATTTGTTTAAAAGATTTTCTATTTTTCCAAATCATTAGTAATGTTTTGGTAGGATCTTACTTCATAGGAACCAGTTATCTAGTAAATTTGATAACTTATGATTTTTTTGGTAGCCAATCACTTTTTTCTAGTCCTACAACAGATTTTGTATTTTTGTTTGGTTGCCTATATTTTATGGATTGATTTCTGTGTGTGTTACTATACATCTGTAAGCACACATGCCGTGATACTTATACAGAAATCAGAGGACTATTTATTTTAGGAATTTGTTTTTTTCCTCTACCCTGTGGATTCTGAGAAATATATATAGGACATCAGATTTGGAGGCTAATACCTTTATTCCCTGGATCAACTTGCCTGTTGGTCTATCTCTTGTATTTTTGCATAGCAACGTTGGAGGCAAGACAGGAACACTAATGGCATTTTCATTTACCTTCTAGGAATTCCCTCAAACTCTTGTGCAGCACATTTGTCATGAATGGTCACAATGCTAACCACTAAGCAGTTTAACATTATTTCTTAATAACTACCAGTCATAGTCTCCTGCTTAAAACCAAAGTTGTCAGCTCAATGGCACTGGGTGGTGTTCCTTTTATTTCAAGTTCTTACATAAACTGAACAGAAAATGACAGTTCTATTAAGGGATTTGTGAAATTAAAAAAGAAAATGAAGTTCTTAGAACAAACCTTGCATATTTATGCCTAATGTATTTTGTCAGGTTTTAATTCACTTAACAAGCATTTGCTAAGTGCTTATAAAAGTACTGATTCTGAGTTAAGTATGGATATATTTGCCTGATAAAATCCCTAATATCAGGAATTTGCATTTTTATAATGATATAATATTTATTTATTATATACATACACATACATGGAGCACCTTTCCATTCTTAAAGATTTTTTTAAAAATTTCTTTAAACAATGTTTTGTAGTTTCATGTACAACTATTTCAACTTTTTGATTTTTATCCTTAACTACTTTATGAATTTTAATGCTATTATAATCTTAATTTTTGGTGTTGACTGTGAAAAATAAAACAGTTTAAAATATAGAGTTGGAATTGTCTTTACCATACTCATTTAATAACTCTAAAGTGCTGTGTGTGTGTGTGTCTTTGATCCTAAGTATAGGAACACAAACTTCTCCTTCTACATAATGTTACTCATATATAGTTTCATGGATGACTATTTAGTATTGGATGATGAATTGCTGTGCTCTTCCCTGGAAAAGGCTATTCTCTGAGTATCAGCATTCACTGATTGCGTATAGTCCTTCTGAAAATTTACTATGTATAGTTTCAGTGACCTGAAGTCAGTCAAGTTCCAAAATCATTAGGGTTGAAGCTTTGTGAACTTTTCCCAGTCTATGTTAGCCTTTGTATTGGTGTCATCCTTGCTCAGCTTATGTTCCGGGAGTCTCAAGGCTTAATGGATGTAGATTTTGACATTCTCAGCAGTCAAAAATCAAAAATCTAAAACAAAGCCTCTAATCCTCTGGATCTTACAGTCTTTACATTTACTCTTTCTTTTTTTAAAATTTTATTTTACTTAATCTTTTTACAGTCCAGATTTTATTCCCCTCCAACTCTTCTGACAGTTCCATATCCCATACCTGTCCCCTGTCTCCACAAGGATATCCCCACCCCCAAAATCCCCACCCCACCAGTCCTCCTCACTCCCTAGGACCTCCAGTCTCTTGAGGGTTAGGTGCATCTTCTCTGAGTCCAGACCTGGTAGTCCTCTGCCAGGGGCCTCATTATCAGCTGGTATATGCTGCCTGGTTGGCGGCCCAGTATTTGAGAGATCTCAGGGGTCCAGGTTAGTTGAGACTCCTGGTCCTCCTACAGGTTTTCCCTCTTCTTCCAGCTTTCCCCTAATCAACTACAGGGGTCAGCAGCTTGGGTGTAAATATCTGCATCTGACACGTTCACCTGCTCGTTGGGTCTTTCAGAAGGCAGTCATGAAGGGCTGCTTTTTATGAGCGCACCATAGCATTAGTAATAGTGGCAGGCCTTGGGGTCTCCCCTTGAGTAGGATCCCAATTAGGGCTTGTCCCTGGACATTCTTTTCCTCAGGTTGCTCTCCATTTCCATCCTTGCAGTTCTTTCAGACAGGAACAATAATGGGTCAGAGTTTTTGACTGTGGGATGGCAACCCCATCCCTCACTTGATAGTCTGTATTTCTGCTCTAGCTGGGCTCTACAAGTTCCCTCTCCCCATTGTAGGGCATTTCATCTAAGGTCCCTCCCTTTGAGTTCTGAAAGTATCTCACCTCCCAGGTCTCTGGTACATTCTGGAAAGTCTCCCTACCTCTTATCTACTGAGGTTGCCTGTTTCTATTCTTTCTGTTGGCCCTCAGGCATTGAGTCCTGTTCGCACTACCTAATACCTGATCATGTTCCACTCTTCCCCTCCCTGACCCACCCAGGTAACTCCCAGTCTTCACCCTCTTGTGATTATTTTCTTCTCCCTCCCAAGTGGGATTGAGGCATCCTCACTTGGGCCCTTCAGCTTGTTAACCTTTTTGAGTTTTGCGGATTGTATCCTGGGTATTCTGTGCTTTTCTTTTTTTTTTTCCTAATATCCACTTACTAGTGAAGTACATACCATTCATGTCTTCTTGGGTGTGAGTTACCTCACTCAGGATGATATTTTATAGTTCCATCCATTTACCTGCAAAACTCAGGATGTCCTCATTCTTAATAGTTGAGTAGTATTCCATTGTTTAAATGAAACACATTTTCTATATACATTCTTCTGTTATAGAAAATCTGGTTTTTTTCCAGTTTCTGGTTATCACAAACAAGGTTACTGTGAACATAGTGGAATATGGTGCATGGTGGGGCATCTTTTGGGTATATGCCCAAGAATGGTATAGCTGGATCTTCAGGTAGATTTATTTCCAATTTTCTGAGGAACCTCCAGATTGATTTCCAGAGTGGTTGTATCAGTTTGCAATCCCACTAGCAATGGAGGAATGTTCCTCTTTCTCCACATCCTTGCTAACCTGTGCTGTCACCTGAGGTTTTGATCTTATCCATTCTGATTGGTGTAAAGTGGAATCTCAGGGTTGTTTTTATTTGCATTTCCCTGATCACTAAAGACTTTGAATGTTTCTTTAAGCTCTTGATAGCCATTCAAGATTCCTTTGTTGTGAATTCTCTGTTTAGTTCTATATCCCATCTTTTGGGTTTTTTTTTTTTTTTTTTGTGGTTAGCTTCTTTAG
Source organism: Rhynchomys soricoides (assembly GCA_019843965.1). Lineage (NCBI taxonomy): Eukaryota > Metazoa > Chordata > Mammalia > Rodentia > Muridae > Rhynchomys > Rhynchomys soricoides. Next base: position 814,326 of record JADRCH010000006.1, on the reverse strand, counting down.
TTCTTTCTCTATATATTGTATATTAGCCCTCTATCAGATGTGGGGTTAGTGAAAATTTTTTTTTCCAATCTGCAAGTTGCTGATTTGTCTTATTGACTATGTCCTTTGACTTACAGAAACTTTCCAGTTTCATGAGGTCCCATTTATCAATTATTGATCTTAAAGCATAAGCTATTGGAGTTCTCTTTAGGAAATTTCCCCTGTGCCAATGTGTTCAAGGTTCTTTCCTACTTTCTCTTGTGTTACATTCAGTGTATCTAGGTTTGTTTTGAGGTCCCTGATCCACTTGGATCTGAGCTTTGTGAAAGGTGGCAGATATAGAACTATTTTTGGTTTTCTACATACAGCCAGCCAGTTAGACCAGCACCATTTATTGAAAATGCTGCCTTTTATCCATTGTTTTATTTTTGGCTTTTTTTTTTTTTTCGTCAAAGATCAGTGTCAGTAAGTGTGTGGCTTTATTTTTTTATCTTTAATTCTATTTCGCTGAACCACATGTCTGTCTCTGTATCAATACCTTGCAGTTTTTAATCACTATTGCTTTGTAGTTTATCTTGAGGTCAGGGATGGTGATTCCCCCAGAAGTTCTTTATTGTTAAGAATTGTTTTTGCTATTCTGTTTTTTTTTTTGTTGTTGTTGTTGTTTTTGTTTTTTTGTTTTTTTTTTCCAGATGAATTTGAGAATCGCTCTTTGAAGAATTTGTTGGGATTTTGATGGGGATTGCCTTTGGTGGGATGGCCATTTTTACTATGTTAATTCTGCCAATCCATGAGCATAGAGATCTCTCCGTTTTCTGAGATCTTTGATTATTTTTCTTGCAAGATTTGGATTTCTTTTTGAACAGATCTCTTACTTGTTTGGTTAGAGTTACCTCAAGATATTTTATATTATTTGTGGCTATTGTGAAGGGAGTTGTTTCCATAATTTCTTTCTCAGCCTATTTATCATTTGTATAAAGGAAGGCTACTGATTTATTTGAGTTAATTTTATATCCGGCCACTTTGCTGAAGTTGTTTATCAGCTCTAGAAGTTCTCTGGTAGAATTTTTTGGGTTGCTTATATATATTATCATATCATCTGCAAATAGTGATACCTTTACTTTTTCTTTGCCAATTTGTATTCCCTTGATCTGTTTTTGTTGCCTTATTGTTCAAACTACAACTTCGAGTACTCTATTGAATAAGTGGGGAAAGTGGGTATCCTTGTCTTGTCCTTGATTTTAGTGGGATTGCTTCAAGTATCTCTCCATTTAATTTGATAGTAACTGTTAGTTTTCTGCTAATTGCTTTTATTATGTTTAGGTATAGGCCTTGAATTCCTGATCTCTCCAATACTTTTAACATGAAGGAATGTTGTATTTTGTCAAATGCTTTTTCTGCATCTAATGAGATGACCATGTGATTTTTTTCTTTGAGTTTGTTTACATAGTGGATTATGTTAATGGATTTTTGTGTATTGAACCAACCTTGCATCCCTAGAATGAAGCCTACTTGATCATGGTGAATGATGGTTTTGATTTGTTCTTGGATTCAGTTTGCAAGAATTTTATGGAATATTTTTGCATCAATATTCATAAGCAAAATTGGTCAAGTTCTCTTTTTTGTTGGGTCCTTGTGTTGTTTAGGTATCAGAGTAATTGTGACTTCATAGAATGAATAAGGTAGTTTTTCTTCTGTTTTTATTTTATGGAATAATTTGAGGAATATCATCTTCTCTTTAAAAATGATCCCTGACACTTTGGTCCAGTAGCTTACCTGTAGTTGTAGTATTGGGACTGAGATTCACAACTCTAAATCTGTATTTTGTTTGGTTGTGTATTCCTTACTATGCTACAAGGAAATGTTTTTAAAATCTAGACAAGGACAAAACTTATATGTGGGTATAAAGACAATTTTTACAATGTAGTTACGGATTGTGCTGGTTTAATAAATTGGTTTTAGCTTCTCCGAGAAAGCCACAAGTTCAGTTGTCCTAGGTATTTGGCTTGGTTTCCAGTACTACAACACTAAGGATGTCTAAAAACAACATAATAAATCATCATATTAACTATGTGCTTAAAAATACCTATAATATTTGGAAATTACTGCTTAAATATCCACACATTGATTAAATGAAATTTTCCCTTCTGGGCTTAAAATGTTTCTTCCAAGAGCCATAAACCATCTACCAAAACTCCATCAGCCGTCATGAGAAACATACTTTTTAGTTGTTTACCAGGGTTATCCAAGAGAGTCCCAAGCATTATAGGCCCATGATTTCTCCCCAGAGAATCATTGAAGATGCCATGCACTTCAGACACAAGGACCAAAGAACCCTGAGCTGGACCTAATTTGATAGGCTCCTTTATGACAAATATCTTTTAGAGTATTGGAAATTTCCACATAAAGTTCCAAATGAGAGAAGCAGCCAACACCCACATCCAGCTATAGCACTTATGAACTACAAGGGTTATTTGCATAATAACCAGTAATGAGGGGGCAGTAGTGGCACATACACCTTGGCATTTACCAACAGTTCTGCAATGGAGTTTAACACCTCCTCAACAAGACTGAAATAATGCCTGACACAGGAATCATTCTTCTGAAGATTTACTATCTATGGTATAATTAATATGAAGTCAGTCATGTTCCAAAATTATTATATATATTCCAGAAAGAAACAATTCATAACTAGGCAGTGGTGACACATGTCTTTAACTCCAGTATTCAGGTAGAAGTAGACTAAACTCCGAGTTTAAGGTCAGCCTGTTTTACAGAGTGAGTTTCGGCACAGCCATGACTACACAGAGAAATCTGTCTTTAAATAACAAAAACAAACAGATCCCCCACCCCCCCAAAAAACCCCTAAAACAAACCCAAAACAACAACAAATAAATCATAAGAATTAAATTGAATGCTATTACGAGAAACATGTTAAATCTACTGCATCCAATTCTTCTCACTAAGAAGCTAAGTAGTTACTTTGTCTAGTGTGCTATATTACATCATTCTACACTATACTATATCCTTTAATGACCAATTTAGTTACTATATTGGTTGTTCTAATGTTGCAATCCTTGTGTTATTTTATTCAACACTACCTTCAAACTGATATTGATAATCTGAATATACCAAAGAGAAGCTATTAATATCTTCCTTTCAGAAAATAAGAAAAAGAACTTCACCTAAGGAACAAAAATGGAGACCTATACTGAGCTTGCTGGTATCTACAAGCATAAATCTGTATGCAGAATTGTGAATTAGGAAAATGACAGTTGTGCTAATTTTCTATCACACTGTAGAAGGCATATCTGCATCACACACGCATATACATACATTTGTTTTTCTTAGTTCACATGGTAAGGAATAAATTACTGCTGCTTGAACTGTTTCTGGTAACTAGTAGGGATCTCAAAACATACTCTCATGGATAAAGTACCATTCCATTTCCAAATTATAGGACAGAAGCAATCAGAGGAAGAAGATTCTAAAGTTCAGAAAGCTAGCATAATTTTACTTCTTTAGTTGTATATGCCCATTTGGCTGATTGCTTGGTTCTGTCTGCAGAATCTGAGCCCTGCCTGTCATTATTTACTGGAGGTTCATCAGAGAAGAAGTTTATGAGTCACTTTGATTACTAATTTGTAGATCTTATCCATTGTATCAAGAGATTTAATTGGTTATTCCACTTTCAATAAGAAATGTTAGCTTACCTAACACAATTAAATCCATTTTTCAAATAAAAATTCTTAGTCATTATTTTAACTCTATAAAATACAAATCTATAGCCTCTAGTTTATTCACTTAGACCATGAATTATCTAATTCAATAGAGAAAGTAATTCAGTTTGTGTGACATGATTACTTTTCCACAGAAGAATCATGCTCATTACTCATGTTTCTACAGAATTTCAATCACTTATTGTTTTTTTGGTTAGTGGCTTATGAATGATGTCACATGCAACCGAAACATGGATTCTACGCAGCCTAAGAATTACCAGATAGTTAGCACTGAGCTCCTTTTGTTCATTGTAATTTCTTAATTTACTTGTTTTAAAAGCAACAAATGACATATCAAGTATGAAAATTACGTTAAATTATTTTTTAAGTTTTTTAATTTATGTGTATATGTGTGCTTGTAAGTATGTAGAACCCATGTTTGTAATTCTGTCACTGTCCAGAAGAGGATATTAGATCCACTTGAGCTGGAGTTAGAGATAGTTGGGAGAGGCTGATGTGGTTGCAGGGAAGGGAATTCAGGCCCTCTGGAAAAGCAGTAAATGCTCTTAATGGTTAAGCCATCTTTATAACCACACTGTTTTTATCTTAAGGACAGGAAAATACCTGAAACACATTGCTGTATAAATATTACCTTTTTGCTGCCTACACTCTTGCTCACCACCATTAGGATGTTTGTATTTCCAAGCTATGAAGTTAAATGTTTTCACAGATTATGCGTTATACATGAATTATTTATATCTTTTTTTTACCCGGCTATGTCAAAACAAAGTCAATTAACGAAAGTGAAATATGAAGTGAGTATCATAAGTCAAGAATTGTGACAAAGGTAAGCCATGTTACTTCTGCCTCTGAGCAAGTTAAATGTCCATGCTATTCTTTAGAAATCTTAATATATTTTATTTCTTCATTTTAACTAATGGTCAGTATTAAATGTCTTACAGTAACCATGTATTTTGATATTATAATGCACTCCTAATTCTAATCAATATTACCATTATAAACACATCAATTAATTATATCATATTACTCCTCATTTTAAAGACTTATTTATTTAATTTTATAAGTATAACTATTTTATCTGAATGCACGTATGTCTATTATATTCATGACTGGTGCAATCAGAAGTCAGAGGAGGGCATTAGATGTTTTTTATGACTGGTGCAATCAGAAGTCAGAGGAGGGCATTAGATGTTTTTTAAACTGGACTTATGGATAGCTGTGAGCCATGATATGGGTACTGGAAACTGATCTTGGGTCCTCTACAAGAAAAGATACTTTTATTAATTGCTGAGCCATCTCTCCAGTCCATATTATTCTTTGTAAAGGCACAAAAATTTGCATAATTTCCCATACTTGTAAGAATTTCATGTGTAATACTCAAATCCTATTTCTACTGATTTGTTAAAGATCACTTTATACACAAATTTATATATAATACACATATATACACAGTTATATTAATGACAGAAAGAAAGCCAGAAGGGCAATGAGAGATGATTTCTCATTTGTAAGTTTAGACAAGTATGAGACACATGTACTCTAAGTGTGGGCCCTAATTCTGAAATAGTGTAGTTATTGGTTATGGTGAACATACTAACCTCTCATATGATTCTTTTACCTCTCATATCTTATTAGTATTAGCAAGAAATGGTCCTCAACCCTCTGGTTTTGGTTTATCTCTTTATTTTGTAGGGCTATCACATTCTTCCTTTAGAGCTAATTATAAAAATCGAATCTAGTCTGTCACATTGACTTGTGTTTGAGGGTATGTTTGTCTCCATCAGCTTAGTTGGCCACATTTCCTAGAAGTTTATTCAACATATTCTATATGTGTATTAAATTTTCCTTAAGATTAGGTATTTTTAAAATCTGTGAACATATGGTAGAATATAAATATACTTCACTTTAAAAAGTTATCTATTCATACATCACTCCTACTGACTGTAAGCAACTGAGTGAACACTGAAACAATTTAATAGCCTGTATTTTGATATACCTAATTTAATGAATATTCATACCATAAAATAGATTGAAGTTATTAAGTACAAGTTACTAAAATATAAAAATTCATAGTCAAAAACTGAGATGAAAACTTTCTATCTCACTTTGAGAATGTTTTTTAGCTATTGGTCTTTTTCTTCATGTAAATTCTAATATTACTGATAAATTCCTAAGCTAAATATTATTTTTAATATTCTTCTTTTGTGTGTATGTGAGCATTCATGTTCATACATATGCACCCGTGTATGTGAATGTTCATGCACATCTGTGCACATGTGTGTGGAGGACAGAGGCAGACTTCCTCTATTGCTACCTTCCTTGATATTTGAGGCAGGCTCTCTGTTTGAACCTGGAGCTAACCAATTTCACTAGACAGGCTAGCCAGCAAGCTTTAGATATCTGTCTTTGCCTTACCTAGTGTTATAGTTACAGACATGTACAGTTGTGTCCAACTTTTACATTTGTGCTGGGCACCCAAAGTCAGCTAATTATGCTTATGTAGAGAACACTTCACCTTCACTGACTGAGCTGTGACCCCATCATCCTACATTTACTGTCCCCAAAATGATAAATCCTAATTTCAAAGTTAAAATTCAGCATTGGTACACTTTTGCAGTGAGTGGTCTCAGTCTTAAATAGCTCCTATTAGGTAATGGAGTGTCCAGGTCACATGGATATACTATCTCTTGAGTAGATACTGATCCCGTTACATTGACTGTTAACACGTTTCTTGTTCCAGGACTTTAGGACTCTCTAAATTTGCAAAATGATAGTCTGTGAAGGAGTCATTTACATTGAAATTGGATATTTATTATAGCAGGCAGCTAATTTTTAAAGTTCAATAGCTCTCTAGAGGGTCTCATAGGAGATATAACTACCCCTAAGTTATTACTTTGTAATAAATATGGAAATGAATGTTCTTATATCTTTTTCTTCCTACCTGACAAGAAGTAATATTGTACATGTCTCTACATCATCAGCATCTGGGATTAGATGAGGTATATGTGCTATTTCACAGATTCTTCTGTAGGGCCATTGGATGTATATTCAGTAGCTCACTTACTAACTTGTTTGCTAGATACAGAGAAGATTAATTCATTTTCTTCATTATTGATAAAAATATAGCATGGCATTAAATTAAAAATATATTTATGTTTAGGCTATGAACCAATCCAACATGTTAGATATTGTAAAATTGATTTTTGTAACATGCAAAGCCTGAGGTTAAATCCCTGAATATATATGTGTGTATTTGTTTATGTGTATATATTTATGTATGGTGTGTGTATGTGTGAAAGATATATATGTATGACAAATGTATGTATATGTACATGTATTTGTATGTATGTGTACACCACAAATGTGTATGACACAAAAATAAACGTAATTGGGACCTGGGGATATGGCCTACGTGGATAAAGTATTTGCTGTGTAAACATGAGGATCTGAGTTCAGCTTCCTAAAACCCATTTAAAAGATGAATGTAATACTGTAGTTCTATAATCCCAGTGCTAGAGTATTTTTCTGGAGTTCACTAGCCAGCCAGCCTCAACAAATTGGTAAGCTCTAAGTTCAATGAGAGATCCTATCTCACAAAATAAGGCAGAGAATGGTAAGCAACTAGATCTAATATCTGACTCTGAATTACGTATCTGCATAAAACAAAAATAAGGCCAGGTTTTAAGGAGCCAAACTGATTCACTAAGAACCAGCCAAGATGTGAAAAGCACAGTGAGTCAAAGAGAGCATAACATTCAAACATCTCCCCTTGGGTGCTCCTCATTACTTAGCTTATTTGTGTCTATGGTAAATATCATGGTTATCCTATACTTTATGACTAATATCCACTTATAGCTGAATACTTACCATGTTTGTCTTTCTGGGTTCAGGTTACCTCACTCAGGACAATCTTTTCTAGTTCTATCATTTGCTTGTAAATTTCATGGTGTCATTGTTTTTTGTATAGCTAAGTAGTACCCACGTGTATGTACTGTATTTTCTTTATCCATTCTTTGGTTGAGGGAATTATGGGTTGTTTCCAGTTTCTGGTATAATGAATAAAGCTGCTATGAGCACAGTTGAGTAAGTGTCCTTGTGGTATAGTGGAGCCTCTTTTGGGTGTCTGTCCAGGAGTGGGATAGCTGGTTCTTGAGGTAGATCTACTGAGAAGGGGAAACATATTAAATAATGAAGGGGGGTTGCTGGAGGGGACCAGATGAGGAGGGCAGGGAATGGGAACAGGATGGCCAAGGTAAGAGAGAGAGAGACAGAGAGAGAGAGAGAGAGAGAGAGAGAGAGAGAGAGAGAGATACCTCTGGGATGAGCTAGAAGCCTAGGACAATGAAAACTAGGAATCTATGTGGATGAACTTACCTAAGACTCCTAGCCATGGAGGATATGGACCCTGAACTGACCATATCCTGCAAGCAGGCAAATGGGGTTATTGGGACACCAACCCTACCACAAAACCTTAGACCTACATTTTATTCTGCTTAAATGATTTGCAGAGGTAAAGATAGAGCAGAAATTGAGAGAAAAGTTAACCAATGACTGGTCCACTTGAGACTCATGCCATGAGAGGAAGCTTACCTCTGACACTAAACTTGCTATACTCGCAAATAGGACCTATTGTAACTGTCATCAGAAAGGCTTCACTCAGCAACTGATGGAAACTGATGCAAAGACCTATAGCCAGCCATTAAGTGAAACACACTGAATTATGTGTAAGAAGGAGGGGAAGGATTAAAGGAGCCAGAGGGGTCAAGGACACCATAAGCAAACCTATACAGTCAACTAGTTTGGGCCCAAATGAGCTCATAGAGGCTGAACTAACAAGCAGAGAGCATGCATGGGATAGACATAGGCCCTCTGCACATATGTAAGATTTTGGGCAGCTAGGTCTTCATGTGGGACTCCTAAAGTGGGAGCAGGAGTGTCTGACTACATCGATGGCTTTTAGATCCCTTTCCTTTAACTGTACTGACATTTTCACAATCTTATCCTGATATGTATGTTTTTAAAATATGTTTTCAGATTATAATATAATTATATAATATATGATTCATATATGTACATATATTCAGGAGTATATATTCATTCAGGAATATATACATATATATATATATATATGTATATATTCATAAATAAATAAACTAGTAATTTTTCAACCTATGAGCCTTTTGGAGGGTCAAATGACCCTTTTACTCTTCTGCTGTCTTGTCTTCTAACATCTGATAATATCTTCTCTCAAACTGAGAAGTATCCAGTAAATCTCTACTCCTTAACTTCTTCTTAGATTTATTATTCTAATTTCATTATTCTGTCTCAAAGCCCTAGGGCATTCTGACCCAGGATAAAATCTGAAAATGCCTTTCTCAGGCTAGAGGCCTTTATGTGAGACTTCTATTACAACACTAGTGGCGTCCACACCCATGCTTCTACAAATGCTGGTCCTACTGTCTGGAATAGTTTTTTGCCATCATATTTCCTAAGTGGAAATAAATAAACAAACAGACAGACAGACAAACAAATAAATAAGAAATAAATGAAATAAAATTTTATATCTTCCAGGAAGCTCTTTATTTATTCTTTTAATCATTGCTTAATTTTTCTTCTCAGAATATATTTATTAATTTGTATTTATAAGCACATGGCACAAATCTTGGAAAGATTTGTTATAAGGATAATGTGTCACCAAAGCTGCACCCCCAGCATGGCATATAGTATTTTACGTAGAATACAATTAGGAAGGAAATGTTGAATAAACAAAATCTTCCTAAGAGAAAAAAGCGATATGTTTGGGAGTCAAGTAGCAACCTTGATTCTTTGTGATAAAGGTGCTTTAGAGAAATAATAATGACCAAAAAAAAAAAAAAAATCATTCTCAGGTTAGAAAGATTCAAGGGATATTTTTTATTAAATTATTTTATTTATTTGCATTCCAAATGTTGCCCTACTTTCAAGTCCCATCATCTCTGAGTTCTTTCTCCCATTCCCTTACCCTTTGCTCAAGAAACATATTTTTTTTTAAATAATTCCTGTTTAGTTTCTTTTCTTTGTTTCCTTTTTATAAAATTTTTTGTTGGATTTTTAAAATTTACATTTCAAATGTTATCCCCTTTCCTAGGTTTCTCCCCCTCCTGGAAACTCCCTATCCTATCCCCTGTCTCCCTGCTTCTATGGGGGTGTTCCTCCACCCACCCACCCACTTCCTTCCCTTGAATTCTCCTACACTAGCGCATCTATCAAGCTTCCATAGGAACAAGGACCTCTCCTCCCACTGATGACTGACAAGGCCATCCTCTATTTTTAAGAAATTATTATCATATAAGACTTGAGTTTTCTGGAAGGAAGGGAGGAAGGAAGGAAGAAAGGAAAGAAAGAAAGAAAAAAAGAAAGAAAGAAAGAAAGAGAAAGAAAAGAAGGCAAAGAAAATAGTGGAGATTAAACAGCTAGGCATTGTGGTATTTGAATCCACTGGGAAAGACCAATGACCAAAACCCAATTCAAATTTAGATTAAATAAATTTATTCTTACTACTAGCAGGACAGCAGCCTTAGAGCCAGACCACAGGCCAGTGCTGAAGGGATTAAAGGAAGGTTTATAAAGGTGAACATCAAAGCTGTACATTACAATTATCTATGGAATTTGCAGCAGAGCAAAAAAATTGTTTCACTTCCCTCAGCTGTTTCTCTTGAGACAGTAATAAAAAGACCATTCATCCCAGTCCCACAGCAATAAGCAGGTCTATAAAAGCAGAAAGCAAATGGTTAAATGTATTGCACTAGGAACACCATTATCTTATTTTTATCTCATTTCAAGCCGTAGAAATCTCACAGGCATTCCATAACAAAGGTCAACAGTATTTAAGGGATGCCTGGTACAATATTAAGTTTCTTTAGCCATCATGGGGAAATTATGGTAAATTATCACACAGATCTCAGCACACAGCTGATGAACACAGCACCACCAGGTTAGGGTTGACTGTTACAACCCCACACAGGATGCATACGTTCCTAGATGTTTATATTGGAATCAGATAAATTAAGGCTAATAAAATAGTACCACATGGAATTTTTTACTAGCTTATACTTTTAATAAAACTCAAATTTAATTAAAATCATTTAGAAAGTTAACATATGAAATAATTCTAAAAATGTTAAGAACAATATAAGATTACCTGAATAAAAATATTTACTGTGAAGAACTCATGGTACAAATTCTCTCACTGAAGGAGAATTACAGTGTTGTTAGTTTACTCATTCCAATGAGTGTGCATGGATTGGAATTGTATTGGGAAAAGTGGTTCACAAAACACAGAATTTTATTTCATGAAAATGCTATAATTATGTATAGAATGTGATTAATTTTGGCAATGGTAAAGCATTAACGCCTTATTGACAATAATGAATGATAAAAAGAAGACCTAGTTTGGAAATTACTTTTCTTATTGTATCAATGTTCCTTTACCTTTTCAACAATATAAAGTTATTTGAATAAAATTAGCAAAATAAAAGAAAGTTTAACCAGATATGTTCTGATTTGCAAGCCATACATATTTCTGGTCTACAACAGCAAACTTATGTTTCCATACTATGTGTGTACTCTACCTTTTAGTTATAATCCCAAAGAGTTCATATTTTCAGTAGAAGCTACAAAATAACAGAATAGAAATATTCTGCTCTTCAGCAACTTATGTTATATGTGAGTAAAGAAATTATCCACTTCATATTAAAGAAGTGTCATGCATGGATTCAGAAAACAAACAAAATCAAAGCTAGTGGTGTGGGTGATGGGTGGGTGACTGAGTACAACATTCAGGTAAAGACTGTGAAGATACAGTATGAATTCCTAAATTAATTTGTTGCCTGATGTTGTGGTTTGAATCTGCTTGGCCCAAGGATGGACTATTTGAAGGTATGGCCTTGTTGGAGTAGGGATGGCCTTGTTGGAGGAAGTATGTTTGTAGGGAGTAGTTCTGATGATTTGATCAAGAATCTGTGTGTGAACACTGAATGCCTTCTTCCCCAATTGGTTCTTGATCAATCAATAAAGATGTTAGCAGACAATGGCTGGGCTTTTCTAAGCCTCTTGCAGCTAGCATTTCCTTTACTCCTTGCTCAACACTCAAAATCTACCCTTTGCTTAGTTGCCTGATTACCTTCTCTTTGCTCAACACCTTACATCGGCCTTCAGCTTAGTTGCATTTCTAATCTCATGCCTGGGGAAGCAGCCAATGGCCACCCCACGTGAGATCTCACATGGCTGGTGACTCTCTCTCCCTCTGATGCACAGCAATTTCTCTTTTTCCTCTTGCCTCTCCTAGCCTGCCTGCAGGAACCTGGAAGTCCCACCTTTTCCACCCATCCATTAGCTACTGGTATCTTTATTGATCAATCAAGAATGAATTGCGAAACAGGACATTCAGCATTCATACACACATTCCCGAACAAAGCATCAGAATCACCTCCTACATTTCAACTTTTCGGTCCAATTAAAAAACAAACAAACAAACAAACTCTTCTTTCAGACATAAATTGAACAAAACCATAACAATTATGTAAATTGTAAAATATGATACAAAATTAACATCCAGTCCATCAAATTTGTCAGTTAGATAAAATACTTTTCCATCATTCCTAACTTAAATAATTATAATTCTATCCCTGAATTATGTTTAGATTTTAGCCTGTAACACCACCTGAAAACCATGTTTTCCACTCTAAACCCTCTCTCTCAATGCTAAACAACTTGAACTTGATTATGGGATTATAATTAGTCTTCAACCCCATCAGAAATCTAAGAATAAATTAAAAATTGCCTGAGTATTAGGAACCACCAGACATAGATGCAAAAATTTAAACAATTATAAAAATAGCTGACTACCTGGACAGCCCCTAATTTCTTATGAAACTGGAGTATCTGTCTTCAGCCTTCTGGCTCAGATCCATCTGGCAGACCTTTCATGGTGCAGGAAATATAAAGGACTATCTTACTCTGTATTGGCACAGATTAGTATTCAACTATCCCACCTCTGTCCTTTTTGGACAGTATTTTGTCTGCAGACGATATAAGCAATTTCTGTCTAGTGGCTAGCTTGCCACAATAAGCAACCTTGTCTGGAGGTAAAGACGCTCGATTCTTCTTTGAAGGGGAATGGGAAAGCTGTCATAGCAGACATATCTCATGGTCAAAATATCCTTATTAATGAAAATAATGAAATTACATTAAATGTCATATTCTTTGGATTTCTGATGTTTTTGAAGACTAAGTAAAGTATATCCGAACTGTTCAACCTTAACTACTCTTAGCCATTTCTATTGAGTAAACTGAAAACACTTCATTATGATTAAATCAAATCTAACATAACCATGAATTTATCTGGCCCTTAACCTGTGTTACTTGATCATCTTAAATGGTTTGTAAAGCAGCTATTAGAAGGACTGAGTCACAGCCTTGTATTCTTAAATAGGTTGCATAGGCACAATGCCTATCTAAGAGTACCAATATTAATTTCAAATTTTGTATCAATATACAGATTTATACCAATGAAAACCTTAATTTTATATCAATATATAATTTCTGTACCAATGTAAAAAAATTTTAACTTTAATTTTGCATCAATTACAAAGATGTTTATAAATGTAAGACTATGGTTACACAATGCTTTGTTCAAGAATAACATTTAGTAATCCATCCCATCTATTTCCTCCCTGTTCAAAATTAGGACTATTTCTAAATTATCCCTTAAAATGACAACCTATCTAAAATTGATAAAATAACCACTACTAGACAGCCAAACTCAGGGAATTGTGCTCCAAAGCTTTTTCCTGTTGAATAGGTATGACAAGAAATTCTTTAAAGGCGAGAGGAGGGGTAGGAACATTAGAAAATTTGGGTCCGCCAAACTGATTTCCAGAGAGATTGTATCAGCTTGTATTCCCACCAGCAATGGAGGAGTGTTCCTTTTTCTCCACATCCTCTCCAACGTCTGCTGTCACCTGAGTTTTTGTTCTTAGCCATTCTGACTGGTGTGAGGTAGAATCTCAGGGTTGTTTTGATTTGCATTTCCCTGGTTACTAAGGATGTTGAACATTTCTTTAAGTGCTTCTCAGCCATTCGAGTTTCCTTTGTCGAGAATTCTCTGTTTAGCTCTGTTCCCCATTTTTGATACGGTTATTTGGATCTCTGGAGTCTAGTTTCTTGAGTTCTTTGTCTACCTGAGGATCCAGCTATTCCATTCCTAGGCATATACCCAGAAGATGCTCCAACATATAATAAAGACACATGCTCCACTATGTTCACAGCAGTCATATTTATAATAGCCAGAAACTGGAAACAACCCAGATGTCCCTCAACAGAGGAATGGATACAGAAAATGTGGTACATTTACACAATGGAATACTTACTCAGCTGTTAAAAACAATGACTTCATGAAATTCTTAGGCAAATGGATGTAACTTGAAAATATCATCCTGAGTGAGTTATCGCAGTCACAAAAGAAGGAACAAGGTATGTACTCACTGATGGTTATTAGCCCCAAAGTTCGGAATACCCTAGAGTCACTTCACAGCAACCTTAGGGCTGAGTGTGAGGTCCCAGATGGAGGAGTTGGAGAAGGAACTGAAGGAGCTAAGGGAGTGTGCATCCCCATGGAGGGAGCAAGAGTGTCAACTGGCCTGACCCCTGCATGCTCCTGGAGACTGGATCACCAAACAAAGAGTATACATGAAGGGACCCGTGGTGCTGGCCACATATGTGCCAGAGGAGAGTTTTGTAAGCTATCACAGGGAGGAGAGGCCCTTGGGCTGGAGGGTGCTAGATGCCCCAATATAGGAGAATGCCAAGGAGGGAAGATGAGAATGGGTGTGTGGGTGGGTGGGGGAATACCCTCATAGAGGCAGGGGGAGAGGGGAGGGAATAGGGAGGTTCCAAATGGGAGATCTGGAAAAGGGGAAACATTTGAAATGTCAATAAAGTATCAAAAAGAAAAGAAAAGAAAAGAAAAGAAAAGAAAAGAAAAGAAAATTTGGTTATACTTAAGAAAGCTAGCTTTAGCATCTATTATCCAGTTGATGCATGTTTGGAAGGTTCAGAGCTTGACTGAATTTCTGACCAGATCCACCTGAAAGGTTGGATGAAGCAAGATGACCAGAAATCAGCTGCAATGCCCCAAGCAACCAGAAGCAGGAGGCTAAGCAGATCTCACCAAAGCTGTATATTCTGTAATATATTAATCTCACAACAAAATTTAGTACCATTAAGATATTCATATGGATTGTGCAGGGTGCACATTTCAGTTAAGGATGAAATTTTGCTCCTTGTTTGAGCAGTGAAAGACAGCTGTTTTTTTAATGAGTTAATTTTATCAATAACCAATTGTAACAAGTCTTCATTCATGCCATGTGAAGGACGACATGATGAATCTTTACCCATCTTATTTGATTTTTTTGAACTTTTCAAGTCTTTGAGGAGGGTCTCTCCCTGTCATATTTGATTGGTATGACTCTGGATAGGGTGCAACGCCCTCTCTCCTTTCCTGTTAACATAAACACAGAGCCTTTCTCCCAAAATACCATATCCTTGGTCCAGTAACTGCAAATCATTAAACCTTTACCTTGAGGAATTCCTAGAGGAATTTTAATATAGCCACCAAACTCATAATCACAGTCATTTTGATAATTAAAACAATTCAAAGTAATAAAGCATTCTAAACAAATATCAACTGATGAAACAGTGCTCCTGCTGTCCCCTGACCTGACCTTCATGAGATCAAGGCCTAAATTATTTATATAATGTAAACTTACATTCCCTTCTGCTCACTGTATAAGCCTATTTCCAGACTCTCTCTTTATATAATTCTCAAGGCCTACATTTCTATTGTCTGAGATAGGCTAGGCTTCCTACCCCCTGCCTTCAATTTAATTTTTAAAGATTGAATGCCTCAATATTTCTATTTCTCTATAATTAACTTAATTAAATTCTCCCCTGCTTACTGTATCACTCTCCCCTAACTTTTCTCTTCTGTGGATCTTAAAATCTATATATTTAAGAACACTTAAACAATTATTACTATATTTTCTACTATCCTTAAAACCAGTTAAATTGAATTTTTAAAAATTCATCCTTTGATATTTTGCTGGCTGGAGACAGGCACCTTTATTGTTTGTTTCTCCCTCCTAGCATTTAGGGAATCAGTCAGCCCCTCTACACAGCAGGAGTTCCCAGACTCTTGGCTTAAGCACTCTCTAGCAGTGGCTGTATTCCTTTGTTCTAGTTTTTAGGAGCTAGAGCCATGTGACTCAGCTCACTGGCTGAGAATCAATTCTCCCCCCTCCTAGACTTATGTCATTTATGTGTGTATATACAATCTGAGAATTCTTAAATTAATAGTGGGCATAGGCTTTAAGTCCATCATCCTAACTGCCTGAAAGCCAGTCTACTCCTAGTGGCCTTTAGATAAAGATGTAGAACTCTTATCTCCTCTAGCACCTTGTCTGCCTAGGAGCTGCCATGTTCCTGCCTTTATGATATTGGACTGAACCTCTGAACCTGAAGCAGCCCCAATTAAATGTTGTCTTTATAAGAGTTGCCTTGGTCATGGTGTTTGTTTACAGCAGTAAAACCATAACTAATACACCTAATAAGAAAGAATCAAATAAAAGAATCATGTTAAAGTTGTGCTCATATAAGAATTGATTATTTGAAATTGCCTACCTGGAAAATAATTCTTCAGTTTGTTACATTTTAAGTTCTGTGTAGCTCAAAATCCTGGGTCTGTCCCAGCTACCGCAGAGGAGCAAGAGTTAGCTTTAGCATACAAGCCTTCACAATTTGAATGATGACAGTGAATATATATTGATTTTTCAAATCTATTCCGTAAAATGTCAATCATGTGTTGTTAAAATGACAAGAATATTTTCTTAGAAATATACAATGCATCTTTAAGTAAATATCACAGAACATGCACACACAAACCTAGACAGTGTAGCCTGCTACATACCTAGAGTACATCGTACAGTCTAATGCTCCTAGGCTAGAACCATTCAATGGAATCATATTAAGTTATAAATGGTATTTGCATATATAAATATATAAAGATGTGGTTAAACAAATACATAGAATAAAAAATGTTAAAGTCCATATAAACAACAAGAGCAAAAACATAGTTTCATTTTTCGGCGATTGGAGATCAATCTCACATACACTGAACAAGTGCCCTACAAATTTGCATCCTCAGTCCATTTCCATGGGAACCAAAATGTACATGGCATATTTGTGTATGTGGTATATTTGAGAACTTCTGCTGACCAAAAGGTTATGTGCTCACAACTAAACTTCCTGCCTCATATTCCTATAGAAGTCATAATTTTAAAATTATTAATGTTATAGATATATGTGTGTCTTCACAACTAGAACATATATACATAGATGCCATCAGAGGTTAGACCTGAGCTATGGATACAGTGCAGCTGGCGTAACAAGGAGTTGTGAGCTGCCCAACATGGGTGCTGGATTAGGACTTGGGTACTGTGGAAGAGTAACAAGTGTTTTTACTCGATGGACCATCACTTTGGCCCCAACAATTTCAATTTTTCTTGTCAGAAGAATTTTTCAGAAATGTGAAAGGGCACACCACCAGATATGGGATTACCCAATGAAAGAAAATATTGATTTGTATCTGTCTCCCTTCAAATTAAATTAAGTATCTCATTTTTATCCCTTCAGCTGTTACTATTGTGTACTCATTTCAGATATGTTGGTTGTGCTAATTAAGGATGGTTGGGCTTTCCAGGAAGCTTCCAGTTCTTCAACAAGAAAAAGATTATATACATATATGAGTTTACAATTCGTATTGTCAGGATACTGGATAGTAACTATAAAATCAAGCATTCAGTTCCCAGTTAATGCATTCATGCAGTTTCTTTATGGTGGGTGTGTGGGAAAGCAAGTTTAATCTTAGGTAGATGGGAAATAATGTTAAATCATTTCAGATTATTTTCTCCTGCTTCAAAATACCTTTATCTGTTGATTATTCTTTTGAACATGTAGTAGTCCCAAATGATACATGTAGCAAGTGGTATTCCAACATTGTAAGCATTTTGGATGGGTGAGAATGTAGGAAATATTAGTATACTAGAATCTCTCTATTTTTCATGATTTTAACTTATTGATTTTTGGATTTTTTAACTTTAGTTTTTCACTTTCACTGTTTATATTTCTTAACAATGAGTGTACTATAACTTACTTCTTATTTCTTTTAAAGGCAGACAAAAGCAAAATGAATCACAGTCAACATTTGCTTTTAGAGAGGGCCTCTTACACCTAACATCACTCAGCTTGAAAAGAGTGACTTGCAGAACAATTGCTATGAACTTGAAGCTTTCAAGGCATTGACACAAGATTGAAGGACTTGAAAGGAAGAGAAAACTGTACCCTGAGAATTTGCCCTGCTTATTTTCAAACAATCAATGAGAAGAACAGTGATCTTACTAGTTGTCAGCACTCTCTTTTGAACAATATTGACTGGCCTGCTCCCAGATTTTTTTTTGTTAGCTTGCTGACTTTTCCATCTGTACAAAAATTATGAGAAAACAAAACAAATCAGAGAAAATTCTCAAAGATTGACTGAGATACTGTAGCCATTAATGCAACAGGAACAGTACTGTGGATATGTGAGTTCAGTATCTCAGAAGAAAGATAAGGAAAGTACTGAGACATGAAAATCCTCAATAAACACAGTGAAGTTCCAAGCTTTACTTGTATTAATGCATAGTTAGTTGATTAGAAATATTAAAAATTTCTGATTAAGTATTTTGCTCACACAAGGCTATGTGGCAACTACTTATAATCTGCCCATTTAAAAACTGGGGCAACTGAAATATATTGAGTTGCTTTTTAGTTTTTCATTTTAAATTTATGTTTGTTTAAGTTTTGACAAGAAATGCCATCATATGAAAATATTGGTTGTTTTACCAGTGAATTTACATGTTTTAAACATTATCCATGCTAATCTTCGAAACTTCCATGAGTATAAACCACACATTTTGGGAATATCCATTTTCTAGCCCTTCTTCAATTTTAATTGGACCCACTTAAGACAGATCTCTCCCAATCTCATGGGTGTATGGTCATCCACTGAATTAAATATAGCCTACAAGTAGTTGTCCCACTAAATGAAAGTGACCTTCTTTCTCCTACAGCCATAAACTAGCAATAGCCCCTTAAATAGATGTGGGATATTGGGAGGCTCTCCTGCTTCATGCTAGAATTTTTACTTTGTGTAAGTCTTGTGTAGGAAATCACAACTTCTACGAATTCATGTGTGAAATAGCCATGACACATGCAGAATACAGTGTTTCACAGCATATCACATCATGCTCCAGCTTGTATATTCTTTTAAGCTTCTCTTCCACAGTATTACCCAATCCTTCTAGAGTATGTTATCATTGAAAATTCATATTTGAATTAATTATTCTAAGCACACTGAGATCATTCAAGTCTCTGTTTTAGCCACTACCCACTGAAATAACCAGCTTTACTGAACAAGATTGAAAATGGAATAAGCTTATGTGTATAAACAAAATATTTGTAAGACATTTCAAAAAGTGACTTTTAGTGAAAAAAAGTATCAATTTTGAAAGCTAAGTGATTATATTAGAGTGGGGTAGAGGAGTGGGAAGTGGGGGTGGAGTATCGGGCAGGGTTAATCAAAACTAAAAATGCACAAGTAAACCTTCTGCAACCCTACTAGTTTGTGAGATGATTACAATATAATACGAAATAGGAGTTTGAAAAGAAATATTCTGCATGTGTGAGTCCTATTACTCTCAGAAGACATGGACTATAAAATAAAAATCTCTGTCAGACACAGATTATCTTCATATGGATTATTGGTCAGGGTGGCAATAGAGGCCTCAAAAACTATACCAATGCTTGCTATTTTTCTTGGTTATTCACAGTAACCAAAAAGACCAACACCTTTGTATATAGTACAGAGCAACACACAAAAACATAATGTAACATAATGAATGTAATATATAATAAAACTTTTGTCTTGTTTCATTTTGAATTCTAACTATTTGGCAACTTTTTGAGTTACTTCTTGTGTATGATTGACATATATCTATTGCATGGATTTCCTTTCCTTCAGCACATTCTTTCTTGGATCAGTGTATGATGCTATGTGTCATTTTGTATGTGCAGTAAAGCAATTGTATTAGGAGTTCTTGCTTCTATTGTAGGAGAATGGTGTTTATAAGCACCATCTGCATTTATATGGACATTCGGTGTGCCTGCTTCTCAACTGTCAGAGAGCAAACACATATGGGTGCAAATACCAGTCAATGTATACTTGTCTGTAGATTTCCCTGTGTCCACACTCATGTATTTCTAGCTCCTTAAACATAATATTTTAATTTTAAAGTTACTTTATTTTTCCCTTTCCCTCTTGTTTTAAACTAAAAGTTCCCTGTAAACATCCAAGTATCCACCACCTGTCACTAATAATTATTTATTATTCTAGTATACTTCTATATAACAATGGCACATTGTTAATTTATCATCCACTTGTGTTTTTTGTTTTTTTTCCATCAAATGATGTTTGGATTTTGTTAATACTAATGAATCTGGTTTCTTTCCTTTCTTTTAATTTTGGAGAGAATACCTTACTAGCTATCCCTCAACTCCCATTTGTGTAAATGACACTGAATCTGAGGCATCACACCTCTATCTCAAGTGTTGGTATTACAAATGTGTCCCCCCATGATACACTAATCTTTCTTTTACTTTTCTTAGCGTTGACATATTTGTTGTGCATGCTTACATGAGAGCATTTACATACATCTATTCTTTCTTTACACATACCTGCATTTGACCTTCTCTTAAAAGACATAAAAATACTGTGCCAGACCACTGCCCAACTAGGGATCCATCCTGTCTCCAGACACCAAACCCAACACTGTTGCTGTGGTCAAGAGGCACTTGCTGACCGGAACCTGGTATGGCTGTTCCTGGGAAGGTCCAGGCACCAAGGGACCAATGCAGATGTAAATGCTTGTAGCCATCCATTAGAATGAGCTCAGGGAACCTGGTGGGGGAGCTGGCAGAAGGACTGGAGGAGCAGAGGAAGACTGCAACCCCTCTGGAAGAACAACATAGGCTGGCCTAACCACCCGGTTCTCACAGAGTCTAGACCACCCACCAAGGAATGTACCTGGAGGGATCCATAGCTCCAGATACATATGTAGCAGAGGATAGCCTTGTCTGAAAGCAATGGGAGGGGAGGCCCTTGGTTTCAGGGAGGTTTGATGCCCCAGCGTAGGGGGATGCTGGAGGGGTGGGGCAGGAGAGTGTGGGTGTGTAGGGGAGCATCCTCAAACAGGCAAAGGGAAGGCAGGTATGGGATGGAAGGTTGGTGGAAGGCTTAACCAGGAAATGGGATATCATTTGAGATGTTAACAAATGGAATGATTAATTAAAAAAATGTTGAATACTATAGCATGTATATTAAATTAACTCCACCTTTTTACTTTTCTTTTTTACTTAAGTAAAGTTATTTAAAACAACTTAACGTTATACTCATGGACTTCATAGTCTCTTACTATTACTTATGCTGTTTTGACAAGTGTTTTTTAAATTAAAAAAAAAAAAACAAACAAACTTGAAATTATAATATAAATACCTCCTCGTCCCTCAACAGGTCAGTGTAGTTTTTACCCCTCATCAAGGAAACTTTTCTTTGAGGTGAACAATAACAGAACATCATAATTGGTCAAACTGTAGTTATAGAGCACAGTCTCCATGGATTCATTTGCAAAACATTCCCACACCTAAGGCTCAAGGATCTTTACAGAAGAGGAAGTAAAGATTGAAAGACTCTGGTTCAGGAAAGTTTTCTTCGAGACAGTGTCTTCTAGAAATGTCAGAAGGTCTACCCACACAGTCTCACCACCATGGCTGCTGAAACATGCCCTGAGCAAGGACAACACCAATAGTTATGCCAATGTGGAAGTGGAACAGCTCTGGAGACTTCAACCTTGAAAAAGAATAACCCATCACTAAGGATCTTAGGAGAAACAGTCTTCTTCTGGGAAAAGCATAGCAATTACTCATCTAACACCAAATGGTTGGTGTTGGGAAAAACCCTGACTCTGTGGAATGAAGCCCCACATGCCTGTCCCAGGGTGCTGCGGCTCTGGGTGGGACAGGACATGCAGGAACTGGCTGCACATCTTCCCACACAGTCCAACATGAAGGTTGGGGGCTGTAGAAAGCCTCTGTGGGCCCTGCCCGTGGGTGGGGGAGGGGGCCATTCCCTGTGAACGCTCCGCAGCTGTCTCCGAAGGTTCTCTACCCCAGGGCACTGAAGTCGCTGCAGGGTGCCGCAGACGGGTTAGCTGGAGCACAGTTGGGGTTCCCTCCTGGACTGGGTCTCTGCTGCTTTGGGTGCCGGGCTAACTGCTTAGGCTTGAGTGAATGGGTACCATCTAGGAGCGCTGGGATTCCCATGATGAGAGATTAGTCTCGGCTCATTAATCAAGGGTCGGATCCCTCGTTTTTCCATGATGAAGAGACTGTCCATAATTCTTTTTTGTGTGTGTGTTTGTGTGTGTGTGTGTATGTGTGTGTGTGTGTGTGTTTCGAGACAGGGTTTCTCTGCGTAGCCCTGAATTGTAAGACATTTATTTTCATCATGTGGGAAGTGGCATGGACGAAATTGTACCTCCCACCTCTCCCAGAGAGGCAGGGCAGATATAGTAACTGGGAAGGGGCATGGCTAAGCCTCTAGGTGTCTCACTAACACGGGGATAGCTTGGGGTTGTGTGGCCACACCTCTACCCTGGTGTGATATGTGACTGTGGCTGGAGTCAAAAGACCTACCGGAACCTTGGCATAACGTTTCTGGTCCCTTGGGAATTCTCCCAGAGTTTGCCTGTGCTCAACCGGTGTGCCAGACTGCCTGCCGGATCACTGCCCCACAGGTTAGCACTGCTTTTTGATATGTGCATTTGAGAAATGACTTATGTTGCCATTTTATTATTTTTAAAATCTTAGTATTAAAAAGATAGAATAAAAAATAAATTTAAATATATTTTGGTCATATTATTTCCCTCTTCCATGTCCTTCCAGGTCTTTTCTCCTCCCTACCCACTCAAGTTTAAGCTCTTTCTTAAAAAACAAACTCAGTACAACGCCATGCCTCCAAATCCAGGAAACAAAATAAAACACCACTCGAAAGGAAAAGAGAAACAAAGAAGGAAAGAAAGAAAAAGAAAGAAAGAAAACTTCTATGCTGTAACCAAATAAGAGCACATAAAAATTATGGAATCAATTTTATATTGGTCAAATATTCCTGTATATGAGGCCTATTCTGAAGTGCTCGATATACCCGTTACCATTTCATTGGAGAAAACTGATTTTCCCTTTCCCTCTCCCAGCAGGAATAAATGACAGTTCAGTTGTTAACCTTTAACCTAGTATTTGGTATTCATTTATCCACAAATTCATTTAG
Organism: Rhynchomys soricoides; assembly: GCA_019843965.1. Lineage (NCBI taxonomy): Eukaryota > Metazoa > Chordata > Mammalia > Rodentia > Muridae > Rhynchomys > Rhynchomys soricoides. The sequence continues at coordinate 791,094 of JADRCH010000006.1, read as the reverse complement.
TTTTTATATAACAAAATAAAGTATAATAAGATAAAGCAAACACTATCACATCAAAGTTGGATAAGACAAAAAAACAAAACAAAACAAAACAAAAAACAAGAAAAAAAGAACTCAAGAAAAGGCATGAGAATCAGAGGTTCATTTATGTGCATACTCAGGAATTCCATAAAAACACTAAACTGGAAGCCAATAATATATCTGCATTGGACCTGGTACAGATGCGTACAGGCCCTGTGGATGCTGCTTCAGTCTCTGAGAGTTCATGTGAACTTTGTTCAGGTTGAGTTAAAGGATGTTGGTTTTGGTGTTCTCTATCCCCTCTGGTTCTTACACCACACCTTACCTCCCTCCTCTTCCATTAGATTCACTGAGCTCCGAGAGGAAGGATTTAATGGAGAATTTCATTTCTTACTCTCTCTATATTGTCTGAATATGTAGAATATAAGTAGCAGTGATTTTATCTCTATAATTTTTTCCATTTTTAAGTCTAGTATTATTTGGTTTTACCCTAGATTCCTGGGTATCTAGTCTCAGGTTCTTGGTCATAAAAGTAGTGTTGGATATGGATTCCATCTTGTGGGTGGGCCTTAAGTCTAATCAGTTACTGCTTGGGTCTTATAAGCTTTTTGCCATTATTGGCGTAGTGTATCTTGTGGGTAGTATACAATTTCAGATAAAGTATTTGTTGGTTTATATTTCTTTTTTTGATAAAGTACAGATCTATGCTGACAACAAAATTAGTTAGTAATTCTCTTCCTTTGTTGGGTCTTTATGTGGTTTGGGTATCAGGGTATAGCTTCATAGAATGAATTGAGCACTGTTCCTTCTGCTTCTGTTTTGTGAAAAACAGTTAAATAGTATTGGCATTAACTCTTCTTTGAAATGCTGGTAAAATTCTTCACTAAAAGCATCTGTTCCCATGCATTTGTGATTGTGAGAGTTTTAATGACTGCCTCTATTTCACTGTGGATTTTAGATTTATTTAAATCTCTTATCTTATCCTGATTCAACTTTTGTAAGTGGTACATATTAAGAAAGTTATTATTATTATTATTATTATTATTATTATTATTATTATTTTAGATTTTCCATTTTGTGAACTTCAAATTTTTATAGTATGTGTTTATGATTTCCTGGATTTCCTCAGTGTTTGTTGTTATGTCCTTCTTTTTATTTCTGATTTCGTTAATATGGTCATTCTGCTATTTAGTTGGTTTGGATAGGATTTATCCATCTTATTAATTTTCTCAAAGAATCAACTTTTTGTTTCATTTATACTTTCTATTGTTTTATTGATTTTTCAGATGTGCTCTTATGTTCCAATTAGGATCTCTCTCTCTCTCTCTCTCTCTCTCTCTCTCTCTCTCTGTCTCTGTCTCTCTCTCTCTCTCCACTGCTATAAACTTGCCTTCATTGTGTTTAGGTGAAATGTTTTATAAATATCAGTCATAGCCATTTGGTTTATAACATCAGTTAGCTTCCATATTTCTTTGTTTAGATTTTGTCTTCATAACTTGTCCATTGGTGAGAGTAGGGTATTGACATCTCTCACTATCAGTTTGTGAAGGTCAATATTGTTTAACTAACACCATTTGCAAAGTCATAAAGTGAATAAAATAATTTTGCCAATTAATTATTTATGTTTGCTTTGTGATTTAAGGCAAAAATTGTGATGTTAAAAAGATGATAGACAAGTAGGAAAAGGCTCAGTGTTTAAGAACACTGGCTGCTCTTCCATATGACCTAGGATCAGTGTAACAACTGTATGTTCCTGTTCCAGAATGTCTGATGCCATTTTCTAATCTGTGTAAGCACTAGATACACATGTGGTACATGGCTAAAACATGATGCATGCAAAACATTAATATACAGAAAATTAAAAAAGAAATTCTGACTATCTATATAGCATATATAAAGCATATATACACACATATTTCCTTATACCTACTTTTAAGGCATGGGTATATATAATTTACTGATGTTATAAAAACTCAACTTTGAGCAGCATTCTCATGATTGTGGAGTGAGAATACATCTGTCCTAACACACAGGTGAATATCATGGCACTTTGAGAATGGTCCTAATAGATGGGCTCATATATGTGAACATTTGTTTTTCTGTTGGTGGAAACTAAGAAGTTTGACTTGTTGGATGAGGTGTGTATGTGTAGCCTTTGAGGTGTCAAAAGCCTCTGTTATTCTCAGTGTTTCTTTTTGTGTTCTATTTGTGGATCAAGATGTAAGATCCTAGTTGTTCCTGCCTCAATGCCTTTGTTCCATCATATGAACTCTATTCCACTCAAACTGATAAAGAAAAACACTTTCTTTTATGTATTGTTTTAGTCATAGTGTATCATCACAGAAATGGAAAAATAACTAAGGCAGGTAACTCAAAGGAAACCACTGCAAAACATGGAAGCTCACATGGAATATGGTATCCAGGAGTTGCTTCATTACATAGGCATACATCATTGAATCATTAGCTATTCTATTGGACTTTATCCCCAGCCACTATTTGCTCCTAAAGGTCAGAGTAGTATGATGTGTCTCAGCATCTCAACATTCTAATTGCAGCATAGTCTTTCTGCCAAGACCAGTAGTTGTCCTGAATCATCTAATTAATAGGGACTTTCAGAATCCTCCTTGAATAACAAATTCACATGGGGAACATTTAGGATTTATAAGCTATTTTCCAGAAACAAAGGACAAAGGCTAGTCAAATTCTTTACACCATGTGAATTAGCTATCAAGAGAGTGAAGGATCATAGTGAAATATTATTATTATTATTATTATTATTATTATTATTATTATTATTGGATGAATATTTATAAAAAACAATTACAACAATATTTATGAAATATATTTATATTCCCATGTAGTTATGAGTACATATAACATGTGTTATGTTACATTTAAAAAGTCACACTTGAAAATGTACATAAAGCAGAAAAAATTTATAATAAAATGAGAAAAGATGAAAAGCTGCAAGGGTTCCTAATCTATTTTAATTTGTATATTTATATATATTTTCTCATTTATGATGGTAATAGTGTAATAAAAATGTAATTTAGAGAATTTTCTGTCAATAATAGCTATTGATTATTGAAATTGAGATTTGAGATGTTTTATTTTGAAATCTATAGCACCTTATATAGTAGAGGGTACAATATTAAGAGTTATTGCTTAAAATGCAGTATCAGAGGGTTGTACAAACCTGTGAAGTTGAAGTGTTAAAGGTAATAAACAAAGGCATTGGGGCATTCAAGGTAGCCATTGTGAAGATGTATAGAACTCAGGTATCAAGAAAATCGAAATGTTAGTTGTACTAAAGCAAAGGTACACCTGACACAAAATGTGTAACCCCAGGAATGTTTTCCTATTAAAAGGGCAGGTGGAGCTCTCATTAAAATAATTTAATAGAAGGCAGAGTGGCTTGTACTATTAGAGAAATACATACAAATATATATTTGGAAAGTAAAACGGAGGAACAGAATCAACTACAGCTCAAACCCGATATAACTCACTACTGATGAGGGCTTATTGAAAAATTTTAGCATAAACAGAGAAACCTGGTTCTGATGAGAAGGCCTTTGTCATTAAGAGACAGCAACACTATATCTGGAAGGCAGCCTACCTGAAAGGGGAAGATCTAATTAGGCAAAATTTGAGGAATAGCATGTTCCTCTTGTGTCTTTGGTGATATAATTTCAGGATTTATAGCAAGATTGTAAAGGAGCAATTGTAAACATATGGATACATACTATAGATTAAAATCAATACAACTTCTAATAAAAGAAGAAAAGAAGTAAGTAAGCTAGTTGATGGGAAATCACAAAACTGCAAATTCATTAATTCTAAAATTTAAGGCAGATTGTTTCCCAGAAAGCATAGCACTGAGAAATTGCCTTTAGTATGTATTTTTGAATATGTAATTTCTATAAAGTACATTGTCATTTGCTAATGGCGTCTTCTGCCTGTTGACACTTGGACTTTATTTCACTGAGATCAGACAAGTGCTACTTCTTTGTGAAAATACACTGTACTTCACAAAATGGGTGTCCTGGCCACATTGTCCAGGCAGTATCTTTAACACATTATGTATCAGTTTGATCTTCATCTTGATTCATTGTTGTATAGCAAAAGCAAAGCATAATTTGTTGTTGTATGGCTTATGATGGGGTGATAACAGAGCTTATTTTTATACAGAATTGTATGTAACATTATGACAGCAAGGCAATTAATAAAGAAAAAGTTGCTAGGCAAATAAATCAACAAACCCTAATTACATTTGATACTTCATTAGTATCCTTTCCTCTGCTAGTTTCTTTGGTTCACATAGTCTAATTAGGTTCAAATGGAATTGTGAACTGTGCACCAGGCTCTACCCACCCATGCACTGCTGTGAACTGTGCACCAGACTCTAACCACCCATGTACTGTAGTGAACTGTTCACCAGGTCTGAACTACCTATACACTATTGTGAACTCTGCGTTGGTGTCATTCAGAATCTTCCTATCAATGTGGGAATCAGATTTTCAGTAGTACAAGGAAATAGCTGAGTTGTATAGGTTTGTAAATTTTAAAAATTAATTTTGCTCATATTTTGAATTGATGTGGCAGAGGTTCTGTGTGGTTTTGAGGTTCTCAGTTCATGTTTGAATTGCACTCTGACCAGTAGTAATGGTTGTAATTTTAGGAGGTGATTGGATATAACTCTTAGGAGAAGAAAGAAAGAATGTAGGCAGAGCCTAGCATACTATTTTCTTTTTATGACTTTCTTATGAAAACTACCAGTGGATTAAATGTGAATTATTAATGGACTGAGAGAGACAGATTTCATACCAGCAACTGCTGTATGACAGCCTACATAGTTCTACTTTGTAAAGACTCACTTCTCTACCAGTGTTACCTTGAGTCCAAGTATGCCCTGGGGATCAATCACAAACCACATTCAAAACAAAACAACACCCTTTGTTTTGGATTGAGAAAAAAACATGAATGCAAATGTATGATGTGTAAAGCCTTTACAATTTTTTAATATTAAGCCTTTACAATTAAAAACAAAATCCATAATCTATGACTTTTAGTCGTTTGGCCTTCAACAAGAACACAATGCAACACAGAATGACTGATTAGAAGACTGATATCATCAAAGTGTAAAGCAGTCGCATGTTTGTGTTTTTTGAAGCTAGTCTACTGATAAAGATAAAATCTCAAATTTAATCAGAAATATGAATAAAGTAACAAATGGAACAGCTAGGCAAGGACTTCTGATGAGTAGCCATAACTAGGAAGTAGAGGGGGGAAGGACAGATGATAACAGACCATGAGGGTAACTGGTATTTAATTCCTGATGATACCACTTATATAGGTGTTCAATAATTAATTTTTATTTGAAATCTTGCTCTATACTACAACCAACATGACAGCATTCTATCAATTATTTAAAAAGCATGAACCATATAGCATATTAATATTAGACTCAAATTGTCGAGAGAGATTTGCTTTGATCTGCTTCTGAATGTTTCACAGATAATAATGCAGCAACTAACAAACAGTTTTGTTTGTTCCTGAGAGAAAGAATAGTACCAAGTTCACCTCATCAAGGTAGCTAAACCATTTTCCTAATTGAAGAAATAAAACAATTGCTTCTGAGACTTTCCCTTTCCCAGCCCTTTTCTCCAGGGTTTAATTCACATACAAAGCTTTATAGGTGCCTTCTACTTTCCAATGTCATTTAAACATCTGATTTTTTTCTGCCTTTCAATGCAGGTTTGTGATTTATTTATATGTTACCAGCCCTAGTGCATTCATATTTTTGATATCTGTTCACAAAATTGATTTCTTTAAGTATGGTAGGAATATTCACTAAACAGCAGCCATGTGCAGTCACTTATGTGGCTTATAGGAAGGATCATGGTCCTGGGGATACATGGCAATTTAGCAGTTCTCCTGACCCAGAGTAAAATGATTGATCCCAAATGAAGCCAACGACAGTGTTTTACATGGCTGGAACAACATTTCATGATGCCTAGATTTATCAGGGTTACAATTTTATCTGACAGGAAAATTTTGAGACTAGAATTCATGTATGAAATTTTGATTGCTATTCTTTAGCAGTAATAATTTTGTTACTAGTTTTAAATGAATCTCATTACTTAATGCCTTTGGGAAAGTGGTGAATTATATGTGAATAAAATGAAAAGAATATGAACACATTTTTAAAGTAATCCAAGGAATGGCACCAAAGGCTTATTTTTTAAATTCTATTAAAAGACTGTTTAGGGGACTACTTAAGAGTTTTATGAATTATGCATTTACATTGCTTTTGACAGAATATTGAAAAGGTAGTTTCATCCAATTGAGTAAGTTATATGCATCAAATCAATGTTCTAATTTTAGAGAAATAAAGTAGTTCTAGAGCCATCAAAGAATTTCATATTATTAAGATTACTAGCTTCTGGTAGAAGAATTTGGAAGAACATCTAAACATCAAAAATGTTGTTTAATAACAGATAATTAAAAACATTGTGTTGCATTTTTATGTTTGTATCATGGGTACTATAACATTCACAATAAATTACTATAAAAAGTAATGATACCAGAATATGATATTGAAGTTTAATTATAATAAATTGCAAGCTTATTATTTTCAGATCTGTCTGTGTTTACCCACAATTGATAAAAAAGCATCTAGATCTAATTAAAATAGTAATAATTATAAATTAGCAATAATGCTAAATATGTAGCAAGCAAACCTATACAAATCAACCAAAGTTTTATATAAATTTAATATATGTAATAATCATGCTTAGATATGAGGAGAAAATAATATGTGTTATAATTGCAATATAAATTGATATAACATGAAGTTAAAATTCATAATTTTGAAAAGAAAGAACTCCAAAGTGAAATTCACCTTGAAAAAATTAAAAGTTCATTTTTATTATCTTATTTGTAGACTATATACAAAGCATAGAATTTCAATAAACTTGATATTGCTTTTCCAATTTCAACTGTATATGATCTTGAATACATCAGATTTAGCACTTAAATAAGCAATCATTCAACATTATGCTCCTAAATAGAATAAATCATATCCAAGGTATCATATTTAACTTGTGCCCATATAACCAAATCCATTGTGTAAAAATAGATACCTGAATTTAAATCTCAGCTACTAGATAAAAAGTGTTACATGTGAATTGCATTAGAATATTGAAACAGTTTAAATACTGGACATTAAATAAAATGTGTTTTTTAAATTATGCAGATATGCAAACTTTTATGCAATAGTAGTCTTACTTGTATCATCTTCTATTGCATAACTAGTGTTGATTGTCACTAATAATAAACTCCTAGGCTTCACTGGCATAACCTAATACACATCTATTTCCTCTATCTATAGAATCAGTGTGGAAGCTCAGGACACTATCATCTGCTGCCTTGTGATTTAACCATCTTCTGGGGTCTCAGGATCCTGGGGTTGTCTAAAATAATTATCAGGAATAAAAGTGCATGGGAAGCTATGTCTGATTATCAATCCTTTCAGTCTAGAAACAACCTGATCATATTCTTTCACATATTTCTAATTCTCTAATTTCTAATTTCACATTCTCTAAGAAAAGTACATCTCATCTGGACAGCTGCTTCCCAGAAAATAGTGGGAGTGTTATGCTCTGATTAAGTGCACTCAGCCCCATTTATACAATGAATTCTGCCCCAGATTAATGGGATTAGATCATTACAATCTTTGGGAGATGATCAGGTAATAATATTATGGTTCTCCTAAAGGGGATTAATGTCCTTATTTAATAAACCATTGGTCTTCCCTTTGATTCCTGAGAGTCTCTTACCTCCCAGGTCTCTAGTACATTCTGGAGGGTCCCCCCAACCTCCTGCCTCCCAAGGTTGCCTGTTTCTATGCTTTCTGCTGGCTCTCAGGGCTTCAGTCCTTTTCCCTCACCCAGTAACAGACCAGGTTCCCCTCTCCCTACCCAACCCTTGTCCACTTTCCCTCCCAGATTTCTCCCTCCATCCCCACTTATGATTGCTTTCTTCTCCCTCTTAAGAGGGACTGAGATGCCCTTACTTCGGCCCTTTTTGTAGTTCTTTGGACTGTAGCTTGGATATTCTTTATTTTTTTTTTTCTGTTTTAGCTAATATCCACTTATTAGTGAGTCCATGCCATGCATGTCCTTTTGGGTCTGAGTTACCTTATTCAACATGATATTTGCTAGTTCCATCCATTTGCCTGCAAAACTCAGGATGTCATCATTCTTAATAGCTGAGTAGTACTCCATTGTGTAAATGAACCACATTTTGTGTATCTATTCTTCTGTCGTGGGACATCTGCATTGTTTCCATTTTCTGGCTATCACAAACAAGGCCACTATGAATATAGTGGAACATATGCCCCTGTGGCATGGTGGAGCATCTCATATTCTCAAGAGTGGTGTAGCTGAGTCTTCGTGTTGATCTATTTTCAATTTTCTGAAGAACCTCCAGATTGATTTCCAGAGTGGTTGTACTAGTTTGCAATCCCACCAGTAATGGAGGAGTGTTCTTTTTTCTTCACATCCTCAGCAACACGTGCTGTCACCTGAGTTTTTGATCTTAGACATTCTGATTCTTGAAGAAAACTGATTTTCCCTTTGCAAACAGTTATCAATTATAAATATCTTTGAATCTTTGCAAGTCTTGTTTATGCTGCCACAGTGTTTGTGAGTGTATATGTGCATCAGTTATATTGTATTTAGGAGACACTGCTTTAAGTCATCTCTCACCCCTAGTTCTTAAGATCTTTCTGCCTTCTCTTTCATATAGATCCCTGATCCTTGAGAGAAGTTTGAAAAAGATATTCCACTCAGTACTGAGAATTCCTAGTTTGTCATTCCCTTTATATTGGCATGTTGTAGGGCTTTGTGTACTTGTCATCCTACTCCATGAATAATCTTTTCTAATAAGGGTTGAGTGAAACATCGATCAATAGGCATTGAAATATACCATCAGGAGACATTTTCTTGCTATATTCCTTTGTCCATAAAATAGTAATAGCATTTCCCTTAAGCCAATCACTTGCCTAATTTTGAGATCTTGTTCACTTTTGCAGTGTCACATGATGGATGATATTGATAATTACCTTTCTCTTCCATTACCCTGTGTGTATCTTCCAATATCATAAATTCTTTTCAATAGATATGAAGCTACTAGTTAGGCATTAGTTGAACTTCTTTGTATTTGGTGACATAAGTAAGTGTTGCCTTTGGCTTTAGGGCCTAACTTCAGGGTGTGAAGAGCAATCAATAGCCTTGAAAATAGCCTATGATGTTTGATGGTTTCCAGGCGACCACTTGTCCAATGGATCAACAAGATGCAGCTCATTCCTTACACTGGAGGTTTTCTGGGGTGGCATGATATATAATTGAGGTATTGTCTGTGTCTTTATCTGAGAAGAGAAATATTAAGAATTATAAATGAAGTTTTCCTTTTATACTTTGAACTCCATTTTTTTTCCTAGAGAACTTATAGTTGATTATGACTCTGTATACTATGATTTCATCTTCATTGCTATGTTTAGAGGATTGGCATTTAAAGTGATTGATTTTCCCTATATTTATAATTCTCAGTTAGGTAGATGAATGAGTATAGGTTTGTGGTGTGAGACTTTCCTTTATTTCGGTACTTTCTGCTGGTTAATGTGGGTGTTCTGTAAGGGCCTAATATTTCTCTTTATGTTTATGTTTTTGACTGTACTTCTGTCCCGGGTTTTTCCTCAAGTGTGTATGCATCTTGGAGTTCTTTAACTCCCAAACTCTGTTATTATCCTGCTGCTCTCCTGCTGTGATGGTAGTGCATGGCAGTGAGGGTGGACTATGGCCTTAAGGTTAAGGTTAGTTTAAAACAAGTCCAAGTTGTACACTTCCCATTTCTTAGTATGCTTAGTTTGCGGGGGAAAACCCTCAATAGATTAGTCCTCATCAAATTGTTTCCCTGAAGCTAGGCATGCTAGAGAGAAGAGACAGCCCTGAATATTTTTTTAATGAGGACATTTCTTTTTCATATACTAGAGTATGAAAGTTTCCTTCTCCAGTATTGCTATGGAGAGCCCATTATGTTTCCTGATGGGAAAGGTAAGAATATTATGGGTTCCCCATACTCTGGATCTTTTCAGAACTTTCACTTTTAATACACTTTCCCCTGAATCTGCAACAATGCGTTAGTTCATGTGTTGGACATGGTTTTTTGGTTTTTGTTTTTCCAATCCCAACTCTAGCATAATAGGCATTAGCTTCTGCTCCAGATAAAATGTGGGTCTCTGCCTTGCTAGTTTTTGCTATTTGCCCCATGACATTAATTTTCTATAACTCTAGGATGGCTTGCTCAGATTATTTTCCTTGTTAGAAAAATGAGGATTGTTATCCAAGATTTTTACCTGTTGTACCAGAACTGAGAAGTCTTCAACCACCTGTATGTTCACCAAATGATTTTCTCCTAATGTATTTGGAATCTATGAAGTTTGTTACTACTCCTAATAACTTTCATGGACCAAGTCATACCATTAACATAAGCTTTGATTTGTTTGAGTCTTAAATATAAACAAATTTAGACACTGAAAATAGTGAAATGCCTTTGTCTTTCTCAGTATTCATCCATACAGAGAAGCAGGCTTTATAGAAAAAAAGATCGAGCTGCACTGAAATCAGGTTTGTACAGTAACTATGCAACACTAGGAATAAAATCAGTGCAGCCCAATTTAAAGTTTCTTGTTTTTCCTACCTTATTACAAGGCCTGATCCTCTAAATTGTCATATGGCTTTTTTGGATTCATTACTATCTAGTTCAGTCATCCCTTTGAAGTCCCACTCAAGATCTGAGCCATGTAACTTTTTATCTTATCAAATGTTTAAACTTCTCTACTGTCAGGAGATGCATATTTCTGGAGGAATACAGGTGACAAAGGCTGACAGAGACAACAATATATGAGATGCTTATTGGTTGATTTTATCTTCCCATCACTAATTAGCTTATAATAGTTTCACTGAAAACCTAAGTTTAGTAAGCATTATTTCCAAGTCTGAAGGCTGTGAGTGACATCTCTTAGATGTCATTGGAATGTGTTAATATCTATGTGATATAAATGTCTCATTCTGGATAGTAGTTTCAGCCTTTTCTTTGGAAGTAGGGAAAAAAAAAACAGTTAATATAAAGCAACCCCAAATCTCTAATTTAGAGAAAATGTTTCCCCATTGTCAAAATACAGACTTTATAACTTCAGAAATACCTTCCTAAACAAACTTCACATAGCAAACTTTTACAAAGCTAAGTAAGAAATAAATACTAATATAAACATTAAATATGGTAAAAGGAACTCTGCTTTCTTAGCATCCTTCTGTTCTTCTTTTTCACTGCTTCACACAGCTCACAAAACCCACATTCTGCTCTAATTCCTCTTTAAACACACCACAGTAAAACATATCCTATGTAGCTGTCAAATTATAATGATTTTTCGCGGCCTGCTGTATTCCACCATCCTCTCTCTTAACAACTATAATGTGCAAATGTGATCATATTCATTTATTTACTTATTATGCATTCATTTTAACTCGTTTTGACTATGTCAGTGATACTCATTTTATAGTCAACAGTTTCAGCGGTGGTGGCTGTTTCTACATTAGGAATTATGAAATAAATCCCAGGATGGCTCGACATAGCACATGGATCATGCTGATTGTGGAAAAAGTGTGACCAGAGTTCAGACAAGGCTGAAGTATGTGCTTGCTTCTAAATCAGGTTTTTAAGCAGTAAAGTCAGTTGAGTGTTTGAGGTACCTAGTCAGACATCTAATCTTAGAAGGAGGAGCACTAGTGCTGAAATAACTGAGGCTAAAAACTGGGAAAGGTAGGGTGAGTGGAAAAACAACATCCTGTAACTGGATTCTTGCAGATGCTGTGGTTTTGCTTCAGAGGATGTCTAGGAGTAAAGATGTGGTATATACACACTAATAACATGGTGGTTAGCAGTATTGCATGCTGGATACCACTGCACATCTGAAGCTTGATTTGAAAAGAGAAAAATAATCCTGAATACAATCACAAAATGTATAAAATACAAGTTAGAAATAAGAAGTATAAGAGCCAAAAGAGTAACAATCATTTCAACCAAAATAAGACATTCTCTCAATGTATGAAGACCTGTGATTATGTAATGTACCTAAAATGACAACAAAAATGACTTTATTCCATATAAATTTGGACTAATAGAATGACCAAAAGAGCTTTCACTTAAGGACCACTAAATATTATATTCAAATTCAAAAGCTAATAAGAATTATGAAATTAGTACATTATTTTATATATAATATAATTATGTGTATGTTAAGGTATATTATATACTTTTATAAATGTATATGAAAAACTGGAGAGAGATGGAGGGGGAAATTTTCAATTTAAAAAACTATAACTGTGTTTTGGTTAAATCCCATATTGTTCGGAACCATTTACTTTATTTCCCACTTATTTAAATATAGGTTAATCTTATGCCTTCCCTAATGATATCTTAAATAACCACCAATGTCAACATTATTGAGCTAAATAACTTGCATATTGTCCACTGTTGTTGGCCAGTAATTTGTAAAATGAACCAAAATAAACAAAGGACAAGAATACAAGAAATATAAACAGAGCCAGTCAGAAAATATGAAAATGAAATTTTATGCAAATGTGTCTAATTGTGTATGTATATTTATCACATTCACATTAGCATATATATATATATCACATACCATATTTATATTAACATGAAAATAGTGGCTAGCAAAAAGTTATAGTTGAAGTAAAATGTAAAAAATTACCTAGTTTTTCAAATATACACATCTAAGTAGTACACACAGTCTGAGATTATGAAGTAATGATCCAGACATGTAAAGAATGTATTATGAAACAAAAACTATAAACAAGACTTACAGGGTTAAACCTTATTGAGGAAAAGTTTTAAAATATTCACTTCTTGACCAGATATCTGCCTTTATCCAGTGACAAAGGGTAACCTTTCATCCCCTAAGTTACTTTCTGTCCCCTAGTCACAAATGTCTCTGTGTCATGGCCTAGGACAATCCAGGCCTCTGAGAATATCATGTCTTTGGCGACCTGAAAAGTGAAGAAGCCTAACTGGTTCGTCTCATTTATGCCAACAGAAGAACGTCTATAATCAATGTGATTAAAAAAATGCGTGAATCTCTGTTAGCATGCATGCTATTCAGAGCCAACCCATTCAGAGTCCTCAGCTCCATGATGTTGCTATTGGTTGTGGTGAAGTCTTGATTTGGCATTTAGTTTAGATTGTTGGCATGTCTGCCTTGTTTCTGGCCTAGTCTGCTACCTTCCCAAAGGCCATCATTTGTACAATGTAGAATGTTTAAAGTTCTTTGAATGTCCTTACTGGACAGACAGATGAGCGCATTCATTTTCTCCTTCACAGCACAGGACAGATACTGGGTCAATGCTTCCTGTGGCTATTTAGAGCAAAATCTACAAAGGGATTATAGTTATAACTAATATGGAAAAATACATTTTTTTCTTAAAACATACACACACACACACACACACACACACACACCAGCAACACAGAAATGTAGCATACAAGGAAGAGGGCAGGACATGTAAATAAAACATCTTGCCTCATTTAACTCATGCTCTACCATGCAGATGAATTAAAAACCTTAATGTCAACTGTAAGGATATGTCAAAAATAATGAATATAAGCCACAGATCATCACAATATCCACAAAGCAAAAATCATTCAATTTGTTCATGAGAAGCATTCAGGACAGTAACAAAGCAAAGCCAAGCAACAGAAGCACATCTTGATTGTACTTGCCAATGGTAAGTTTCTTTCTAGAAGAGGGGAAGTTTCTTTGAGTATAGACAAGAAATTCAGCAGAAAACACAAGCAAGGACAATTCAGAAAAACAAAAGTGTGATAGTTTGCAAATAAAGGAACGAATGCTAAAACTCACAATTAGAAGTTCAAGGTTTTTCACGAGTGATACCTGCATTGTAGCCATTAGGAAAACTCAGCAGTTTGATAGTGCCAGGAAGTTTGGGAAACGCATTCTTTGAAAACCATTTACTTTTAATTGAAATAAAAACACTTTGGCCAGTAAGATGTGCCATTTCTCTGTAGATTTTCAGCCTGTTTTTAGTTATAGAACATGATATTTATTTGCACTTGACTGTAAATATCTCAAACAAGGCAAAACAAGTGAAATGCAAAGAAAGATGGCTTGAACGTAAAATTTTGTTACTAAAATGACACTACATCAATCAAATTTAGTTAGTATATGCTTTAAAAACTTCAAGAAAGTGTTAATACAGTCTATGTGTGGGCTCAACAAGACTGAAAACTTTTAAGAAGACAATGTTTAATAGCTAAAGTATAAAATAAAATGTTACACTAACAGAATGTTTGTGCACTTAAAATATTCTCAAATAACATCTCAGAGTGCTTAAACAGTCAGATAAAACACAAGGACATATTCAGTACAGTAGAATATCTTCTTTGGGGTAGCAGATAAAAAAGAAAAACTTCAGCAGGAAATAAATTAAGAGTGCATTAAATACAACAATAATGACCATTTGCAATACAGTAAGCTAGTTTTTATTTCTTATATTTGAGAAAATAATAATGATTAAAGTAATACAAAGAGAATAAGAAATAGTTTAATTATTATATTGTTTGTGAGCTTCATATAAGGAAGACTATGTAATGAATTGCCCTATTCTCAGCTCTAATCAACATGTGAGACAAACAAAAATACCAACTGTCTGCCTCACTTTTTAGCTTTTGAATGGTTTTTCTAGGCAATGCAGATTACAAAAAAGGCAACCAGAAAAATAAGAACATTTTAGCAAAGTAACACTATATTTTCACATAGTAGGGTTTTAAAACTTGAAAGCAAAGAGCAATCCACAACAGACCTACCTTGTAGTGTGTAGGTTTTGCTACCTACCCTGCTTTAAGCTCTGGGAGGACCTCACTACCAGCCCCCACCCAGATTCCTGCCTCCAATGGAAACCTCTTTCCCCACCTTTTTCTAATTCTCCCTGTGTCCTCCTGAGCAACTTTAAGCATCCCATCCCATCCTCAGTCATTGGTCTCTGGTATCTTTATTGATTGATCAAGACCCATTTGGGGAACAGGACCTTAGCATCAGAACCACCCACTACACTACCTCAAGTGGTTAAACCACTCAGCAACCTAGCCATATGCAAAGCCATTAAATACATTAAATTCCCTGGACTTGTGCTTATGGGTTTCTCTACCACAGTTAGAGTTTATGTTTAGTAACACATAAAACTTCTGTATCTTTGGAAACACAGTTAAGAGAATGAAATGGTTTTTAGTAACACTTACAAGAAATTATAGCACTTAGTAGGCCAAGGAAGGAGGATTGCCAGTTTGTGGCCAGCCTGAGCTTAATGTCATCACCAACAACAATAACAATAACAAACAAACTACAACAAGCAAAATTAATGAACATGAATAAATGTTTTATAGTTAGAGATAGAAACCCTATAGTTTTATATTTATTCTGTATTTAAACACTATGATCAAAAACAACTTGAAAAGGAAATGGCTTGTTTCAGTTTATAAATCTCAGGTCACACCCAGTACTGAGGAAAGTCAAGCAGTAACTGAAAGCAGGAACCTAGAGTAAGATCTAAAGCAGAAGTCATGGGTGAATGCTGCTTCCTCTCTTGCTCCTCATGGCGTGCTCAATCTGCTTTCATTCATAGCTCATGATCAATTGCTTTTGGATGTTACTGCTGCCAGTATGTTTGGCCCTCTTACCTCAATCAAAAATATGTCCTACAGACTTGGCTACAGGTATACGGATAGAGGCACATTCTGATCTAAGGTTCTCTCTACCGAGATGACTCTTGCCTGTATCAGATTAACCCCAAAACGTAGCCAGCACAAAAAGGAACAAATAACTTAAATTGAAAGTATAAAGCAGGAACACTTTAAGCTCAAAAACTAAGAGCCAAATAACCTCCAGGCAAGGAGATGCATGCCTATAATCTATCACAGGAAGGCTGAAACAGGAGTATTGACCATGAGTTCACAGTGAGCATAGAATTCCTACTGAATACCGTTTCTTTGTTTCTGAAAACAAATCCTCCTTCTCCAAAATATGGCTTAAAATGGGTAAAATAACCAAATGGATAATTCCCTAAGGAAGATAGACTGTTAATAAGTAGGCATTGGAAAGCATTTTCCACATCATTTATGTGAGACTTTCGAACTGCACAGTATTGCAATGGTGCACATTCATCAGAATAACCAGAGTTCTTCAAATTGAAAATGGGAATTGCTGATGCAGATACCGAGGAACTGTCATGCTTGCTGATGGGTAAACAAGAAGGTTGACATTACTGAAAACTGCTGGATGCTTTCTAACAAGCTTATAAAATATATTTTGAAAATATTTCTTCACTAATTGTAGTGTCTCTCAAAATTCTCCCTCAAATAATTATTGTATATACAAAATTTTATGTTCACATCAAAATATGCATGTGAATTTCTATAGTGAATTCACTATATTCCTGTTTTTACACAGGCACCCAACCTGAAGAAATCACAATTTTAGTTGGTAACCCAATATATAAATGACGGTACTTTAATTTCTATGATATTATTTAATAATAACACAACTTAGCTTCAAGCTATAGACAACCAGGAGTAGTTTTTGAACGTATAGCTTCAGGTAAAATAAAGTAATCATAAAACTTACATACTATATGACTACAGTTATATAGAATCTGAGCTAAGACAAAGTAAAGAAATAGCAATAATCATCACTGCCACTTTTCACAGGAAGGGCAGGAAGGGTAAGGAAAGAGAACATAGGATTCTTTAGTGTTATGAACTAATGCTGTATAATATTGTAGTTGTAGATAAATAACTATGAATTTATACATAGTACTTATCATAAAAATAACTTCAATATATTCAAATATAATAATATTTGAAAGTTGGGGATTCCAGGATGCAATATAGAATGTAAAACAAATAAGTAGATGATTGTGATTTAAATAACTTCACGAAAGAGATTGAGAGATAAAACTGTTAACAAAAAGACTTAAAGCAGTGGTGTCTAGGAGAAAAACAAACTGTACACCACCACACAGTAATTTCTTATATCACTGACTACTGGATATAGATGCTCAGTTCTGGTATTGCTTTATTTATCCTGGAAATAAGATATATCTTGAGACAGAAACTTTCTATTATTGGGGCTGGGGACATTGGTCTGAACTCATGTTGAACAAAATGTACATAAATTTCACAGAAAAATCCTTGAGGTATTTTCTATACATGTGTAGAATATACAAATTTTTTTTTCTGTTATATGAGAAGACTAGAAGCAGTTATATCCCACAACTTTTAGCACAAATAGTTATATCCTGGCTTGTAATACCATCCTACAAGAAAAGCAGCCAGGCCTCTGTGGAAAAATTTCTGCTTCTAAGGAATGTTACAGGAAATACACAGTATGAGTAGGAAACTAGTTCTAGAAGCCAGGGTTCAAGTTTAGGTCTTACCAACTCAATAGCTTTCTAAGAGATAGGGTCAATTATGAGATTTAGGAACTGTTACCCAGGAGATACAACATATAAATTTACCCATTCCATGGCAACACTATGTACTTAACTAAGAAAAATCATAATTAAATAGATACAAAGCAGCCTTGAGTTTATTTTGTTCCTTTCTTCATATACAAGTTTTGATTGATAACAACAGCCATGATAAATTTGAAGCTTAAATGGGAACAATATGAAGATAATTGGAACGTGCCAGGAAGTTACTAATGCTTTCATTTCTGCCCAGATAAAGGAAGATGCAAATGGAAAGATATAACCTTCTGAAATATTTACCTTGAATGGGGCTATTGTAATGTGTATTTTAACCAAAGTAAGTGGTTCCATCAATTGCATCAAAGTTAGAGCCATATTTTCTTGAAATAAAGTGCACAGCATTATCTATCAGAAGTGAGTTGATAACCTTCCAGTGAATGTTTTGCATTGTAAAATACTCTTCTTAGTTTTTAATAGAGGTATAATACAGGTTATTTTCAGGTACAAATGATTGAGGTTTCTAAACTTGTAGGTAGCAACATTATAAATAGTCAATATCAAAAGGAATATACTCATAATTAATTATTTGACTAAATATTATAGTAATAATATATAATTATATCCAAACTTGCAATGTTAAAACATGTCTTGTTTCAAATTAAGAAGGTGTGTACGGGGGTGGTAGATACTAAAGTGCAATTAACAATTAACAGCTATATCCTAGTGTTATAACACAGCCATAGAGTTTTGTACTGTATAGTACATAATACTGGCTACTTGTATTAACTTAATATTTATATTTGAATGTGTCTTCCTATCACTTGATTATGTTTATATATTTAATTAGGCTGACAAATAAAATTTAAAACTAATATTCATTTTCTTTATGTAAAATCAGTTGATATTTTAATTAAAACTAAAAATCTAGCTTGTGCCTAAATTTTAAATACATACTAATATGTATTCAATTCTTTAAATTTTGGAAACTAGTAGAAATTTTGAAATGTGTAGAAAATGCAGCAACATGTGTTACTAATGAAATATATAGCATAATATTTCAGTGTACTTTTGTGTCTACATATATGTACTTTAAAAATTTCCATTTTTCAGTTTGTTGTGCCCATGTACAAAATATATATTTTTATAAGCTGTTAAAGAATTTTCTAATTTGTTCCACTGAATGTTGTTAATTATCATAATATATATCACCTAAAATACATAAGCATATATGTTTACTAGTAAAATGTTGAATTAATGTGATTCAATTTTATAGTTTTGTGTCTTTTGAGATTGTCTTCTTTTGGAGAAATTTTCAGCTTGCCGGCAATGGGTATATTCACAGACAGACTACTGAAATGGAAAATACTTTTTTTATGATAGAATTTATCTTCTATCCATAAGTGCTCCCTAAGTATCCCAGGTCCTGACTCTATCCGACTCTTTACATTCCATTGATGATTATATCAGAACATTCAGAGGATGGTAAAGAACAAAATGATTCCAAACTCAGTGAGATATCAAAGCAGGAAAATATATGTTGTGTTTGCCAAGAAAAAGAAAATTACATATGCATATATTTTAGTCTGTGTATATTGAAGCGGAGAAATAAATGTCAGTTACCAGGATACCTGGATTATTCCAGGTACTAGGCTTACAATGATTTGCTCCAATATAAACCAGAACAGATTATTTTGACAAAGCATATAAAGATTCATGAATTTGAACATTGGCCATATAAAAAAAAATTTAGAACTTATGTGTGCTGACCTCCCAAATCTCACCCACGGTAAGTGAGTAAGACTTCCTTCAGGGATCATGTAGACAGTCATCCTTCTGACTCAGTACACTGCCAGTGAGGATGGTATATCAAACAAAGTCATCAATGTGCTGTGGGAAGGTGAGTGTGCAGGTATCTTCACAGAATCCATGAAAAGTCTTAAAAGTATAATCTTCTGTACCTCCATCCCAATCATTCATTTGCTTATACTGACTATATCACCACATCCATTCTTATGTAAATGACTTTGGGTTGTATTTCTGTATATCCTCACTGCCCCAGCGTAATGCACAAATAATGCACTTGGATACAAGTCATTTCATGGTGATTATAGTTTTTAAAACTTGCTCCAGTGTACTGTATAGGATAGCTAGTTCTTGTTTGGAATTATTAAGAGTAGTGATTCATCTTGCTAATATCAGTGATTGTTGTCAGTAACCATCTTCAGGTATGAGTAACAATTGTTTGAACTTTGTCACCTCTTTCTTGACTTCTAGAGCAACACACAATTCTGACTGTTCTAAGATTACTTTTACACTTGAATATTTCATATAAGCTAGTAATATGTTTCAATTAAATCCTCCCCATTACTCCCGTATAATTCCCCACATGCTTTTACCAATCCAGTCCACCACTTTCCCCTTTTAATCTCATGTGCATTGTTTTTAATCCCACAGAATCCACTTGATGATGCCTTTATGTATATGTGTATAGAGCCATCTACTGGAGCATGTGCTGCCTTTCTAGGATCGCATCCCTGAAGCAAATACGACCTAGTGATTGCCATCTTGCTTTTTGAAGTATGTTTATATCATTAACTTATTTTTGCTAATTTTATCTATCTAATCATTTTACTTATTGAACTCTCAACCTTTGAATATGGCCACATTTTCCCCTCTGTTCTCAGCACAACTCTTTTGAACAAAAGACTTAGTTCAGTCTTCAGGAATTTAATAATCTAAAATGTCACCAAAATATTATAATCTGAAATTCTCTTGTCACCACCACTGGTTGACTATTGGATTGTATCTTTTCTATTTAGTCATATTTATTCAAGCTCTTCTATTGGTCAGACAGATGCCCTCTCTTCACTACCGGCCAATGAAAACCAAAGAAAACATTTTACATTTTTCATTGATAGTAACTTGAAATCTGTGGTTAAGGATGAGATATGTTGCCACACAATCTACTGAGAACATTTGTACCTAGAAAAGAAAGGGTGCCATTGACAGCAATGAGCTCATAAAGAGCATACCTGATAATAAAAGTGTCATCCTGTACTTATTGAGTTTTATTACATGCCAGATAAATTCAAATACCTTAAACCTTCTCAAAAACTCAGATTTCAAAGCATTAGTTATCCATGTCAACTCTAGTTTCCCAGCCTAAAGTGAATCTCAAACACCCTAAATTTCTCAATAGAAATTGTGGACCTAGTGCATGTCAAAGATTTGTTCTCTGTTCTGGTGCTTTTGATATGTACAAACTGTAGTCTTTCTTTCTTTCTTTCTTTCTTTCTTTGTTTCTTTTTCTTTTTACTGTCTTTTTTTATTTTTATTTTTGATACTTTATTTACATTTGAAATGTTTCCCCCTTTTCAGATCTCCCCTTTGGAACCTCCCCATTTACATCCCACTTCCACTGCCACTATGGGGGTATTCTTCCACCCACCCACCCACCCACTCACCCACTCATGTCTTCCCTCCTTGGCATTCTCCTATACTGGGGGATCTAACACCCTCAGGCCCAAGGGCTTCTCCTCCCCCTGATGGTTAACAAGACCCTCCTCTGCCACATATGTGGCCAGCAACATGGATCCCTCCATGTGTATTCTTTGGTTGGTAGATCAGTCTCCAGGAGTATGGGGTTCAGGCCAGTTACCACTGTTGCTGCCTCCTTGGGGATGCAAACTCCCTCAGCTCCTTCAGTCCTTTCTCCAAGCCTTCCATCTGGGACCTCACACTCAGCCCTACTGTTGCTGTGAAGTGACTCTTGGGTACTTCAAACTTTTGGGCTAATAACCACTTAACTGTGAGTACATACCATGTTCATTCTTTTGTGACTGTGTTACCACGCTCAGAATGATATTTTCAAGATCCATCCATTTGTCTGCGAATTTCATGAAGTCATTGTTTTTAATAGCTGAGTAGTATTCCACTGTGTAAATGTACCACATTTTCTGTATCCATTCCTCTGTGGAGGGACGTCTGGGTTGTTTCCAGGTTCTGGCTATTATAAATATGGCTGCTATGAATATAGTGGAACATGTGTCTTTATTACATATTAGAGCATCTTTTGGGTATATGACCAGGGGAATAGCGGGGTCCTCAGGTAGAAAATATTCATTTTTCTGAGGGTCTGCCAAACTGATTTCCAGAGAGGTTGTATCAGCTTGCATTCTCTCCGGCAATGGAGGAGTGTTCCTCTTTCTCCACATCCATGCCAACGTCTGCTGTAACCTGAGATTTTGATCTTAGCCATTCTGACTGGTGTGAGGTGAAATCTCAGGGTTGTTTTGATTTGCATTTCCCTGATGACTAAGGATATTGAACATTTCTTTAGGTGCTTCTTGGCCATTCGAGTTTCCTTAGTTGAGAATTCTCTGTTTAGCTCTCTTCCTCATTTTTTGACAGGGTTATTTAGATCTCTGGAGTCTAGCTTCTTGAGTTCTTTGTATAAATTGGATATTAGCCCTTTATCCGGTGTAGGATTGGTAAAGATCTTTTCCCAGTCTGTAGGTTGCCGTTTTGTCCTATTTACAGTGTCTTTTGCCTTACAGAAGCTTTGTAATTTTATGAGGTCCCATCTGTCGATTCTTGATCTTAGAACACAGGCCATTGGTGTTCTGTTCAGGAACTTTTCCCCTGTGCCCATGTGTTCTAGACTTTTCCCCACTTTCTCTTCTATTAGATTCAGTGTATCTGGTTTTATGTGGAGGTCCTTAATCCACTTGGACTTGCGCTTTGTACAGGGAGATAGGAATGGATCAATTTGCATTCTTCTACATGTAGACCGCCAGTTGAACCAGCACATTTATTGAAGATGCTGTCTTTTTTCCAATGGATGATTTTAGCTCCTTTGTCAAAGATCAAGTGACCATAAGTGTGTGGGTTCATTTCTGGGTCTTCGATTTTATTCCATTGATCTACCTGCCTGTCACTGTATCAATACCATGCAGTTTTTATCACTACTGCTCTGTAGTACAGCTTGAAGTCAGGGAGGCTGATTCTCCCAGAAGTCCTTTAATTGTTGAGAATAGTTTTTGCTATCCTGTTTTTTTTTTTTTTTTGTTATTCCATATGAATTTGAGAATTGCTCTTTCTACGTCTATGAAGAATTGAGTTGGGATTTTGATGGGGATTGTATTGAAACAGTAGATTTCTTTCGGCAGGATGATAATTTTAACTATATTAATCCTGCCTATCCATGAGCATGGGAGATCTTTCCATCTTCTGAGATCTTCTTCAATTTCTTTCTTCAGAGTCTTGAAGTTCTTGTCATACAGAACTTCGCTTGTTTGGATAGAGTCAAACCAAGATATTTTATATGGTTTGTGACAATTGTAAAGAGTGTCATTTCCCTAATTTTTTTCTCAGCCTGTTTATCCTTCAAGTATAGGAAGGGTACTAATTTGCTTGAGCTAATTTTGTATCCAGCAACTTTGCTGAAGTTGTTTATCAGCTGTAGCAGATCTCTGGTGGAGTTTTTTGGGTCAATTAAGTATACCATCATATCATCTGCAAATAGTGATAATTTGATTTCTTCCTATCCAATTTGTATCCTTTTGTTGTCTGATTCCTCTAGCTAGAACTTCAAGTGCTATATTGAGTAGATAGGGAGAGAGAGGGCAGCCTTGACTAGTCCCCGATTTTAGTGGGATTGCTTCGAGTTTCTCTCTATTTAGTTTGATGTTGGCCACTGGTTTACTGCATATTGCTTTTACTATGTTTAGGTATGCTCCTTGAATTCCTTATCTTTCCAAGACTTTATCATGAAGGGATGTTGAACTTTGTCAAATACATTTTTTAACATCTAATGAAATGACAGTGTGGTTTTTTTCGTTGAGTTTGTTTATGTAGTGGATTTCATCGATGGATTTCCAGGTATTGAACTATTCCTGCATCACTGGGATGAAGCCTACTTGATCATGGTGAATGATCGTTGTGATGTGTTCTTGGATTCGGTTTGTAAGAATTTTACTGAGTATTTTACATCGATATTCATAAGGGAAATTGGTCTGAAGTTTTCTTTTATTGCTGTGTCTTTGTGGGGTTTTGGTATCAGTGTAAGTGTGGCCTCATAGAATGAGTTGGGTAGTGTTCCTTCTCTTTCTATTTTGTGGAATAGATTGAAGAGTATTGGTATGAGGTCTTATTTGAAGGTCTGATAGAATTCTGCACTGAACCCATCTGGTCCTGGGCATTTTTTGGTTGGGAGACTTTTAATGACTGCTTCTATTTTAGGGGTTATGGGACTGTTTAGATGGTTTATCTGATATTGATTTAACTTTGGTAATTGGTATCTGCCTAGAAACTTGGCCATTTCCTCCAGATTTTCCAATTTTGTTGTATATAGGTTTTTGTAGTAGGATTTGATGATTTTTTAAATTTCCTCAGAGTCTGTTGTTATATCTCCCTTTTCATCTCTAATTTTATTAATTTGCATACTGTCTCTGTGCCCTCTGGTTAGTCTGGCTAAGAGTTTATCTATCTTGTTGATTTTCTCAAAGAACCAGCTCCTGGTTTTGTTGATTCTTTGTATAGTTTTTTAGTTTCCACTTGGTTGATTTCAGTCCTTAATTTGATTATTTCCTGCCTTCTATTCCTCTTAGGTGTATTAGCTTCTTTTTGTTCTAGAACTTTCAGGTGTGCTGTTAAGCTGCTAGTATATGCTCTCTCCAGTTTCTTTTTGGAGGCATTCAGAGCTATGAGTTTTCCTCTTAACACTGATTTCATTGTGTCCCATAGATTTTGAATATGTTGTACTTTCATTTTCATTAAATTCTAGGAAGTCTTTAATTTCTTTCTTTATTTCTTCCTTGACCAAGTTACCATTGATTAGAGAATTGTTCAGCTTCTATGTGTATGTGGGCTTTCTGTTGTTGTTGCCACTGAAAACCAGCTTTAATCCGTAGTGATCTGATAGGAGGCATGGGATTATTTCAATTTTCTTATATCTGTTGAGGTTTGTTTTGTGACCAATTATATGATCAGTTTTGGAGAAGGTACCATGAGGTGCTGAGAGAAGGTATATTCTTTTGATGTAGGATGAAATGTTCTATAGATATCTGTTAAACCCCATTAGGTTCATAGCATCTGTTAGTTTCACTGTATCTCTGTTTAGTTTATGCTTCTAAGATCTGTCCATTGTTGATAGTGGGGTGTTTAAGTTTCCCACTATTATTGTGTGAGGTGTAATGTGTGCTTTGAGCTTTAGTAAAGTTTCTTTTATGAATGTGGGAGCTCATGCATTCGGGGCATAGATATTCAGAATTGAGAGTTCATCTTGGTAGATTTTCTCTTGATGAGTATAAAGTGTTGTTCCTTATCTTTTTTGATGACTTTTGTTTGAAAGTCACTTTTAGCCGATATTAGAATGGCTACTCTAGCCTGTTTCTTGGGGCTAGTTGCCTGGAAAATTGTTTTCCAGACCTTTACTCTGAGGTACTGTTTGTCTTTAACACGGAGGTGCATTTCCTGGATGCAGCAAAATGCTGGGTCCTGTTTATGGATCCAGTCTGTCAGTCTATGTCTTTTTATTGGGGAGTTGAGACCACTGATGTTAAGAGATATTAACGAATAGTGACTGTTGTTTCCTGTTATTTTTGTTGTTGTTTATATATTTGTGTGGCTATCTTCTTTTGAGTTTGTTGAAAGATTACTTTCTTGCTTTTTCTTGAGTGTAGTCTCCCTCCTTGAGTTGGCATTTTCCATGTATTATTCTTTGTAGGTCTAGGTTTGTAGAAACATACTGTGCAAATTTGGATTTGTCATAGAATATTTTGGTTTCACCATCTATGATTATTGAATGTTTTGCTGGATATAGCAGCCTCGGCTGGCATTTGTGTTCGCTTAGATTCTGTATGAGATCTATCCAGGATCTTCTAGCTTTCATAGTCTCTGGTGAGAAGTCTGGTGTAATTCTGATAGGTCTGCCTTTATATGTTACTTGCCCTTTTTCCCTTACTGCTTTTAATATGCTTTCCTTATTTTGTGTGTTTGGTGTTTTGACTATAATGTGACTGGAGGAATTTCTTTTCTGGTCTAGTCTATTTGGCGTTCTGTAGGATTCTTGTATATTTATGTTCCTCTCTTTATGTTTGGGCAGTTTCCTTCTATAATTTTGTTGAAGATATTAACTGGTCCTTTAAGTTGGGAATCTTCACTGTTTTCTATACCTATTATCCTCAGGTTCTGTCTTCTCATTTCATCCTGGGTATCTTGGATGTTTTGGGTTAGGAGCCTTTTGGATTTTGTATTTTCTTTGACTGTTGTGTCAATGTTTTCTATGGTATCTTCCACAGCTGAGATTCTCTCTTCCATCACTTGTACTCTGTTCGTGATGCTTGCATCTATGACTCCTGCTTTCTTTCCTATGTTTTCTAACTCCAGGGTTGTCTCCCTTTGTTTCTATTTCTGTTTTTAATTCCTGAATGGTTTTGTTCATTTGTTTGATTGTGTTTTCCTGTAATTCTGCCTGTTTGGTTGTGTTTTCCTATAATTCTTTAAGGGACTTTTGTGTGTCTTCTTTAAGTATTTCCATTTGTTTAAATGTGTTCTCTTGTATTTCTTTAAAGGAGTTATTTATTTCCTTCTTAATATCTTCTATCATCCTTTTGATATGTAGTTTTAAGTCTGAGTCTTCCTTTTCTGGTGTGTTGGGTTTTCCAGGGCTGGCTGTGGTGGGAGAGCTGGGTTCTGATGGAGCCAAGTAGTCTTGGTTTCTGTTCCTTGTATTCTTACCCTTGCCTTTCACCATCTGGTTATCTGTTGTTAGCTGGTCTTTCTCTCTCTGACTGTGGCTTGTCTTTCCTTCAATTCCAGGTGTCTATATTCCTTGGAGACCAGTTGTCTCTCCCAGCTGTTCCTCAGTCCCTGCGATTGGAGTCCTCCTTACGCTGGCTTTTCCACACATGTGGGCAGCTCGCTTTCTTCCTGAGCTGTTTGGCTATCCGAACTGTATTATTTCATCTGTAGTGATAATAGTCTATCTTTCTTGATTTTTTTTTTTTTTTTTTGGTTTGGCTTTACATTAAATCCCAAGAGTTTTTCTGGTGTCACTATTGTCATTAAGCTTTTTACAGAAACAACCTTCTTTCTTCTTCTCTGTATCTCCTAGATCTGATGAATAAGTTACAGCTCCATAGAATCTTGGCCTCACTGGTTGGTTCTTTCTAAGGAACTATAAGGGAAAGAATGACAGAAGCTATACTTACCAAGGTTCATTGATTGATGAGAGCTTCCACAATGTTTGGGGGTTAGAATGTTGCAAGTTCTAACCTAAATATTCTTGGACAATCTTAACTCCCTCCATTTACTTATTGCTTGCTTCAGTATGTGACCTAGCATTGTGCGTCTCCTGGATCAATCATTCAGAATGTATGAACAGACCTCTCACTTCCACCAATGACAAATTAAAAATGCCAGATAACATTGGAGGATTGTTACTGAGACCTCTCTTCTTTGCTCTAACTCTGTTTCTAGCAATGTAGCTGGGAAGTACCTTGATTTATGAATTTCTTTGTTCTGTTACTACAAAAATTTCATGAAACTTTTGCTATCCTGTAACATAGAACTGAGACAATTTACATCAGTGTCCTGGGGCCGTGTCACTCATGTCAGTTGAATGAAGTTACCAAGGCCTTTGCCAAGTCCTGTGCTTGGACTTGGAACTGAGCTGATTGTTATTTCAGGATGAATTAGGAACCAGTTATGCAATCATTATGACTTTACACAAACTAGATTCCTGTCAGGAGCTTGTAACCAGGTATAAGCACATGGACTGTCAATTCCTCTCTGGTTTGGCTCAGAGTTTAACAAGAATTCGCCTTTGCCTGTCTTCCCTGGTTTCTTTTCATCCCTTAATTTTCTTGCTGCTCATGTTCTATTCCCATTGTGGCACTTGATTTTTTTTTTTCTTCTGTCAGTTGTTAGACAAGACACATGCGTATTATGTGCATCTCAGTTTGAAGTTTAGTCCTGATGTTTTCCATGCTGGTATGCCCTTTGATATTGACACACCACTGAGGGAACGGCATTAATGATAAACTGCCATTTGTTACTATTTTAAGTAATTTTCTTCATTTACTGTAGTCTGAAGTGCTAAAGGCATGCTTTTAAAAATGACAACTGGTAATTTATCTTTCCTGCAACCCCTAGAGAAACGCAGTAATATCAAAGTCCTGAGGGAGGTGAGAGATTGTCTGCCCATACACCATAGAGAAGACTCTGGCCAGGGGCACTGTAACAGCTTCTTTGATTTTTTTTTTTTTTTTTTTTTTTGTAAACAACGAAATGAACTACACTGGTTAAAACATATGGATTAGTAGAAATGATTTAGAATTGGGAAGTAATTTACTAGAGCCTTAATGTTAAAAAACAAAATTTAATCAGCACTCCTGTAATAAATATATACAAACAGTGTTTCAAGAAGCCACAGGATTTTAACTAACCTACTAAAGATCAATTTTTACATATTGATCTTTATTCTATATGACAATGGTTCTTCATTCTCTTAAAAATTTGCTTACTTTTCTCTAAATTTTATATATGATAAAACTAAAATGAAAAACCATGCGAGTAACGAAGGCTTCCCTTATTTTGAAAGTCGATTTTTTCCTTATGTAACATACCCCTCTCTCTACTCCTATCAGTTTCCCGTATCCCATCCCATCCAGATCCAAACCTTTTCTGTCTATGATTAGAAAACAAACTTCTAGGTGATAACAATAACAATAATAATATATGCATATAGAATGAAATATTAAATCCAACAAAATCAACACACTGGAATTGGAAAAACAATGAAATGAACCCTACAGAAGGCATAATAAACAGAGACTCACTCCTTTGCACTCAGGAACTGCACAACAGCACTAAGCTGGAAGCCATGCTATATAGTCAAAGAAATTACCTGGTTCAGACCTGGAATAGCTCTGTGTATGCTGCCTCAGTCTTTGTGAGTTTATGTGTGTGTGATCCCGTTCATTTAGAGGCCTTATTTTGTTAATGTCTTCTATTTCCCCAGGCTCTTACACTATTTCTGCCCTCCCCTCCATGGGGTTCCCTGAGTCCTGAGTGGTGGAATTTGATGGAGACATCCATTTTTAGGATTGAGTGTTCTAGGTCTCTCACTCTCTGAATATTGTCTGCTTGTGGGTGTCGGTATTTATTCCATCTACTGTAAGGGGAAGCTTCTCTGATGATAGCTGTCAAGGCACTATTCTATGAGTACAGCAGAATGTTGTTAGCAGTCATTTTATTGCCATATTTTTGCTTTGGAATTTTTGTTGCTGTTTTGTTTTTACTATTTATTTATTTATTGATTGATTGATTGATTTTTGTTTTTTCGAGACAGGGTTTCTCTGTATAGCCCTGGCTGTCCTGGAACTCACTCTGTAGACCTCACTGGCCTTGAACTCAGAAATCCACCTGTCTCTGCCTCCCAAGTGCTGGGATTAAAGGCATGTGCCACCACTGCCCGGCTGCTGTTTTGTTTTTAGACCAGTGGTATTTGGTTATATCGTAGGTTTCTACAGTAGTTAGTCTTTAATTCTTGGTCACTGAAGCAGTGTCAGGTGTGAATTTTATTTCATGGAGTGAGCCTTAAGTCAAATTAGATGTTGGTTGGTTACTTTCACAAGCCTTTGTGCCACTGTGCTCTGGCCTATCTTGTAGGCAGGATACCATGATAGCTCAAAGGGTTTGGAATTGGATTGGTGTTTATGTTTCTCACTTGGTAGCATCCAGACTATCTTCCTGGATCAAAGATATTAGAATAAAGGTGAAGTGGAAATTTCTGGTTTCTTTAACAACTCATTTGTGTCACTTGATGTTATTCTGGAAGCTGTCTTGTGAGAGGGTATGTGATAATCTGCTGAAAACAGACACTTAAGATGGTATGTGGTGTTTAGAAAGAATGTAAATAGACTCCCATAAACAATCAGAAACATTCTTGCATTGAAAGGCTTTGCTGGTCTTTGCTGGTCTATGCTGGTCTTTCTTGATCATTAGTTCATAGAGAGAAACACACAAAAGAACATTGCATAGTATTTTGGCTGATTCTGGCTGCTTCCACTAACCCATTCTGATTCTGTGGTGTCTTGCTGCTTCTGCCTCATCTCTGCTGCTCCTATTGAAATGTGTTTGGTATTTGCTATTGAATTTAACTGCTGATATCCTAACAATGAAGA
Organism: Rhynchomys soricoides; assembly: GCA_019843965.1. NCBI lineage: Eukaryota > Metazoa > Chordata > Mammalia > Rodentia > Muridae > Rhynchomys > Rhynchomys soricoides. The sequence continues at coordinate 761,267 of JADRCH010000006.1, read as the reverse complement.
GTGGAATTGTCCTCAGGAATTCTAAATAGGTCTACAACTCCCTATTACTATTGTCCATCTTTCTCTCCTACCTCTGATCAATGGACTAGAAGGGAGGTTTCAGTGTTTAAGAACCCTACATAAAGTAGATTTTGAGAAAATCTAAGCCTACACAAGGGGTGGAGGCTCTACCTAGGCACCAGACTGACTTCTTCATGTTCAATTCAATGGGTTGTATGAGTGCTGTCTTCATCAGAGATATCTGGCACCAGTTTGTAGAGTGCAACCTATAGTTTTGATAACATCCTGGGTTGTTAGGAGATTTCCAATGCACTTCTTTGGCCAAAAACTTAACTAGGTATATCCCAATTCCCAAACTAGAAGCTTCTTTTGGTGACAAGAGATGGTCCATTGGGCTTCTGTCTCCCTTATTATTTGGCAACTTAGTTTAGATTGCCTTCATATATGTATGCATTTTTTGAGGAGTCTACTGAGGTAGGTTCCTATACCACCTCCATTAATGGCCCTTAAACTTATCTCTCTCCCTGTATCCCTTCTTCCTCCCAACATGATGATCTCTTTGCAGCCCAACACACATCTATCATAACCTATTTTACTTCACTACTGTGGGCATGCCAGTGTTTACTATACGGGGATGGTTTGTGATGAGAAAGTTGTATTTTTATGTTTAGATATACAGAGAACCATAACATTTAATGGTTGATTTAACCTATGAAGAATTTTCTAATCAGTTACTTTCGGATAGAAGCTAGAAATTATATCATCTGAAAATTTATTTGGTTCCTCTCCCTTTAATTCAGAGTGTGGAAATGCTTTGACGATTCTAGAGAGAACCTGATAAATTTTCACAGCATCATATAGAAGAGATATGAATAAAAAAATACCAGGAAAAAAACAACTTGTTTCCACATGTTCCTCAGCTTTATTAATTCATACTACATTTATATTGGAAAATATGAAAATTATTATAATGGAATTGAACTTATGGATTGAGTTAGCAATTTAATCTCTACAACAACTGAAAAATTCATACTATAACTAAATATAACATTTTTTATTTGCTGAATACATTAGTTTTCTGGTAATTATTAGTATGATTATAAAATAACATTAACAACTATATAGCTCAGATGTGTGGTTACAGAAAATATATGCCAAGTTGGCCCTTACAGAACACGTTTCACTGGTTTTAAAATAGTTAATAAATGCAGTGTGCAGATGTACTGAGAGCAGTAAGTGAAGTGTCACACTTGTCTGTGTTTCATCTAGATGCACTCATATTGGTACTAAACCTTATTGTATAGTTCATTAGTATATCTAAAGACAATTTAGATTTCTGGTTGGTATTTATGTGTAGAGAAAAATGGTAATAATCTTATTTGAATGATTTTAGAATCCCTAGTCAGTTTGTATCCAAGTATCTTCATCTACTTGTATGGCAATAACAAAAGTCATATATTGTACCACTTAAGAAGCAAATATTTATACTTCTGGAGTCTGGAAGTACTAGAGCAAGAAACCAGTGAATCCTATGTCTGGCAAGACCCTTTTCCTGATAAACACAAGCATCTTTCCACTGTGCCTTCACACTGAGCAAGGAGGACCCTCATTACGGTTTCATTTAAGAGCTGTCTGTGTAGGTTCCAGAAAAGGCTTACAGGTATTGATATACCCTTGATTGAAGAATAGTCCTGTTTATTTGAGAATATGCCTTTTTACACCAAATGCATAGCTTTTGGAGTTACACATATATCTAAGGAAGGGTGTAGAAAGAAGAGGACACCTTTCTTAGTCAGACAGATTAGCCAATTCAATTCTGGCAAACAATGAAGTGATAGATGCAGCAATCCAATTGCCCTCATATCATCTGTGCCCTAATTCCATTCATGAGGCTGTCTCTTTATGACCTAATCATTTTTCAAGACATCTCTAACAGGAATTGGATTTCAATATACAAGTTATGGAAGAATACAAGCATCTAGTCTATTGATTCTGTCAGGAAATAGAACACTGGCTTTTCCAAACCTTTAGTAACAAAAATAACAATGATAATGGCACTGATTAAAAATGATGACAGCTTCCCCATACATTCTAGGAGAATTCTTGATCCTTTGTTTCGTTCTATGTTCACTTCAGTGATGTTCCCTCAGCCTTAAGTGCACTAGCAGTGTTGTTGATGTATCCATTAGAATTGGGCATCACACAATCAGTTTTGTATTTTGAGGAGTTACAGGTTTAAATGGCAGTCTCTATCTTCTTGCAGAGAAGTTAAGTTTTTAATGAGGCATGAGATCTACAATTATCTATTGGTAAAAGATATGCATTTAGAATGCATGCATCTATCTGTCTATCTATCTGTCTATACATTAGATATTGATACTTGCAAACATACATATTCAGCAACAAGTATAGGGTTTTTCCATGTCTAATATCATCTACTGGAAACTACAATATTGGCTAAGTGGTAGTATAAAATACCCCCTTCATATATGATACTATCATTCATATACATACATATATATACTTTTCCTCCTCCCATTTTTCAGGAGGCATTACATTGCAAGTCTTTACCATTCCTTAAGACTTAACTTCAGCAAAATAAACAGATAAGACAAACTCATCTGGTCGAAGCTGAGATGTGTTCATGTCATTGTGTGTCCTTCTTGGATGTTAACTGTAACCAAAGAAAAACATTCAGCCAGTGTGCCAGTGCAAGGAAGAGGAGAGATGCCGAGCACACTGCTGTAAAAAGTTATCCCGGGCATTTGAAAATTCATATCACTTAAACATTTTAGTGAAAATCTTATTTTAGCATATGTTTTGGAATATGTATGTATATGCAGACATCCATGCATGTAATAACATGAATTTGAAGGAGATCAGGGAGTCGTACATTGGAGGGTTTCAAAGGAGGAAGTGGAATGAAAAAATGTAATCAAAATGCAATTTCAGAAATAAAAAAAAACCAAACAACAAAGAAATCCAAAATGTACTTGTCAGTTTTCTTGAAAAAATGCAAAATACAGTCTAAATTTAAGCTTTTTCTCTTCTTTTTTAATACGTTGCTTTTAAGTGTCATTCATTTCTGTACTTGCCATGTATTGAGGAATCCCAATGTAAAATAATGAATATCGATAACAATTACAAGCTTTATCGACTGATATCCTGTCCTGAAACATTGACCGTGTCTTTTTAATTTCAACTAACATTGTACTGAAACAGAATAAATTAAGATTAAAGAAAGAGAAAGTCTCCCTCTAATTGTTGATGAATAATAGGAAGCTAAACTTTTAGAAATGTCTTTGATTTTGAAGGTGGTGATGAAAATGCCAATGTGGACACTGAGACCCTCCTATAGGAGATATTGTAAATGCTCGTGCACAGATGGTTAAGAAGATGGAGTGAAATTATTGTAATAGAAAAATCTATTTGGGAAATATCACCAGGAATAAGATGATGTGCTAGAAGTAGTAGGTACCTAATGCCTGGGGAGAAATATAGTGCTTGAAAATGACATAAAATGATAAAAAATACTGCATAAGGAAACAAAACTTTTGATCAATAATAAAACCTCAAACAGGCAGATAGTATTTTAATGTACTCAAATGTACAACCTGCCACAAAGTACCCATTATCTTCTGGCTTTTTTCCCCAAATATGTTTACAATACGAGTAAATGGAAAAGTTATTTATTTTACTTTTAGCAAAACAAGCCTTGTGTAGATGAGCATGGGTTCAGTGGACCCAACTATGGCAGCAAGGACAATGTGTGAAGTCTGAATTCTTCCTACACTGCATATCTAAAGGTCAAGGAAAGAAGGGAAACAGAGGGATGGACATGAGAGAGAAATGGGAAAACATAATACTGCAGCATAAATGCCAAAACATCTCGACTTTTAGGTTAGACTCAGATCACCTAGATACTTAAAGCACATTAAAGACGAGGTCAGACTAACTAATTAAATATTAAATGTCTGTGACAGTCAATATAATTCTCAACAGAAATAACAAAGAATATGTTCATAAGCAAGAATTACATTAAAAAGTACCTTTTGTGTTTTCTCTGTATATTCTGCTATAATTTGTCCATACTTTCTACAGTCATTCTACTCCTCTTTAGTAGTTTTATAGAATCCAGGGAGCTGTTAATACTAGGATAGTGAGCACATATGTTTAGAGTCATGGTGAGTGTAATCATTTGTGACATCCTCATGAATTCCCTCCCTGTCATCTGCGTAGCTTCAGCCAGCTAAGAGCAGCTAATATTCTGACTTGGAGACAGGCAAGACACAGAGAACAATATATGACAATTCTTTATATTGTGTATAATGTTTCAATAAATGAATAAAATTAAGAAAAAATACTTGAAGTTTAAAAAGGTCAATATATACTTTGTTGAATTAAAGACCAACCCATACAATTTGACAATAAACATTTTAGAAAGTTTAATACTTCTGTTTGTGTGAAAGAGTCACACTTCTGCTTTTCAAATAAAAGAGAAACAAAATATGCAATATGTTTTGGCTAAATTAAATCTAGAGATAGTCTATAAAATGTTGTAATTTATAGCATGGGTAAAAATATAACAATGCAAATTTAAAATGAAGAAAAAAATCAATAATAAGTAATCTAATATATATATTATAAATAAGAAAAACAGGAAGTCGGAAGACAATATTTTATAGTGTAAGTACTCATTGTTAAGTCTGATTGTTTTGGGACAAGTGAATGACCTGAGGACGAGGTAGGAGACTAGCTCAGGCTATTTCAGAGTTGGAGATGTTGTCACTCAGCCCTGCACACCCATAGCTGCGTTATTAGTTATTCATAGTGAAGATTTCAGTAACTTTTAAATATAGAAACTTCCATAGATACTATTTCTCAAAGACAATTTTTTAAATATTTTGACGGTTTTTAATACAATGATATATGGACAGTTATGGTACAAATTATTATTCCAAGACTGTATGATTCTTTTATTTATTTTAATATAATTTTTATTGGAATAGAAATATATCTATCCTCTCTCATTTTGTTCCCTCCAGCCCTTCCCAGATACTTCCCAGGTACTGTCTAAATTCTTCTCCTGTGACTCCCTCAGTTGGTAACCTCTTTTTCTTTTATTGTTATGGCTATACATGTGTGTACGTGTATATGCATTTGTGTGTCTTTTTACACAAATATGGATACATAAAAACAACCTGCCGAGTTGTTTCTGTTGTTCATGTGCATATGGTTTCAAGGCTGACCACTCATCATTGGCAACCAATAAGGGGTTTCATTTCTGGGAGAAACCCCTCTTTCTCCTCCCAGAAGTCATTAGTTTCCTATAGGCACCTAGGGGTACAACCCTGCAAAATCCCCATTTCCATGTTAACAAAACCATTGATACTACTGTTTAGATCTTTTCTATGCATCCATTTCTAGGAAGGATTGTTTCAAAGGGAACTTCCTCATATCCTGGCTCTTTAATCTTTTAACCCTCGATTTGTAATATTTCCTGAGCCATAGATTCAGGTGATATGATATAGATTTACATGGCAGAAATGGAATTCCTTATTATATTCTAAATTTTACCCCTTTAATTTTCCTTGGCTTTTCATTTATTTCCTCTCTTAAGCATCTGACTCTTACCACAGATTATAAAAGAGAAAAGAAGAAAGTGATGAAAACAGTCTTTACAATGTTAATTCTAAAAGCCATGGTTTTAGGTAGAATATCCCAAGATTGATTATATATATATCCATTAACTTTCTTCAAGCTCATTAGAGGTTACACCAGTGTCTAGGATATTTTTCAGGGACATATAATACTCTATTTTAGGAACAAAATCAGACAGAACAGAAAAGCTTGAGAAAATGCTGAGTTTTAAGGCAAAACTCTTGTGTGGGAGAATCCCAACAGACTATAGTGGGCCAATTTAAAAAAATTCATAAATTGAAATCCTACTTAGAGTGTGCTGTCTTTTGTTTCCTCCTTATGTAATAAACAAAGCTGTTAGCTGTATTTTTCTTGTTTTGGTTTAGTTAAAAAGTAATGGCAAATTAGTGTGACTCTAAATCATTGAAAAAGAAGAATGTTGAGCTATCATCAGATAAAGAACTACGGCAAAAATATTATGGAGAATGTGAGAGAATTGGACTACTCAGGCCTAAATGGAATATCTCCACTAAATCCTTTCCCTTGCATCTCAGGGAACCATGTAAAAAAGGAGACAGAAAGAATGTAAGAGCCAGAAGCAATGGAGGATAAAAAACAAACCAAAGCAACAACAAAAACCCCAAACAAACCAAAACAAAAAGCAAGCAAACAAAACAAAAAACAAACAAACAAAAAACCACAAGATCCTCTAAATCAACATGAGCCAAGCTCATATGAATGCGCAGAGACTGACACAGCATGCACAGAGCTTGCATGGGTCTGTACCAGATTCTCTGAGTATGTGCTGTGACTTCAAGTTCAGTGTTTTTTAGGACTTCTGAATGTGTGAATTAATAGGTCTCTGGATTTATTCCTTCTCTTGGGCTCTGATCCTTTTCTTTGTTTGTCTTGTCCAAGTTCTATGTGATAGTTTCTGTTTTATTTTTCCATATTTTATTTTGTTATCATTTTTAAAAATGAATAAATGAATGAAAACCTATTCACTAGTATAAAGGTTAACTGAACTGGGAAAGGGAAAAATTAATTTTCTCAATAGACTGACTTTGGGTGTATCAACTACCTCAGGACAGGCATCATATTCAGGAGTAGTCAAACAGCATATAGTTGAACTCCCCGGTTTTTAAATGTGTGCTTTTATTTGGTTATAGTTTTGTTTTGTTTTTTCCTTTTGGGGTGTGGTTTTATTTTGCTTTCTTGGTTTTGGCAAATTTTGTTGCACTGAGTTATTGTTTGGTTTTTGGAAAAATAAAAACATAATGCTAGGTGGATAGGGAGGGAGAGGTCTGGAAGAATATGATTGAATGTATTTAAAATTAAAAATTGTTTTAAATAATGAAAATATAATATTTTAAAAAGGTTACAGAGATTGATGTCTGCTAATTGTGTGAATCAATCTTTATACATGAGACCTCATAACACAGCAGGTTGTATTTACACACACACACAATCACACACACAATCTCACACAAAACACACATACTTACAAACACATATATACACATACACACATGCATACACACATACACATGTACACACATGTAAACACAGCAGTAATAATTAAAAAAGAGGTCATGAGTTTGAGAAGGTGTGGAGAGACATAGGCAGAACTGGAGAAGAGACACGGTAGGATGGAAATGATGTAGATAGGCACTTATGTATGAAATTCTCAAAAAGTATAAAAGAAAACAATAATAGTATGAATAGAATATTGAGAAACCTCTGGGAGAATCCATCCATTGACAAAATAGATAGTAGTTGAATCCTATATGACAGGTGCTGGTACATAGCAATGAATAACGCAATCACGGCTGTTCGCTTCATGGATTTTACTGTCCAGTGTAGGCTTTTGCCAAGTTGTTAATCTCCGCTAAGACAGTAAAAGTGTAAGAGTTACACTGAATACAGAGGGAATGCCATCCACTATTTATATTCATTTTTATCACCTGCAATCTATTTTCCCTCCTGCATTTTTTCTTTTTACTACATTTATTCTATGTCAGCGTTGTTCCTGTGCAACTCTGTAAGACAGATGGAGACTCCTGCCACCCCTGAACTCTTTTCTGTCGTGGCGCTCATGGGTACTCACAGCATTCAAAGCTGCTCTTCAGCACTCTGGACTATAGCTCGAGTCTGGCTCCATCGGCTCCTCTATTTCATACTTTTCCCTAAGTTTGCTTTGCTAGAAATAACACTTTTCAGGTTTATACATCTTACCTTTATTTTTTAAAAACTAATTTCTGGAAAATTTGTTTCAACAAAATGATCCAAAATATCTAATTGGTGTTATCTCAGTAGAAACACATGAATATACTCCAACATATCTGTGGTCAGGAGCATATTAGAGAAAATACTTGTGAAACCTTTTTATTTTACCATGATGGCTATACTCAATCATATATTGAGTATATGATTGCAATCATTATGTTATCATATATACAATAAGCCATGTTTTGTCTTATTTTCCCCAATGCACAGCACTCCTCATGGTTCAGAAAATTAACAAAACTTAGAGGGCTCAGGAAACTTTGGAATCTTACAGCTTTCATAGAATTTTACAATTGTCCTTTGAGCAGTACCTATTGTGCAGAAGCATGGGGGCTATGGGTGGGTGGATAGGGAATGGGCTGAGGAAGGGTTCTGGCCTGACTAGCTGCCCCTATGTGGTTGGTATCTTAAAAAAAATGCAGGTTTCCTCAGCAAATACTCATGCTGGCATGGGTTTTCCAGTGATGGAGATGCCTACGCATTACCCATGCTCTTGTTAGTAACTACTCGCTTAATTGCTGTAATTAACACCAGTAAATTCATTGGTTTAGAAAGCTAGTCAAGGAGTGAAACAAGAGTAGGCTTCTTTATTTTATTAAAAATACCTATTGTGTGTCTAAAACTTCTAAATACTTGTTTTAGATAAAGCAGGGGTAAACTAATAATCTCAAACTTTAAATTTTAGTAAACAGACTAAAGAACGACAAATAGAATAGCTACATAAATTTTGTTATATTTTCCATCATGGTGAGCAGATGATCATGAAATGTGTTGCAAAGTAGATACTATATTCAGAATGAGACCATATACAAAATTAAGATAGGTTTAAAGAAAATAAGATGGTATGTGAACAGAGATTGCAAAAGAATGGAATGAGTAAACAGAGTTCCAGTGGTGAAACATTCAGATCAAAATAAGGGCAAGGACAGATTGCTAACATAGGACTCTTTGCTGTCCAGGACAGAGTGGAGCTAACACAGAGCAGTGATGGAGAGGACTGGGAAACCCAGGCAGAGATGATACCAGCCATACAATTTTGGACTTTTGATGCCAGGATGGAGCTTTGCCTTTCATATTGATGGGAATAAAAAAGGTTGGGAGGATTTTAGGTAGGGGAATGAAAAGAACTGACTTCAGTTCTAACAAGATTATTGTGTTCACTTTATTGAGTCTAATTAGCCCAAGACAGACATACTATGTTTTCATACTTTGCTTTCCTGCCCTTTGTTGATACTTTCTATTTCACACATTGATGGCTTGTGGCAAGTCTGGGCTTATAAGGACTACCAATACTGCCTTTCTAACACCTCATACAATCAAATCATTGGCTGTTTCAGCAATAAAATGTGTTGGTAATTAAAGGTACACACACACACACACACACACACACTGTAGATTCAATAGACTCGATTATGAGCTGTAAACGTAGTGAGAGTCAAAATTTTTGTGTTGCTTTTTCATGATATTTGCTCAATTGTTGAACATGAAACTGAACCTGCAATGTCCCTAAGGACTACATATTTCAATGACTGTGGCTTAGATCAGATAAACTGGGTAGAGTGATGTATAGTAATGTCTAAGGTGCCAAGTGCTACCTGGATGCCAATGAGCCTCACAGGGCTACAAAGACTGAATTTTACTGCTCCTACTAAATATGCCTCTCCTGCTAGTAGAGACACTGTGTTATATTTCCTGCCAGCCAGACAAGCTGAACTCTGCCTGACTCTTAACTCAATGAGTTTCCTTTCAGTACTAATCTATTGAACTGTTCAGAGAAGCAGTCTTTTATACAGAGCACAGCTAGCCTAACTTCTTCCTACCAAGCTCACAACAGATTGTGATATTTCGCTTTAAAAACCATGGTTAGGTTAAGTGGATAGTCTATAATATTAAAAGTAAATTCAATGTATTTTGCATATAATTTGAATATAAAGGGCAAGAGGCAAACAGTATCTTCATGAGAATAAAAAGGGGACAAACCTTTTTTTTAAAACTAAAAATATATTTCTCACCTTAATCTCAGTTGATGATTGATATGAAAAAATCTGTGCCAGGGGCATGTTGAGGAAGTACATGAGGAGCTTAACTAGAGTACATTCTGTTATTGATATTAAAACTACTTGGGCTTGGCCATGAACGTAAAATAGTTTGTGTACTTATTGGAATAAATCCATGAGGATAAACAAAATAAGGAGCTTTCATGTAGCTAGAAAAGAGTGAGCTATTTAGTGCCAGTTGGTGCTGGCATTGCTTTATGCATCTGATCACCCTTGGGTTTTTCTGAGCTGTCCCTGCTAGGCTGAGCCTGACAAGTGATTCAGGTGGAAGTGTAAAGGTACCACCATTAAGCACTGTTCAGAGGCACCTTTGATTCTCATGGAGTCTTAACTCTGCATTGCTGTCCTGTTTCTCTCATGGTGTGACACTGATACTTTTTTCTTCTGCTCCCTTGTATTAATCCAAATCTATTCTGCATGACAAGCTCTATCTCAGTGTCTGTTTTCTGAGAACTGAGCCCTCAGGAGATCTAAGTACTGAACATTGAAGACTGTCTAGTAGTAGAAAGCTAGGGGTTTGAGAGCAAGACAAAAAGGAGAAATGAGGGTTGTGAGCACAAAGCAAAAAACAGGTAAGTGGCATACTTTTCTTTAAGAAAAAATTAATTTTATTTATGTATTACTTATTTACTTTACATCCTGCCCACAGCCCACTCCAGGTCACTGCCTCACAGAACTCTTCCCCCATCCCTCTCCTTTGAGCAGGTGGAATGCCCCTGGTTATCTGTCACCTAAACCTGGCAATTCAAGTCTGTGAGTCTTGGGGGTTCTTCTCCCACTGAGACCCTACAAGGCAGCCAGATTGTAGAACATATCCTATATACAGGCAACAGCTTTTAGTATAGCCCCAGTTGTTTAGGACCACACGAATGTCAAGCTGCACATCTGTTACATATGATGGGGAGGCCTAGGTCTATCCTGTATATGTTCTTTGGTTGGTGGTTCAGACTCTGAGAGCTCCCAAGGGGATAGGAACCCCAGTGGGGGTGATAGAGGCACCAATATACCCACAAAACTTTCAACCCAAAATTTATCCTGTCTAGGAGTTTGCAGGCATGGGGGAGGGAACAGAGACTGAGGGAATGGCCAATCAGTATCTAGCCCAACTTGAGACCTATCCCATAGGCAAGCACCAATCCTTAACACTATTAATGACACTATGTTGTGCTTGCAGACAGAAGCATGGTGTCCTCTGAGAGGCTCCACTCAGCAGCTGACTCATATAGATACAGACACCCACATCTGAACAGTAGATGGAACTTGGAGACTCTTATGGAAGAATAGAAGGAAGAATTGTGGTCCCTGAAAGGGAATAGGAACACCACAGGAAAATCAACAGAGTCAAGTATGGTTACTTTTAAACTAAGAGTCATTGGTGGGTCAAGAGGATGAGGGCTGAATGTTGTGTCAAAATTTGTTTCTACATCCTATGTCGAGAAACACACATTTGCGCAGATTTTCAGTTACTAAAAGGAGTTCATGGTGGGTGGGGGTGTAATTTTAAAATTAAAAGGGGAACATTATCCATATGTTGTGAAAAAATGATAAATATACCATGGAAAAATAACAGAGGACACAGGAGAGAATGGAATCTAGTACATAAGTGAAAAGTTTGGGTTATTTTTTCTATTGAAAAAATGGGTGTACAAAACATGTACAGAAAGTGTGGAACATGGTTACCTCTATTAAGCATCATTCCTATGGGATGCTTAGAGTCCTCAGTTGTTCCATGGAACCAAGTTAACTTTTTAGGAAATCTGAGCTCTCTGTTTCTTAGTCTGTCTGGTCATCAAACCATTAGCATTAATGCTCTTTCTTTTTAAAATTTATTTACTAGCACATGTACAGAGTTTCAGATATACCTACTTTCCAAACTTTTTGAACAAAGCAATAAATTCACTATCAGATGCTCTATAGTTAATTAGGACTTGTATATAAATAGCTTTATCAAAGGTCAATGAATTCCTTATCTCTGCATGGAAAGATTCTCAAGACTTAAAATGTTATTTTACCATTTGAATGTGTAATTAATGGAAGTGTGTCCAGATAATTTCACATTAATTTTGCATTTCAGCAATCAGGGACTTATTGTGCCTGTTATTCCAAGAACACTTATGTCTAGATGGTGTTCCTTTCTTATCTCAGTTAATCAACATTAACAAAGGTGAAATAGGTATCATTGTTTGAAAGTGAATTGAGAAGTAATGATTGCCTGCATCTTAGATGCTCTAAGAACTTGAAGACTAAGGATTTTAATGCTATAAGAGGGCTTTCTCACTCTTAAACAGCACATAATGGAGAAACGAAAATTTATTCTAAAACTATGCTTTCACTAAGCCATTAACATTGGCTCATTTTCTTATAATATATTTTTCTTTTTGAAGTTAAGGAAAATCTTGATTAATTGAGGCATTGGCTATGGGCTTCTGTTAATCAAAGTTTTACTGCACCTTCTTCCCAAATCTACCTTTGATGTTAATTAGAAATTTAATATTTAATTCTCATACCTTTGTGACTATAACTATCCTCTTTAGATATTGATAGACTTTCCAAATTTAAGACAAGTCATTAAAACCATAAGCTTCAAAATATTATCCCAGACACAAGAAATTGTCATGAGAGATAGAAAACTTTGAGTAATATATTATAGTTGTTAGTTAATACATAGTTTGGTTGTAAGCCAATCCTACATATATAAAGCAACTTTCTAAATTTAATTTTTGTTAGACTCCTACATGTCATTCCTTTTTATGATCTATGGTAGTATCTTTGACTTTTGGAAATTACAGGGTTTTTTCCTTCTAAATAAAATTCTTGATGTGACAATGAAAAGACTCATTTGACCTTCAATCACTAAATTCTGTCCATCAGTGACTAAGGAGGACAAGGATCGCAAACAACCACATTGATGGGCTTGATCCACATTTTCTTCTCTTTCCCTGTGCATTTATTTTAAGACCTAGCTCATAATTATGCTCTTGAAAAAGTAAATTTCTGAGACATTACCTTTATCTAAGTGATTCCATATTTTCTCCTATATAAAGAATGCACCAGTTCCATTTATTCACTCTAACCGAAAAGGTACACTATCCAGTGACTGTGGAGTAGCCTGAGTCAGGGATAAAGAAAACAATTTTCTGTTGCTCACCAAACACTGGGAAATGATGCAAAATTTTCTAGACTTGTAAGTTTGGAAATCAGACCATAACATTTTAGTTCTTAATAGTCAGTGCCTTGCTTTCTTCTGGAAGTGCATTCAGCAAGAGGCGTAGTCTTTTACTTCATCATGTAGACTGATGACTTAACCAACTTTTGGAAACTTCTCAGATTCTAAAGTTGAGATGTCTTTGTATCTGTGTTAAAATTAATTAATGCACTATTAAGAAAAACCTTAAACCATCCAAATGTGTCAATGTTACTGTTCATAGCTTGATTCTTTTCTTCCAGAATAAAGAGGTCCTCCAAAAGCAAAATAAAACAAAAACAAAACAAGAAACAAAACAAAAAAGCATAGTTTGCTCTGAGACTATGTCTCCTTGCAATGTCAGAGGCTACACCCATAAATTCCCATCATCATGACTGCTAAACAGGAGATGAACAAGGATGATACCAACAGGCATGCTAAAGTGGACAGGGAAAAGCCCATGAGTTATCAGTCCTATAAAAGAACTATCAGCAATTAAGGAATTCTGAAAGTGGGAGAAATAGTCTTTTCCAAGGAAGAACAAACTGATTAGTTGTCCATTAAAAAATGCTCTACACTGGAAGCATAAATAAAATAATAGGCACACTGAACAGTTTATATTTAGGAACGTAAGTATATGCAACACATATGCTTGCAACAATAATTAATGAAAAAGAGGCCATGGATTTGAAAAAGAGAATGGACAGATAAATGGGTAAGTTTGGAAGTGAGAAAGATATGGAGAAATGATATAATAATTTCATAAAATCTCAAAAATAAAAGAAAGGTAATCTTTATATTATGAAAATTAATTAATAAATGATTAAATGTGCTATACTGGTGGCTTTAATTATATCACCAATATTTTTATGCCCCTTCTAGGTGTAACAAATAGTGCCAAGTGTACTTCAGATTAGCCAATTCAACTGGCTATTGTTATTTGTTTGTATGTCTCTATGGGGGGAAATGTTTTGTAGAGGGTAGCTTGCCTGCTACTTATAGCTTGTTTGGCATATATTGATACTTCTCTCAACTGATTCTTAACACTCAGAATGTATATTGCCAGATTCTTTGAATTGCTATTGTATGTGATTCTAGTATACCTGATTTATAGGCATCATTCTCTCAGATTCGACTGCCAACCAGAGAAGTAAATGAATGTCACCATGATCAGAGACCTGAAGTCAACTATGACATAATAGAGTGGGGACCCTCACAGGAGGCGGGTGAGCATAATGCATCAAAAACCAGAGAAGCCTTTGCGTTCTGTTGAGTCTGTGCATCAGTTTTTAAAGAAAGCAGGAATACAAACATTCAAAATCATAGTTATTAGATTGTAAATTCTTTATTATTATAATTCCTGTTTTCCAGAAAAAGGAACTTCAGATAAAGAAGTATGAGACAGAGTCTGAAAGAATATTGGAAAGGTTTCTAAACTTGGGCATTAATTTGGACTGTTATCAAAATTCATAAGGAACATAAGAGGATATTAATCAAGAGGAAGAGATGCCTAAATCTTTAAATGAATATAAATAGGATCATCAAACCTTAAAAATGGTGTATATATATATATATATATATAGAGAGAGAGAGATTGAGATTATTTCCCACTCAGGTAAAATCAAAAGTAAATATTGTGTTACTATGCTTTCAACTGTTCCCTCAGAATCTATACTGGAATCTCCTTTAGATTTGACTCCTCCATTGTCTAAAGATGATTCTAAAACATAGGAGAAGAACTTGATAAATAATCTAATCTTAAATTCCTACTTCCAATGAGAATTTAGGAGAGCCCATAAAAATGTTAAGTTTACAACCTAGGCAAGCTAGGGCATAGTTTAGAAAAGCAACTTGTTTCCCTATCCTTACCTGGTCTCAGGAGCTCTGCATGGTGTTCCCAGTGCAACTTCTGCATGGACTTCAATGCTCTAACCTGTATTTTTAAAACTCTAAAAACAGAGATGATGCTGGAGTCCTCACATACCATCATGAAAGGCAAGAAAAGAACTACAGCTACTTGAATCCAGACCAAAAAACAAAAACAAAAAAACCCAAAACCATTTGCATAGTGAGTGAATCATTTACTTCCTTTAAACTTATTTTTCCTACTAAATTGTTTCCTACAGGTATATAGCACAAGAAGGTAAACCTCTGGAATGGATTTCTGTGTACCATAATAGCCATAAAATACTAACCTTTAACCTTATTCTTATTTCTCAATTAGTAAATCAGGGGAGGACCTGATTCAACAATTATATTGATTTAATCCTTCTTGTATTATATTATCCTCAATAATCAGTTTTTATGATTGTTACAGAACTCTGGATTTTCAAATTTTATTCATAGATTACTATGTAAGGATATGAAATCACTATCCAGCTGGTAAGCTATTGGATTTTCTCATAAAAACTGAAGTTGTGATTAGAAAAAAAGTCCAACTTTCTCCTATTCTACATGCAGATACTTAGTTTATTAATGGTTCATCTAAAGTTATAGGAGGAAGTCATGAGCCAGATAGCCATGCTTCTATTAAAACTTCTCTTTCCTCAGCCCAAAGCAGGAAACTTGTTTGATTCATCTATTATGGTTAATTTAAAAATGCTTAAATATCATTTCCGATTCTGCTTATGTTGCATTATTTCCAGCAATAGGCTATTGAGCCTCATGTACTCTAATTTCCCTGGTTTTATTGAAGAAGGAAATAGCAAGCTAATGCATTAACCTGCCCTATTTTTTACTTCTCAAGATTAAAATGGGAATGGGTATGCATCTTTGATTGCTGATGTATTCATTGAAACCTCTGGTTTCCTCTTCAGCTCCTCTTGTCTGGATCTTTAAAGACAATGGCGGAGAGTTGAGGGGATAGTAGAAGTCATCAGGCAGCTAGCAAACCTCCATCTAAAGGGCAAAAGGAGATATTGACTATATCATCAAAAGTAAAGGCTCCCACCCAGGAACAAGTTAAGGCCCTATGCACTGAGGGAGAAGTGAGTCTAAGAAACACACAGAGCCCTTGTCATGAGAATCTACTTTTGGTAATGCTAGCTGCTTTGATCTGTGCATCTGAGGTGAATGCCTCTGAGCAAGTGCATTAGTCTTCATCCTTCTTTGATTCAACTTGTACATTGGATGGATCCAGATCCTGTTACTTTACTAATGACTGTGTTTATTACTGAACCTTGGGAGTATCTATAATAGATTCATTATTTCACTGAAGACAGGACTGGATTTAATATTTCCTTGGGATTTGTAATGGTTTGAATAAACATGGCTCCCATATGCTTATAATGCGGGCTTATTGGTTGATCTATGTCACTGAGGGTGGACTTTGATGTTTGAGATTCTCAAGCCAGGCCCAGTGTCTCTTTCTCTTCCTGCTGTCTGCTGAACCAGATGTAGAATTCCCAGCTACCTTTCTAGTATCATGTTTGTTTACAATCTGGCTTCCTGTCATGATGAGCATAGACTAAACCTTTGAACTCTAAGCCAATCCCAATTAAATGTCTCCTTTATAAGAGTTGCTGTGGTCATGGTGTCTCTCAACAGCATTAGAAACTCTAAGACTGTATTTGTGCTCCTATTAAATGGAAAATATGGGTTTATGTTCTATATGAGACCAGAACTACTTATCTTATAGGTCTATTTTCAAGCTATTCTCTAGAGTTTTTTGATTCAATACAATAATGTAACCAATAATACTGGACATAGTTTGTATCACTGTTAAGGTACTGAGAGACCTTACATTCTCTTCTAATATTATAATTTGTTTGCTTATAGCATACCAATGAATCAATTGATAGCTACATTTATCTGCAACATCTCAAGTCAAAACAACTCTAGATATCTTCCTATTAAAAATAAAAGTATTCCATTGTGTAAATGTATCACATTTTCTGTATCCATTCCTCTGTTGAGGGACATCTGGGTTGTTTCCAGCTTCTGGCTATTATAAATATGGCTGTTATGAACATGTGTCTTTATTACATGTTGGAGCATCTTCTAGGTATATGCCCAGGAATGGAATAGCTGGGTCCTCAGGTAGTATTATGTTTATTTTTCTGAAGGTTTGACAAACTGATTTCCAGAGAGGTTGTATCAACTTGCAATCCCACCAGCAATGGAGGAGTGTTCCTCTTTCTCCACATCCTCACTATCACCTGAGTTTTTGATCTTAGCCATTCTGACTGGTGTGAGGTGAAATCTCAGGGTTGTTTTGATTTGCATTTTCTGGGGAGGGGAGAGGAAATGGGGAGGTTCCAAAGGGGAGATCTGGAAAGGGGGACACATTTGAAATGTAAATAAAGTAGGATAAATAAAAAAATATATATTAAAAAAAATAAATGGGGGTGGAGAGATTTCAGAACACAATCCAAGAATGGAGTTGTATGAGAATTCTGAGTGCTTGTGAGAAAAATTAATGAATATAAGAAAAAGTCTTATGTCCCCAGTGTCTTCAAAAACACAAAATTGTTCTTAGAATTTGTTTTCATGCCCTGCCCAGGTTTAAGGGATATAGGAGTGAATTTACTTCATATTATTCATTACAACTGGCAATTTGTTTATATGCCTCTGTGGAAAAAAACATGTTTTTGCTATGCGTTGACTGCCCACTATGTACGGCTTATCCTTGTAATTAGACATTTTATTCATATGATGCTTCTTAACTCTCAGAGTACATATTGTCTGGAGCTCTGAATAAAGTTAATTATTATGTGAGACCTTACTCCTCTTTATTTATAGGCTCCACTCTCCCATGAGCCACCACCTCTACAGTGGTAAACAGTAGCTCTATTTATTAGTTAAGAAGTTGATCTTCCCTATAAAATTAAATATTTGAAAAAGTTCTGTGTCAATATTACAGCCACTATATGACAAATAAATGAAACAAGATAATAAATAAAATTATCAAATTATTTATTCTAATTCTAAGTGTTCATAGATAAAAACATATACACATAAGCAACACTAAGTTGATTTAGCAGGTTGCATTTATATACTTATATTTGTGCTTATATGTAACAGTAATAATTAAAGGAGACAAAGAAAACATAGCGGTAATTAGTGAAGGTAGAACAAAGCCCTGGAGGTAGAGGACACAGTAGGAGGGGGAAAGCAGGTATGATAATAAGACATTTCAGTGGATAAAAATATATTATAACATATGAAATGTCATAATAAAACAATATTTTGTGCAATGAATAAAAGCAATAATAAAACCAAAAAATAAAAATTGACATAGTAAAAATAAAATAGAATATAAAATCAAATTTAAAAATGTAAACTAATTCCAAAATAAATGAAGATAGGGTTATATCTGTATAAGTTTTAGCTAACTGTTAGTGGTTAGACTGGTTGCAGCGTTGAAGTCACTTCAAATATATCTCAATCATGTCAAAAAATTAATGTAGGATAAAGTGTTATTAAGAAATTAATTTTGCCAAATAGATCTTAATGGCTCATTGCCTGTAGTGTTGTGCGTATAACAGCTGCTAGATCAGTGCTTTGGGGATCAAATTATCTCTATAGAAATAGAAAAAATCTTTTGCATAATTGTATCAATAAATCTTTCTTCTGAAGAAGCAATATTGTATTTTGCCAGTGCTCTTTCTGTGTAGTAAATACAGTGGTCAAAGTCTAGGAATTTTGAGGGAACTTTAAATTAGTAAGACATAAGACTTGTGTAACAAGAAAGGTGATAGAAAATTTAAAAAGAATGAAAAATTCAACCAGAGACTTAGCAGCATCACATATGCCAGGTAAGCTATGCATCAAATTGTATATCTCATAAATGAAGACAATTTCAGCAAACTCACTACTACTACTACTACTAATTGGCTCCGAAGCCAACCTAGAAATAGTTTCAGGAATGTTAGTCATTTTTAATAACATTTAAATTTAATGATTTAATGTACTATTTTAAAATATATGCATTTGCTTATTAGAAAAAATTGTGAAATCACATTTAAATAACCATAAAGTTCATCACAATCTAATCATTGAACATTTTTTATGGCTTGGCATCAAAGGCTGTTCTTCATTCTGTGAAACAAGTGTGAATTATCAGAATCTCTAGGACTGTTTACATGTTAATTCAGAAATGTTAGTGCAGTCAAATAGCCTAACGATAATGTGTGGCTAAATGACTGGATTCTGATTAATAGTTTACCATGTTAGTAATGCTGAGAAATTCTCCCTATCCCAACACACAAAATGATGTAAGTCACAGAAGACTAAGAATAAAGATGTGAATGTACAATTCATTGAAGTCACAGTTTATTAATTGATGTTTTAAAGTGTTCAGTGTTTGGAGCAAAACAACTTTTAGCACCACCCCTGTGCCAATATTCCAGCTGTATCTGCTTTCTAGACAGATTGGGGGTGTGTCTATGATGCTTAGTTTTCAGCTGTTCACTAAAGCCCATTGCCAAGATGAAGGACCATCAGATACATACAGATTTCTGTACCATTTGCTGAAATTCATGGGGAATAAGCAATACTATGTTTGTGTCCTATATGATGAAAAAATAAAGATGCTTTACATTTCTTTTAATCAAAGTTTTGTGAACTGCATTGCATTTTCATATACAAGTGTGAACAAAAGGAATAAAAGAAATAGACAGCTTCTTATAATTACACTGGAATTGGACACTAGGCTAACACATCTTTTGCATAAAGCTATATTTATGGTTTATTGTCATTTGTGTTTAAGTTTGAATGAATCTCTGTAGTTACTGGACTACTCTTATGTAGAAAAATAAAACATAGATTTCTGTAAGACTGACTCACATATTTTTCTTTGGCATTTGCTTCTAAGTTGTTAAACTTTAATATTTATGTATAGATCTGTTAAAAGTTGTGGATAATCATATGTTCTTCGCGTTTCTTAGGTAATTTGTTATGCCACTGAAATCCAAGCTCAATAGAAGAATTTACCTGTCCCACTCCTGAAAATGGCTTCATGGAATGGAACACACACTCCCTCCAAGAGTAAGTTTTCAAATTTCAATCTGAAGACAACATCTTATGATAAACTCTTTCAATGGTACCATGAACTCCTTGTTGGTCCAGGTTTTAACTGTTTGGTAAGAAGATGTTCCTTTTGATTTTCAGTCAATGTTTTCAGGAAGATGTAAATTAACCTTCTGCTTAATTTTCTTGCTCTGTAAACCTCACTTCCAAAATACACAATAAATTTCAGAGGTTGGAAGAAAGAATGTACTTCTTTGAACTAAAATAATAATAATAATAATAATAATAATAATAATAATAATAATAATGAAACCAATTTAAATATCTCACATAAATACACAAGGAAGAATAATCTCCAAAATGTAGTTATATAAAAGAGAAGATATCATTTTTCATTATTAATTTAATAAAAAGGTTTTTAGCACCAGAGTTTATTATTCATAGAGTATTCATAATGTTACTGAAACAGAGAGAGACACTGAAAAGTGCATTAACGTAGGAAGTTCTGTTGCACATTTCAAAAGCAGAAGCAAACAGCACTTTTGTAAACAAAGACTAAGAAAGCACAATGACTAGGATACATGGGTGATTTTTATCAACTCTGCCATATAATTTAATGAATCACTAAAGTGGATTTTAGTGAAGTTACTGTGGTTTTGTTGACACCTCTTTTCTGTATCTTTATTTAACATATATTTATTTCACAAATAAAGCCTATGCCTGAAGGCTAGATCCA
Organism: Rhynchomys soricoides; assembly: GCA_019843965.1. Classification (NCBI taxonomy): domain Eukaryota; kingdom Metazoa; phylum Chordata; class Mammalia; order Rodentia; family Muridae; genus Rhynchomys; species Rhynchomys soricoides. Next base: position 740,395 of record JADRCH010000006.1, on the reverse strand, counting down.
ACACACATAACCCAGAACTGGTGTGGTTCACAGAGAACTACACCTTTTGTAATATTATCTTTAAAAATCATTTAGTTATTATTTTATGTGTAATTGTGTGGATATATTCTTGTCACAGTGCGCATATAGTAGGTCAAATGATAACTTACAAGAGCCAGTTCTTTCCTTCCAGGATGTGGATTCTAGGGATTAAATTTGGGTCATGAAGCTTGGTGACAAGAGCCTTTACCTCCTCAGCTATTGTTTTGTTTTTCATTTTTCAACACACCTCAGTCATGGTGCAACCTAATATGCTACTATTTTTTCCATTCAATGAACCATTGTATTTATATTGTCGATAGGAACAGCCTATACACTATGCATGAAGCATATTTGATTCAGAAAAGAGCTGCCATAATTGTAGAATTAATCCAGTTAAAATAATTTTTTAAAAATAATCATATTTTTTGTTTATATTTTTTACAATTCTATGGATGAATATCATGCATTCTAGTTACTCCTCCAGATAGCATCCCTTATTCCCTTTCTGCTCTGGCCAGCCTCTTTTCTATAGATTTATTTCCCATATTCATAACTGTTGTTTCATTTGGTGTCCCACAGAGTTTAAATAGGGCTTTCTGAAGTGGAAACTTTTAGTTCTTTGAATTGTTAGTTATGCCAAATGATGTTTTTCTGGGGCATACAGGTAAAAGGATGTCTTGCTAAAGCAAACACATGAAAGACTTTTCCTGAAGCAGACACAGGTGAGAGGATGTTTGGATATAGCAGACACATGCAAGGATGCTTGATGGAGGAGTGTAAATACGACCCCACACACAATGGAAGTGAACACTGAGCCTTGATTTAGTTTGCTCCACCTTGCTATTCTTCGCTAAAGACATGCATGTATTGGTTCATCTTACATAGCATTGTTGAGCTCAACTTGTGATAACGCTACCACTGAGAGAAGAAACTCACCCAAGAACTGCTCCTGAGGTTTCTGAGGCAGCTTGCTGCTTTTGTGACTTCATCTCAGGCTGGTTGGCAAGCTTGGGGGGTTTCTTCAGAATTGAACTGCAGTTCTTCATTGTGCCTGATGTCTGCTTGCTGAAAGGACTGGACTGTAGCTGCTGGTTCATGCCTGGGGTCTGCCTGTTTAGAGGACTGGTCTACAGCTGCTAACTCATATTTGGTGTTTGCTACAGGACTGAACTCTGCCTAAGAAGATCCAGCTCACCCCCAAAGAACTATTGCTGAACAAGTCCACTTACACCAAATGCTAATAAGTTTTCTCTTCCACTACCTCTGCTGGGTGATGGGCTAGCGGAGAGATTGAACCCTTATTAAAAGTTTGTTGAAAAAGATTTATCTCTATAGCTGTCTGTGTGACCTTGGTTTTAGATCTATTTATTAGAGCTTGATGGGCTCAACAGCTGCATCCAGTTCCTCCCACTCTCCCAGAATCTGTCGGTCGCCAATAGTTCAGGAGTTAGAGGGCCATGTGAGACCCTTCCAACCCACAGCTAACTGTTATGTTGGCCTGAGTTGAGTGGGCACAGTGCCAATAAGAGCAGCTGTTGTAAGTATATGAATGCCATGCCCTTACCATGGCTAGAGATGGTAGTATAAATATCTTGTTTAGGATTGAGCCCTCAGTCATCCTTTGTCCTTAAGATCTTGTGCAGGTATATGTCTCACATTCACCTACTTTCACTGCAAATAAAGGTCCTCTGATTATTCCTGAAAATATCCATTTTCTGTGCATTTAAGCAGAGCAGTTTCATAATATGCCAATTTAACTGAGAAAGCAGTGGTAGACCTATTCCCAAGCCCTTGAATTCCAAGAAGTCCTCAGTTTTATGACTAGGTTAAGAATACTGGATATTGATTCCCTCCTTTGAAGCAGGCCTCAAACCCAACCGGGACCAATCTGTTACTCCCACAGCCAAGCCACTATTACATATCTTGCATGGAAGATTGGTTTTGTAGTTTATAGAATTTACATAGCTATAATATGTTTGCTCCAAGTAACAAGCACAGGACCATTTGGGGTTCTGAAAGCTAGGCAGCAAGGAGTGTGTTTTAGATTAGTTTTAACCTGATTTCTGTTTCTTGTATTCAAAGTGTGTGGTATTTTCAGCAATTAGGTATTACATACTTGTTCTAGTGGGCAATGGAAAGCAATGGCAGCAACATGCCTTTTGTTTGTTGGCTTGTCCTAATAACTATTATTTTACATTTCTTTATCTACACTTTCTGTTCTGCGTATGCTTGTGTGGTCTGTGAATGAGCTTGGGCCCTGTTACATGTTTGGGGGAGGCAGAGGACAATGTGAAAGACCCAGCGTGGGTCCCGGAGATCAAATCTACATCACCAGACTTGGTAGCAAGTGCTCTTACCCTTTGGCAGATCTTCATAGCTCACATCTCTGTCCTTTAGATAGGTCAATACTTGTTTGTTTTTAGATAAGATGCTATTTCCCAAGGGATTACAATGAGCAACTTAGATTTGTTAGCATCTCAAAACCAAAACAAACAAACAAAATAAATAAGTGAATCTTCAGGGCTATTTTCTCGTTTCTTGTTTCTGTTTCATCTATGGTTTCTTGGTTGCAGCTGACATATAATTGAGTGTTTAGATGCCAGTTCTCACACTGGGTGTAGAGATGTGTACATGATCCTTTTAGGAAATTTGGAATAAAGCATAATGTTCATGTGCTGAGACTCATTGCTTTTAGAATAGAGTGCCTGGTTTGGGGCTTGTAGAGTGGTAGAGTGGCTTTTGAAAAGTCTTTGAAAACTAAATTAAGAACAAGCATTCATACACAAGAAAGACTTTTGAGGACCCATGCATGCAGCAGCCATTTTCTATTTGTGTTTTTAGGTTATTTTAAAATGCTATTTGTGACATTTCTGAGAAATGCTTTAATTTGAGATTGGTGACACCATATTTATTTTAGCTTGACACATTAACCTAGATCATTGTTTTGAAAACTTTTTAGCTGAAAGATACAGTTTGTTATTATGTTCCAAGTGAGGAAATAAACCACATGTGCTACTTTTTCTGCCTGATGTATGTCAATGTGTGTATCTGTGGAAGCTGTATATGTATTCAGGACTTTTCTTACATGTTTATTACAAGAACCTATGAATTATATGCTGTCAGCATAAGTCAATCTCTTTTTCTTTGTTCTATAATGTCTACTCATGGCAAATTTCATTAAGAAATTTTAATTTTTTCAGTATAAATGTCTGATTTTTATGTACTATTTTGCCCCTGGTTTGTGTAGGTTTCCTGGGGGTAAAACTTCTAGAAGGGACTGATTTAAATACTTTTGATTTGATTGCTTCATCCTTAAGATGAGGTATATTTTATCAACCTTGAATTTTCTGTTGAAATCTCATTGTTTTGATAGTTTCCTGGGTTAAGCTAGTTTTATGAGCACTGAATAAATACACATTGAGAGTTAATTCAGGTCAGTCGTCTAGTACCAGTTCCATTTACACTTTCCTGACAATTTCCTTTCTTTGATATATAGAATATATTTTGCCCTAGTTTGAAACTACTTGTGGAGGTTTGCTTCTCGTTCTCCCATCAAATGGTTGGATAAAATGGCTACAATTTCATACTTTTCCTAAAATCACTTGCCATTTAGTGTGCATTCTCTATTCATTTTTGTTTACTTCTTGGCTTGCAGGTGATGGCCAACAAAGGTAAACGATCCTCTTCTCCCTTGCCACTGTTTTCTCTCAGAACAAAGAAACCACAGCAGCATAATATCCAAGAATTCTATTTCATTCCCATTCTCCTAAGTTATATGTTCTTCCTTATGTATGGTGCTTTTCTTGCTATTTACAATTTACACTAAAATACTTCAATTTATTTTCTGTTGACACTTACAGGAACATAATCTGAAGTCAACACTACTTGTGAGTTCACTATATATCTTAGATACCTTTAATGCACATGGTTAGAATGCTTTTCCTATAAACTGATTAGAGCAATGAACTGTGCATGGAGTAGTGGGTTCTATGTTCCCCTGGTATTTGTCCGCTTGGAAGCCCAGTAGTCATTTAGATCATCTTACACACACACACACACACACACACACACACACAAAAAAAAAAAAATGTGGGTTTGTATGTATATATAAAGTAGGACATTTGATAGCCTATACTTCAGTCTTTTGCCTTTTTTGTGTTTCTGTTATTAGCTTAATTTTCCCATTCCTCTGCTAGACAATCAAAACAAAAATATGATACCCCACACCCAGCTACTATAGTTTCAAGTACACATGATAGTAGTGTGGCCTTGGAGCATAGACAGAAGCAGAGCCAAGGAAGACTCAGAGATAACTAGAAATATGTAGTATATTTACATTTAGCAGATGTTTTCCTATGATAAATTCAGATTTTGCTATGAAACCTTTTATTATTATATTGTTATGATTTGATTTAAAAAGTTGTAGTCAATCAATTCAGGTTGTAATGAGGGCTTGCCTTCCCTGTATGTGTGTGTGATAGTCCACATTTTGTTTTAGCATTTTGGGTCTTAGCAATAGACAAACTGCATACAAATAGTATTTACTAGAATTTCTCTGAGAGTTGAAATAATTCTAACTCTATACTGCATTAGATTTATAACTATTGTAATACTTTTTAATTTGCTTGAGAGCAAATTAAAATTAGATAAGCTGAGTTTTGTCTAATGTTTGAATAAGAATATATATATTTGTTTGTTTGATAGAATTAAATAGAATTACATAGCTGATATTATAATATACAGAACTCTTTCTCCCCCTTTTTCTGAATTTCTGAGTCTCCCATTTCTACTTTTGAATTGCTGAGATTATAGGCAGATATCACCATCCGAGATGTTTCACTTTTTTGATTATTATTATTTTATTTTTTATTGTCTTACTATTTTTGTCAGTTTCATTCTTACTGGGAAATAATGCCTTACAGAAACAACTTGAGGTTGAAATAATTTTCTATGTTTTGTAGTTACTGTGGGTTCAATCCATGGTTGCATAGCTCCATGAGCTAGAACTATCACCAAGGTGGAAATGAATGTTGAGTAGCTTCTTCACCCCAATCTATAGCAGAGATAGCTCAGGGGCCTACTGTCCCCAGTGAGGACCCAATTCCTGTGTTTTTTTACTTCTCAGTTATATAGAAAGTATCCATCTGATTACCCAAAGCTATGTGATCTAAACAACCTCCTAAATGCAGAAACAGACTTGCCCCAAAGTGTGCTGTACTAATCTCTCCTGTATTTATCCATCTATCAAGCTGACAAGTAAGATTGCACATGACTTCTCTCTCTCATTTGTCCTTAACTCCCTCCCTCTTTACTTCCTTCTTTTCTCTCTCTCATCCCTCTACTTTCAACTTTTGTGTGAGTAGATTACTTCTGGTTTTTTATTTGTTTGTTTTGTTTTTTAAAAAATGTAATCGCATATATCTGCAGAGAAACAAAATTTTCATAGATTTTTTCAATATATGAAAAACAGAATCATGATTAATATATGTAAATAGCCACCAGACTCAGAATTCAATTATTTTGGTAAATGAAAAATTTACAAATGATGCCAAACTATAAAACTTGCAGGTAAATTGTATTTATATCTTGTTTTATTTTCTCCAGTTGTTTCACTGAAGTAAGTGTGCTCAAATGTAAAATGGTCAAGGTCTTAAATCCTATGTTAGATTTCAAATAACAAACTAGGGAATAGCATCTAATGATAGTGATTACTTTGGATTAAATGTAAAAAAAATTGTAATTGTATCATGCATGCAATGAAGGTTTTCACAGTACTATAGCATTCCCACATTTTTACTAGGATGCCTTTAGTAATCCTCCATCTCTAATTTGCAAACACCTGTGAAAAGCAATGATTTTACCTAATGCAAACTAATTATTATAGAAATTAAAATAATGTAAAAAGATAAAATACTGTGTTATATAATGAGCTGCTTTCAGTAATCTACCCTCAGAATCCTTGCCAAATTAAAATTCTTGTTCTGTCTTTGAGGAATGTGTAGACCTAGTACTTGCTAGTATTGCAAGAAGACATTTTGAAGAGTGTGGTTCTTGAGACAGAAGGACAAGAAAGTGAAACTACATGTTTTATGTCAGGTATACTGAATTAGATGTAAAGCCACATTTTCACTGAGTATTGGTGGGATGAGCCTCCTGCCTCTTGACTCCTCTTTACTGGCTGGATTGTGAGATCCAGACACCTGGAAAGAATTAGTATGTAAGCATAAAGTAAGGCTGTTCTGTGAAAAAATAGCAGTCTTCTAACTTCTGCATCCTAAATTCCCATATGTGTATGATCTTCACCGTAGAAATAGAATATTGATAACAGAACTAAAAGAGAATGTCAGCTTTATCTCACTAAAATAGGAAAATTAGTAACAGAGACTTACAAAACTTGAACAACTTGACAAAATATTATTTCACTCCTTTCAAGCAGGAACCTACCCAGGTAGAACTTAAATTTTGTCCTAATTTTTCTATTTTTCAAAAAACATGATTAATTAATGTTAAATAAATATAACTATATGAAATAAGTTAACTTAGCCAGGCATAGTGGTGTATACTTTTAATCCTCGCACTCGGGAGACAGAGGCAGGAGGATCTCTATGGGTTTAAGGTTAGCTTGGTCTGTGTAGTGAATTCTAGGACAGCCTAAGCTACACATTGAGATCTTGTCTTGATCCTCCTTTCTCCCAATAAAATGAAGAAAAAAAGAGAAAATATAAAATAAGTTAATGTGTTCGATGTTCTACATTTTGGGAGTTTTCTTATGATACTTTTCATCACTACAGCAGTCAGTCTTTGCTACTTAATTATGTCCTGCTGCTTTTGAATATTATTTCAGAAGGGCATCCATAGACATTTTCAAAACCAAAACCTGATCCTCCACTTTTACTAACTTGATTTTTTGTTCTTAATTAGATCTGATTTTGCATTTTAGAATGGTAACTTAAAAACAGATGAGGAATAATCTCTTTATTCTGATTGAAATATATCTATTTTACTAATTTGAACAAAGTCTTCCTTTTTCTATGAACATTTCTATGAGTATTTCCTGATAGTTTATGATTTTTTTTACTTGCCCCCCACACACCTGATTTTCAACAGGTGATGTTTAACACAATCATATTTATTTGACTATTATTCTTCTCAAAGCTGAACATCTAAGATGTTCAGCTAAAAACCATGTGTATGGTAAGGAAAAAAGACACAAAGTTGGATGGGGAGGGAAATAGAAGATAGATCTAGGAAGAATTGCATAAGCGATTAATGTGGTCAGAATAGGTTATAGGAAATTCTCAGAGAACTAACTTTAAAATTGTTCAATAGAAATATGTGATATAAATTATCTACAGAATAATATTGTTTATAAAAATATTAAAAGTTTCAAATGTATCATCTAAATCTAAGCCTAATTTAGATGATCAAAGTGAATTAATATAATACATAGACAGTATATTTGAGAACAATTTCTTAAGAGGAGCTACGGGCTATGTGATATCTGGTTTCATCAAAGGGAGAGGAGTGGAGGCTCCTCCTGCCAGTACTCAAAAATAATAAATTGGATTTAAAGAAATCCCTTAGAAAAGTGAGGCATTTCAACATTGAAGTATGCCAACAACTTGTGCCTGCCTTGGATCTGGAGGCAACAATGAAAGTGGGCAGAGACCTGATTGTGGGAAGTAATTTCAATCCCCAGATTCTAGATGAGAGCTGATATAGTTAGTGTCTTCAAGACCTCCTCTGGCATCTATGGCACAGACGGTCTAAGGCCATGTTAAATTCTGATGAATGAGACCTGAGAATAAGGAGTTATTGACAGAGCAACAGCATGTGCAAGCAGCAGGAAGATGGTGAGAAACTCAAGAACAGTCATTGCCTGCCTAGGAAAGTGCATATTAACAAGGCACAAGAACTCACTGACCTGTGGGTAGCAGTTTTTCTGTTTCCCAACTGTGGATCAAGAGTGTGATCAAGACAATGAAAAGCTAAAACCAATATATGAAGAAGCCAAATTGACTCTTGCCCAGATTGACTGCCAGTTAATCTCTGGCCATTGCTAGAGCAGAAAATATATTTCAACTAAATGCAGATTGATTACTACCCTGAGTGGTTATTTTTTAGTATACAGTTTGGGGTAGCTGTGGGAAGTGTGTATTATTTAAGAGTATGTAGTAAAATCATGGAGCTTGAAGAAGTTGCTGATGAGTAAATGGTTTCCATAATGAACAACTGCAAATAGACAGGCAAGATAACAATAAAAATAGATATTACTATGTTCCCAAACATATTTCTTATGGGCGGTATATTGATAATCTTAAAAGTTAAAATGCATTAACATATAATTTCCATAAGAACAATATAAGTTTGTCTATGTACACATCTTTCACATGTTATAAATGTTGAGAACATTGGGGAAAGGGCTGAGACTAGATCATTATTACCAGAGCCTACAAGAGCAGTATACAACAGTTGGTTTTGTTCTTTTCCTCCAGTCTTACCATTTTAAAGATTGTAACTTGTTGAGGAAAAGGGCAGCCACTGGATGGGAAGAGATATCCTGTGTGTATGGTCAGCCATTGTTTCTGCTAGCTTGTGACTTTGTTTCCCAGGACACTGTCAAGTATAAAAAGGTTAAGAAAAATAAACTCGAGGCTGTACTGGTATAGCCCTGCATCCTCCTGATTCTAACTCTTGTTCCTGAGTCTTCATTTTGTCTTTCCTATAATCATCCTCACTCTCCCCTCAGAGGAATGTTCAACTTCGTGCTGGTGGGATGGGTATAGGAGGCATCTGAACAGGAACGCTCTGAGTGAAGGACACCACAGAAAAAGTGAGCAGTAAAAAGAAAATAGAACTCAGAAAAAGGGCATTCAGTGCAGTGAAAACTTCTTAGGAGTAATAGACATAGGAGAATGCAGATAAGGGAACTCAGAAAAAGTAAGGTAGCTAGGAAAAAGCAAAAGTCAAAAGAAAAAAGAAACCAAAAATGGGAAATGGAAATAGTCGCATGCTTTTTGTACAAATGCTGAAGAATATGCTTTGCTAAAGTAGAGCAACAGGAATTAGAAAAAAAAATTAAGATTTTGTAGAAAAGGGTTGTCCTTGGTTTCCTGAGGAAGGTACAGTAAATTTAGCAACCTGGAGGAAGGTTGGAAAAAGACTATGAGATTATTATGATGTGAATGAACCAGAAAAAAATGTCCTGTAGATACTTTTAGTCTTTGGACTCTAATTAGGGAAAGTTTAGATTGTAGATATAAGAGAAATAAATGGTAACATATCCCTTCAGGGGACACATCAACAGAAAAGGGAGAAAGTGAAACTAACCTGTTTAGAGCCACGCAAGGTGCACCAGGTGGAGGTGTAAGGGGCAGCAGCTGATCACCAGCCTATCGCAGCTGTGGAGCAGACCAGCCAGTCCTATTCCCAGACTGGCTGTCCCAAGCTTGCTGCCAGAGTGCCCTCTGCCCCCTGGAATGGTGAAGACAGCAGCAGCATTGGAGTTCAGAGAGGGGAATGACACATAGGTGGAGGAGTCAGAGCGGAGCAGGACACCAGGTCCCAAGGGACAGGTGAATGGAGCTCACTCAGCCCCTTCCTTCTCTCAGGTGGTGGCAGAGACAGCAACATGGAGCAGAGCATTATGGAGGACAGCCTGAGGACTCTCTAGCTCTGGCACAGGTGAGTTATGATCCAATCCAATAGTTGGCCCAAAATTTAAATTATATGAACTAACATATATCATATAAGGTAGAAATTACATATAGTGAAATGTTTATAACATGTATTTTATTCATGTGTCCTCAGAAGATGACCCATCCTTGATAACTACATACATATTCACACATGCATGTGTATATATAGTTGTCCACATTAAATATAAATTATATACTAACTATGAACTATACACGATAAATACAGATTATATGTGTTAAATATAAATTGTGTACATTTAATATATATTATATAAGTTTATATGTATTATATATCATGAATAAAATTATATGCATTAAGTATTAATTATGTACTTTAAATGAAAATTATATACATTAAATATAAATTATATATGTTAAAATAGGAATAAAATATGTACTAAATTTATAAAATATGAGTTATAATACATAATTTCAAATGTCCTCAAGGACAGAAAATTGTAGAGTGAACCCATGGAGCTCCACAAATCAGTTACATAAAATAAAAATGGGAAGTTGTATATTCCTTCACTTTTTTATTTTGAATTTTTTGACAGGATGCTAAGGGACTCTCTTCTGCTGAGTGTTATGGCTGTAGTGGAATTCCTCCACTTATTTGATTGGCTAATAAAAATGACAAGAAGCCAATAGATGGGCGACGATATGGAGGTGGGATTTTCCCGGCAGGAAGAGAGGGGGAGAAGATGAGCAGTGAGACCAGACAGCGGATAGACTTGGAGGTACAGGATGTAGATCAGGAATTGTTAGACCTGGTAGTGACCTCCACTACCGGGAGAATTCCAACATAGAAGAGCTGATGAGTTTAAAATGATAGATTTCACGTCCAGTGATTGTGTCATCTGTTAATTTAAAATTAAGATTATCTGGTAGTTTCTATTCGGGACAATTCAGTTGGGCAAGTTGGCGCAGCTGGCCACGGGGTGGTGGGCTGGCAAGAGAATGATCTTGGAACTCTGGAGAGGAAGAGCTGGTGTTTGTGAAAGAGCCATTAGTTAGAGAAATAGCAGCAGTAGATAGCCGTAGGGGATGGACAAGATGACCTAGCTGGATTTAGCGTCAGGATTTTGCGATGGATTTTAAAATTGCATGCTACATCTAACAACCTACAACTTGGCATACTTGTGCCTAGGTGAGTTGCAAGGATCTGCTTACTGGCATATGGCATGGTTCTGATCAGTTATTAATATGGGAAAGAGGGGCATGATTGTGTTTTTCTACAGGATGCTAAAAGTGGCAGGTGGATTACAGAGAGTTTGGTTCACCATGCAAAGAAAGCAATTGGTCAGATCCATGATGCTGATGCAGATGCAGATGCTGATGAGCCACTTTCTGATGTCAACTCGAGAAGAATCCCCAAACAAATTCTGATGAGTGTCTAAAGGACTGTATTCAGGACTTTGGAAGCTAGCTCAGGATGACCACAGACTTATATCTGGGAGATGTTAAGCCAACTAACACAGTTACTAAATGGATATGGAACACTGGGTTCAGATTGACGTAAGTAAGAAATGTATTTGGCTGCATTTTCCTCCCATATGTGTTGTTGGTAAGGAAAAAAATAACATCACTATGTATGGATCCTGATTCAATGTAACTTGTTACAACAGTAACTTGACTAACTGTGTGTCTGACATTGTACAAGGAATTTATGTTGTGGCACTTCATCAACCTTCATTTGTTATGCTTCCAGTTACTGTTTCAGAACCTTGGTATGCAGATAAAGGTTTGTAAGTATTGGATGAAATTCAAAAAGGTTTGAGTAGACCTAAAAGAATGGTCAGATTGATCCGTTGCTGGAATTCTTGCTAAAGAATCTATTATAGCCACTGCTACTACAGTTACAGTAGCATTATCTCAATCTGTTCAAACTGCTCATTTTGTTAATGATTTGTCTAAGAATTTTACCTTAGCCTTAGGAATGCAAGAAGATATAGCAACATAGAACAAAAGATAAATGCATTATATGAAGTAGTACAGTATGTAGGAGAAGTTCAAGGGCTAAAAGTGAGATCATGTTTAGAATGTCATGTAGAATATCAATTGATTTGTATTACTCCTAAAGTGTATAATGGAAGTCAACAAGGTTGGGACCAGGTACGTGTTCATCTTTGAGGTGTTTGGCATGATGCTAACATTTTCTTAGATCTAATTCAATTACATCAAGAAATTTAAAATCTAAAGGATGCTAAACTTCTATAATTTGATGCTGCAAAAGTTGCCTCTGAATGGTGAGAGCAATTAAGAAAGAGTACGCCTTCCTGGTCTTCTTTTACTCATTTGGCTATCAGTACTTGCTGTGGGCGCTCTAATGGTTATAAGATTGTGCCTCTTACCACTTGTGGTTAAGTGTGCCCTCAATTCCTTTTTAAACATCCATGCAGATCTCCATTATATATGACTCTAAACTGTAACCTAATGGGTTGTATCTCCCATTGCAGAGACTGGTAGTCAAAGATTCTCTCATAGGTGGATCAACCTAAGATAAGGCATGAATTCCAGGATTCATGTGCCAGTGATGGTTAAGATCCACACTTGTTGAGGGGATGCCTAAGATAGGCACTGTCTTTCTGTGTCAATAATTGAGACAGCTTTGGCTTGTATAAAATAAGAGAGAGAGAGAGAGAGAGAGAGAGAGAGAGAGAGAGAGAGAGAGAGAGAGAGA
>JADRCH010000006.1:717912-727986 GCA_019843965.1 Rhynchomys soricoides | reverse complement strand
AGAGAGAGAGAGAGAGAGAGAGAGAGAGAGAGAGAGAGAGAGAGAGATACATTTGGTCTGCTTCACTAGGCAGAGTCAAGGCAGGTCAGATTTCCTGGCCTGGTGACACATATAATGATAAGAGGGGAAGAATAGAATTTGGGGCTCAAGACAAGGAGCTGAACATTCTTTTAATATTGGTGGAAGGAACAGCATTGGAGTAGATATCTTATGTACAGCAGTGATTGTTTCTGCTAGCTTATGACTTTGCTTCCCATGCCAATGTAAAGTATAAAATACCTATGAAAAATAAACTCAGGGTTTCAGTATTCGTTGGACAGCTCCCTCCAAATTATATCTCTATATGTCTTTTCTATCGTTAATCCTCACTTCCCTTCAGAGTACTGCTCGATTCATGCCAGCAGGGCCAGCACAGAAACTTTTTATAAATGACAACATTTAAATGGGGCTGGTTTACAGTTTCAAAGGATCAGTCTATTTTCATAGTGGAGGGAAGCATGGCAGCATCCAGGCAGACATGGTGCTGGAGAAGGAGTTGAGAGTTCTACATCTTGATCCAAAGTCATCCAGGAGGAGACTCTCTTCTGTCTTGGGGGTAGTTTGAACACTAGGAGTTCTCAAAGCCCTGCCTTCACAGTGACACACTTTCTTTAACAAGGCTATGCCTCCTCCAACAAGTCCACAGTTCCCAATAGTGCCATTTCCTGTGGGTCAAGCCTATTCAAACTACCACACTGAGTATTAAAATCTAACTTCATGTGAGACCCATAACTGATCCCTAAAGAAACATTTGGGATACAGCTGTGTCTCCAAATCCCAGCTAGTTTCCCAAACAAATGGTGCCAGCTCCTCAGAAACTCATACCACATTACTGCCAACTTCTTCATTTACAATGTGTATAAAGAGCTATTTAATACTGTAAATATATGCAATACATGTATATATTTATATACATGTGAGAGGTAGAATAGGGAGAGAAAACATTAAAAATAATCTTGAAAGTTACACTATGTAAACATATTATAAACACTTGAATTACATTTATGCATTTATTTATTTGTATGTGTGTGTGTGTGTGTGTGTGTGTGTGTGTGTGTGTGTATGTGTAAATGTACACATACATGCCATATGGAGATGAGAGGACAATTTGCAGGAATTGGTTCTTACCTTCTATCATGTTATTTGCTTAAATCAAACTCAGGTTTCAGGGTTGCTTGTAGATCCCCTTGCCTGCTTAGTCCTCTCTACATACTTTTAGAAACTTTAGTATTTTTTTTTACCTGAGATAAAATATTGACCAATAGGGAAAATGATGATAAAGAAATATTTTCAAGTAATGTTTCTTGACTTTTTATGACCAATATTTATTCTAGATATTTTTTTAAACTTTACTAAAATACAACTCATGCTTCTTGATTTAGAAACCAAAGTAAAAAATATGTATATTAGTATGAAATTATTTAAAAATACATGGTTTTTGAGCTTAGTGTTTATGAAGCTGAGAGAAAATATCCGTTAAAAGGAGAAATAGTGTTTATTATTTTGTTTTAAAGATTCAGCAATTCAAAAGTTATTTTTGTCAGTATAAATATTGAAAGTTTCATTGATAAACTGCTAACATTCTCATGGAAATGTTATAAGTGACATTTTAACAATCTATTCAGTGAACGGAAAATTCAATAAACAAAAATAAAAATACTGTTCACAAGACTTGTGTCTGATGTGACTATCAAATCAATTGTTGGTAAAAGTTAGAATGCAAGATAATACTTTCTGAATATAACCATATTATAAAACTTAGCTTCAGCTTCATCTTGACACAAACTTACAGTCATCTAGATAGAGGTAAACTCAGCTGATGAATTGTCTCCATCAGAGTGGCCTTGGGACAAGTTTGTGTGACATTCACTTGATTGTGAATTAAAGTAGGATGGCTTATCCTACTGTGGTTGCATCATACATACCCAGGTGGGCCTGGGCTGTAAAATAAAGATAGCGTAACATAAACCTGGGAGTGAGCCAGTAACCAGAGTCCCTCCATGATGTCCACTTCAGTTTTTCCTCTAGATCTCTGCCTTGAACTCCTGCTCTAGGTTCCCACAGTGATTGCCTGTAACCAATAAGAGGGAATAAACCCTTTTGTAGCATGTAATTTTTTATAAAAAACATGCCCTCTCCAGTTAGGTGCTAGCATCTGCAGTCTCTGTTTGTTCCTAGTCCAGTGCAACAGCTGGAGACCATGACCACCTCCGACTTGGCTGGCTGGCTTTGCGAAACCACTGAGCAGGTGTCCCTCTGGCAAATGCCCGGAATGGAGCTACCACTGAAGCTCAACCAACCGTCCACCCCAGCAGCTTGGCTCTGCCATGCCCTCTCAGTTGCCCACCTGAATCATCATGAATGGAAAAAAGCAGACAATCTTAATTTTTTTCCTTTTTTTTTTTAAATTTATTTATTTGTTTTTTATTTTCATATTTTATTTACATTTCAAATGTTTCCCCCTTTCCAGATCTCCCCTTTGGAACCTCCCCATTCCCTCTGCCCTCGCCCTGCCTCTATGGGAATATTCTCCAACCCACCTCCCCACACCACCCCCCACCCACTCTCGTCTTCCCTTCTTGACATTCTCCTATACTGGGGGATATAACACCCTCAGGCCCAAGGGTCTCTCCTCCCCCTGACGGGTAACAAGACCCTCCTCTGCAGTCTTTGTGGCCAGCACTATGTGTCCCTCCATGTGTACTCTTTAGTTGGTGGATCAGTCTCCAGAAGTATGGGGGGTCAGGCCAGTTGCCAGTGTTGCTACCTCCCTGGGGCTGCACACTCCCTCAGCTCCTTCAGTCCTTTCTCCAAGCCCTCCATCTGGGACCTCGTACTCAGTACTACTGTTCCTGCAAAGTGACTCTTGGGTATTTCAAACTTTTAGGCTAATAACCACTTAACAGTGAGTACATACCATGTTCATTCTTTTGTGACTGCGTTACCTGGCTCAGAATGATGTTTTCAAGATCCATCCATTTGTCTACGAATTTCATGAAGTCATTGTTTTTAATAGCTGAGTAGTATTCCATTGTGTAAATGTACCACATTTTCTGTATCCATTCCAATGTGGATGGATATCTGGGTTGTTTCCAGCTCCTGGCTATTATAAATATGGCTGCTATGAACATAGTGGAACATGTGTTTTTATTACATGTTGGAGCATCTTCTGGGTATATGTCCAGGAGTGGAATAGCTGGGTCCTCAGGTAGTATTATGTCCAATATTCTGAGGGTCTGCCAAACTGATTTCCAGAGAGGTTGTATCAACTTGCATTCCCACCAGCAATGGAGGAGTGTTCCTCTTTCTCCACATCCTTGCCAACATCTGCTGTCACCTGAGTTTTTGATCTTAGCCATTCTGACTGGTGTGAGGTGGAATCTCAAGGTTGTTTTGACTTGCATTTCCCTGATGACTAAGGATGTTGAACATTTCTTTAGGTGCTTCTCGGCCATTTGAATTTCCTCAGTTGAGAATTCTCTGTTTAGCTCACTTCCCCATTTTTTGATAGGGTTATTTGTATCTCTGGAGTCTAGCTTCTTGAGTTCTTTGTATACATTGGATATTGGCCCTCTATCAGATGTAGGATTGCTAAAGATCTTTTCCCAATCTGTAGGTTGCCATTTTGCCCTAATTACAGTGTCCTTTGCCTTACAGAAGCTTTGTAATTTTATGAGGTCCCATCTGTCGATTCTTGATCTTAGAATACAGGCCATTGGTGTTCTGTTCAAGAACATTTCCCCTGTGCCCAAGTGTTCGAGACTCTTCCTTACTTTCTCTTCTATTAGATTCAGTGTATCTGGTTTCATGTGAAGGTCCATGATCCACTTGGACTTGAGCTTTGTGCAGGGAGATAGGAATGGATCAATTCAAAATCTTCTACATGTAGACCGCCAGTTGATCCAGCACCATTTTTTGAAGATGCTGTCTTTTTTCCACTGTATGGTTTTAGCTCCTTTGTTGAAGATCAAGTGACCATAAGTGTGTGGATTCATTTCTGGGCCTTCAATTCTATTCCATTGATCTACCTGCCTGTCACTGTACCAATACCATGCAGTTTTTATCACTACTGCTCTGAAGTATAGATTGAGGTCATAGTTGCTGATTCCCCCAGAAGACCTTTTATTGTTGAGGATAGTTTTTGCTATCCTGGGTTTTTTGTTATTCCATATGAATTTGAGAATTGCTCTTTCTGAGTCTACAAAGAATTGAGTTGGAATTTTGATGGGGATAGCATTGAATCTGTAGATTGCTTTCAACAGGATGGCCATTTTAACTATGTTAATCTTGCTGATCCATGAGCATGGGAGATCTTTCCATCTTCTGCGGTCTTCTTCAATTTCTCTCTTCAGAGACTTGAAGTTCTTGTCATACAGATCTTTCATTTGTTTGGTTAGAGTCTCACCAAGATATTTTATATTGTTTGTGACTATTATGAAGGGTGTCATTTCCCTAATTTCTTTCTCAACCTGTTTATCCTTCAAGTATAATAAGACTACTGATTTGCTTGAGATAATTTTGTATCCAGCCACTTTGTGAAGTTGTTTATCAACTGTAGCAGATCTCTGGTGGGGTTTTTCAGGTCACTTAAGTATACCATCATATCATCTGCAAATAGTGATATTTTGATTTCTTCCTTTCCAATTTGTATCCCTTTGACCTCCTTTTGTTGTCTGATTGCTCTAGCTAGAACTTCAAGTACTATGTTGAATAGATAGGGAGAGAGAGGGCAGCCTTGTCTAGTCCCTGATTTTAGTGGGATTGCTTCAAGTTTCTCTCCATTTAGTTTGATGTTGGCCACTGGTTTGCTGTATATTGCTTTTACTAAGTTTAGGTATGCTCCTTGAATTCCTGATCTTTCCAAGACTTTTATCATGAAGGGATGTTGAATTTTGTCAAATGCTTTTTCAGCATCTAGTGAGATGACCATGTGGTTTTTTCTTTGAGTTTGTTTATGTAGTGGATTACATAAATGGATTTCCGGATATTGAACCATCCCTGCATCCCTGAGATGAAGCCTACTTGATCATGGTGAATGATTGTCTTGATGTATTCCTGGATTCGATTTGTAAGAATTTTATTGAGTATTTTTGCATTGATATTCATAAGGGAAATTGGTCTAAAGTTTTCTTTTATTGTTGAGTCTTTGTGGGGCTTTGGTATCAGTGTAACTATGGCCTCATAGAATGAATTGGGTAGTGTTCCTTCTGTTTCTATTTTATGGAATAGCTTGAAGAGTATTGGTATTAGGTCTTCTTTGAAGGTCTGATAGAATACTGCACTGAACCCATCTGGTCCTGGGCTTTTTTTGGTTGAGAGACTTTTAATGACTGCTTCTATTTCTTTAGGAGTTATGGAACTGTTTAGATGGTTTATCTGATCCTGATTTAATTTTGGTAATTGGTAACTGTCTAGAAACTTGTCCATTTCCTCCAGATTTTCCAATTTTGTTGCATATAGGCTTTTGTAGTAGGATCTGATGATTTTTTTTAATTTCCTCAGAGTCTGTTGTTATATCTCCGTTTTCATTTCTAATTTTGTTAATTTGGATACTGTTTCTGTGCCCTCTGGTTAGTCTGGCTAAGGGTTTATCTATCTTGTTGATTTTCTCAAATAACCAGCTCTTGGTTTTGTTGATTATTTGTATAGTTCTTTTAGTTTCTACTTGGTTGATTTCAGCCCTTAATTTGATTATTTCTTGCCTTCTGCTCCTCTTGGGTGTATTAGCTTCTTTTTGTTCTAGAACTTTCAGGTGTGCTGTTAAACTATTAGGGTATGCTCTCTCCAGTTTCTTTTTGGAGGCATTCAGAGCTGTGAGTTTTCCTCTTAACACTGATTTCATTGTGTCCCATAGGTTTGGGTAAGTTGTATTTTCATTTTCATTGAATTCTAGGAAGTCTTTAATTTCCTTCTTTATTGCTTCCTTGACCAACTTATCATTAAGCAGTGCATTGTTCAGCTTCCATGTGTATGTGGGCTTTCTGTTGTTGTTGTTGCCATTGAAGACCAACCTTAATCCATAGTGATATGATAGGAGGCATGGGATTATTTCAATCTTCTTATATCTGTTGAGGTTTGTTTTGTGAACAATTATATGATCAATTTTGGAGAAGGTACCATGAGGTGCTGAGAAGAAGGTATATTCTTTTGATGCAAGATGAAATGTTCTATAGATATCTGTTAAACCCATTTGGTTCATAGCATCTGTTAGTTTCACTGTGTCTCTGTTTAGTTTATGTTTCCAAGATCTGTCCATTGTTGATAGTGGGGTGTTGAAGTCTCCCACTATTATTGTGTGAGGTGCAATGTGTGCTTTGAGCTTTAGTAGAGTTTATTTTATGAAAGTGGGAGCTCTTGCATTTGGGGCATAGATGTTCAGAATTGAGAGTTCTTCTTGGTAGATTTGTCCTTTGATGAGTAAGACGTGTCCTTCCTCATCCTTTTTGATGAATTTTGGTTGAAAGTAAATTTTATCCGGTATTAGAATGGCTACTCCAGCCTGTTTCTTGGGGCCATTTGCTTGGAAAATTGTTTTCCAAACCTTTACTCTGAGGTAGTGTTTGTCTTTAATACGGAGGTGCATTTCCTGGATGCAGCAAAATTCTGGGTCTTGGTTATGGATCCAGTCTGTCAGTCTATGTCTTTTTATTGGGTTGTTGAGACCATTGATGTTAAGAGATATCAAAGAATAGTGATTGTTATTTCCTGTTATTTTTGATGTTGTTAATACTGTTTGTGTGGCTATCTTCTTTTGAGTTTGTTGAAATATTACTTTCTTTCTTTTTCTTGTGTGTAGTTTCCCTCTTTGCATTGGTATTTCCCATGTATTATTCTTTGTAGGGCTGGGTTTGTGGAAACATAGTGTGCAAATTTGGATTTGTCGTAGAATATTTTGGTTTCACCCTCTATGATTAGTGAGAGTTTTGCTGCGTATAGCAGCCTGGGCTGGCATTTGTGTTCTTTTAGAGTCTGTATGAGATCTGCCCAGGATCTTCTAGCTTTCATAGTCTCTGGTGAGAAGTCTGGTGTAATTCTGATAGGTCTGCCTTTATATGTTACTTGCCCCTTTTCCCTTACTGCTTTTAATATTCTTTCCTTGTTTTGTGTATTTTGTGTTTTGACTATAATGTGACAGGAGGAATTTCTTTTCTGGTCCAGTCTATTTGGAGTTCTGTAGGCTTCTTGTATATTTATGTTCATCTCTTTCTTTAGGTTAGGGAAGTTTTCTTCTATAATTTTGTTGAAGATATTTACTGGTCCTTTAAGTTGGGAGTATTCACTCTCTTCTATACCTATCATCCTCAGGTTCTGTCTTCTCATTGCATCCTGGATATCTTGGATGTTTTGGGTTAGGAGCTTTTTGCATTTTGTGTTTCTTTGACTGTTGTGTCCATGTTTTCTATGGTATCTTCTGCACCTGAGATTCTCTCTTATATCTCTTGTATTCTGTTGGTGATGCTTGCATCTATGACTCCTGATTTCTTTCTTATGATCTCTAATTCCAGGGTTGTCTCCCTTTGTAATTTCTTTATTGTTTCTATTTCTGTTTTTAATTCCTGAATGGTTTTGCTCATTTGTTTGTGTTTTCCTGTAATTCTGCTCGTTTGGATGTGTTTTCCTATAATTCTTTAAGGGATTTTTGTGCGTCCTCTTTAAGGGCTTCCAGTTGTTTACCTGTGTTCTCTTGTATTTCTTTAAGGGAGTTATTTATTTCCGTCTTAAAATCTTCCATCATCCTCTTGATAAGTGATTTTAAGTCTGAGTCTTCCTTTACTGGTATGTTGGGTTATCCAGGGCTGGCTGTGATTTTAAGTCTGAGTCTTCCTTTTCAGGTGTGTTGAGGTATCCAGGGCTGGCTATGGTGGGAGAGCTGGGTTCAGCTGAAGCCAAGTAGTCTTGGTTTTTGTTCCTTGTGTTCTTGCCCTTGCCTCTAGCCATATGGTTATCTCTGGAGTTAGCTGGTCTTTCTCTATCTGAAGGTGGCTTGTCTTTCCTTCAAGCTCAGATGTCAATATTCCTGGGAGACCACTTTTCTCTTCCAGCTGTTCTTCAGACCCTGCGTCTGGAGTCCTCCTGTTGCTGGCTCCTCAGCACAAGTGGGCGGGTAGCTTTCTCCCTGAGCTACTTGAATATGGAGAGGCCTGTTGGCCCAGGCGGGGTTTCTGGCCACAGGTGGAAGCAGGCAGGCTCTTACCTCCAGGCTTTTCCTCAGTCCCTGCGTCTCGACAATCTTAATTTTAAAATTAACCAGAATGACACAATCGCTGGGCGCAGACTCTATTGTCCTAAACTCATCATCTATTCTATATTGGGATTTCTTTCAGTGCCAGAAGTTGCAAGCCTGACAATTCCCCGGCTACATGCTCTTTTGCTCTCTGCCTCGCTGAAAAAAGGCCATTTCTTTCTCCTGTGTCCTCTCTTTCTCTCTCAGACCCAGAAAAATCTGCCTCCTTGTCTTTGCCCCGCGATTAGCTTCTTGTCGTCTTTATTAGCCAATCAAATAATTAGAGGAAATCCCCCTACACTTCTTAAACCTATTCTTTATTCCTCAAGATTCTTATGGGTATGATGATTGACAAAGGAAGAGAAAGAAAACTAGAACAAGCAGCTGAGTTCATTTTAAAATAGAAATTTAATTTAGTAATTTATTGTAATGTTTTGAGCACTTCACCACACCTCTGTTGATAATTCTAAAATTTTTTTATTTACAGTATTGTAAGACACTTTAAATATGCAAATATGTATCAAATATGTTTGTATGGTTCAAAATTATATTCTATTGAAGCCAAAATATTCCATATTTAAGGAGGACATAAAATTGTGTTTAAAATAAAATCACACACTAGATGATAGAATTGGAGGACTCTTTTCCAGACTTTTCTTTTTTGTTTTCCTCCTTTGCTCTCTACATCCTGACATGTACACTAGGCCTTCAGTCAATGAGGCTTAGGAGAGATTTCTTAGATGAAAAAAAAAAGATCTACGCATTAGCTTTAATTTTATCTCTAGTGTTCACTGATCCCTAGAACAAATATTAACTTCACTAGAGAAGCCAACCATATGAAAAGAAAGCCCTTCTAAATTATATTATGTACTCACACAATTTTTAATAAGGTTGTGTGAAAAATTAGAAACCCCTCATATTGTAGAGTGACATTCATAGTTAAAATAGTCTGCTTAGGCAACATACTCAGTTTAAATTTACAGTGGTTGTTCACATTAGGTATTGCCTTGAAATTGCAGGTAAATGTTACATTCAATGTAAACATAATGCATAGTGTACAGCACAGTCTTGGTACAAGTGTTTCTGACATGACTATTTCTTCAGAGCATTGGGAATAAATAACAAGATAAGGATAAACAACTTTTGGGACCTTCTCCCTTCATGGGACACTCTTCAGGGGCATATCAAGAGTATAAGAATGTATTGTTTGTATCCAACTTCAACAAAAATTTTCTATTATTTTGTATTAAAATTGATATAGGCACATTTGACCTTTGAGGATTACAAACTTTGAAAGGAATATTTGAACTTTGTGATGTTTTGCAATCTTACTGTTTGACCTTGTTTTACAGACTTCTGATGATGAAGAAGCCAAAAAGACAGATGTGAAGGACCTCAAGGGTGTCCCTTTTCAGAAGTAGTGTCAAACTTTCAGAATGGGTGAGAGGCTTTGTATGTGCATGATAATTTCAGAGATGGTCATATTCTTTCACCAGGATGCCATTTATTTGTTACACTAGAGACAAAACTCTTCCTGCAGATGTAGTTATGAGAAGATGAACATAGTCTCGGTTTTGTGGACTAAGCAGTGGCTTACTCTAACAGCTACAGCCTCATTTTTCCCTGCTGCCATAGGGAGCTGCACAAACAAGAGGGGGATCACTGATAAACGGGGGCATCCGGAAGCTTCATTAAGTGTTCACTTTGACTTTGTGTGTTTTGACATGATGTAGACACTTCTATTCTGAATGTAGTCACAGCAGCTGTGCTTTCTTTACTGTACTCTCTAAAGAGTGCTCCACAGGATGCAC